>VXAC01000707.1:863391-931416 GCA_013399225.1 Rhipidura dahli | reverse complement strand
TTCAAAAAAAAAAAAAAAAACGAAATCACAGCTAGGAGACCTCCAGTCTTGGCAGCGATGCTCGGCACTGCTCTGCGTGGCTGTCACGAGCTGACAGGTCACAGAGAAAACATGAAGCCCCCCAGAACACGGCACATGAAGAGGCTGCCTCCCCACCTGCCCTTCGGCAGCCTCTTCCTCACTCTTCCTTGTCTCCCACCACAAGTTTGGGATGAGCAACTCCTCCCTCTCCCCTTCAACAGCATCCTGGAGCACCAACTCTCCTGGTGCCCAGCTCCCATCCTCTCCTGGTACAGATATGGAGCATTGTTCCCTCACTGCTCCCAAACACCCCAAACTCCAGAGCACCTCAGGGCAATGCTCCCAGTTCTGCCTCCACTCCTCTCTCCACAATGGCTTGTCCTCTTTCACCCCATTCCACAAACCTCAGAAACACTGAAATCCCTGGATGAAGAGCACTGCAGGGCCTTGCCCCAGCCCTGATGGATACTCAGTTAACAGCAGGGATTTGGGGTTTGCAGATCAAATGGGACACCAGCTCACACACTGGGCATGGTGGTCTCGTGCAAGACCACCCAGAGCCAACCTGAGCCCAGAACACTACTCCTTTCTGTCTCCCAGGCAGCCCCCCACACCCCAGCTTGCTCCTCCCTGATGCCTCCTCTCCTTTACCCCACCATGCCCATGGAAAGCTTCCCAAATCCCTCCCTGCCCCAACACTCAGCCAAAGGTGTCAGACCAAAGTTCCTAACAGTCCCTTCAAAAATAGACAAAATTAATGCACCCAAAGATTGGCTGCACAGCTGGGGTGGGAGACTGGCCATGGGCCAGGGGCACCCCTGGGGTGAGGGGAGCATCTTCAGGGTCCCCAGTCCAAGACTGGGGCCACGGGGCAGCCACAACTGGTGAGGTTGGTGTTCCCATCACCTGGCCATGCTGGTGGCTTACCCCTCTCTCCCCAGTTTGCTACAGGAAATGCAAATGAATAGCCTGGGACTTCCATCCCAGTAAGCCCCAGATTCCCTCTGATTTGGGTAGAAGTTCCCCATGTTTCCCCATCAGGGCTGGGGAGAAGCACGGAGAAACTCATTATCCCCTTCTGCCAGTGCAGGATCACAGCCCTGGGGACCCCCATGTCCCGTGGGCTCCCCGCCAGGGAACAGCTCCAGCCGAGATCCAACCTCCCCCTGCCCCCAGCCACGTGTGGCCACTCTTTTAGGAATTGCCCAAGAGAGAGAAGGAGGATGAGGGGATGAAATGAGGGGTGCACCGAGCAGGGTCGAGTCCCTTCCGAGCGCTTGCAGCACGGCTGCGCAGGGCCACGAGCGAGTCAGCACTGAGCCATTAGGGCTAATTTAATCAAGACGGATGGCCCGATTGGAGGGCTGCCGTCCATAAATCCCCCACTCCCGCTGCATTAGTGTCAGGGCTCCCAGAGGAAGAGGCCGAGGGGGAGGCGCGGGGGAGCGGGGATGGGGAAACGTGCTAAGTCACCCGTCCTCCCGACGGCACGGGGCCGCTCGGATCGGGTGCCACCGCCCCGTCCTGCGCACCGTGGGGACACAGCCCACCATCCTCCAGCCCTTGCAAAAGCCTAGCAGCTGGCAAGGGTGGGATTTCAAGCAAACTGGGTTTGCTGAACCTCAAAAGGTGCAGGGTTGATCACAAACCCCACAGGGCAGGGGTTTGCTCCCATGGGAATCTTGCCCATTTGCTCCAGTGGGTTCTGCAGCAGGAGGAAGGGGGACACTGGGGGAAATAGCCTTGGAGCCCCATTGTAGGTCCCACAGTGATAACTGGGACTCGGAAATACAAGCTGAGAAAGCCCCAAGACTGATGAATGCAGCACCTGCCCCAGAGCCCAGTGAGACACCCAAAACTCAAGTCACACCAGACCATGACAGCACTGCAGGACATCCCCATGGAATACCAGCTCCTCTCTCCCGGCAGGAGAGAGAGTCCAGTCCCTTCCCCAATCTGCTCCTACAAAAGGCCATTTGCAGGCTCAGGGTTGCCATCTGATGACCCAAAACATGTCCCCCCATCCCCTGGGCACGGGCAGCGGGAGGCACACGTGCCGCCGTGCCGCACGAGCCAGCTCAGGAAATAAGCTCTCATCCCTCCAGGTTAAAAATAGCCACGAGCTTTGCCATGGACACGCCTCACCCTGACGCTTCGGCCGAGCTGGCTCCCACCTCGCCTGCCCACCCAGCCCACCGAGCTCCCGGCCGCGGGGAAGGGTCCGGCGGGCTGCGGCCATCTGCTCCGGCCGCTGCTTCGGTGCCGGATGCCGGCTCTGCCAGGCCGCGCTGTTGGCCGGCAAAGGGATGCAGAGCGCCAAGTCCTGGTGGGATTTGGGAAGACAGCGGGCCAGGGGATGCGGCAGACGGATGGCAGGATGACACGGGTTTGTGGGCACTGCTTTCGCCCCTGGAGCGCCCATGGAGGTTGCGTGGTCACTTGACAAGGGGGAAAGCAGGCGTGATAGTCCAGTGCAGAAGAAAAGATACTTGTGTGATGGGGATGGGGGGTTACCAGGGGATCTCAGCCTGGGAGAGGAGCTGAGGACGCCCAGGAGCAGTTGGATGATGGAGAGTGATGCTCAGACTTACCCTCCATGTCCAGAGCAACTCAAGGGCTGTGTCGGCACAGAGGGAGCACAACCAAAATAGCTCAGGGAGGTTGACCTCAGGGCAGGAGGAGCAGTGAACTGTGGCACTGCCATGGATTTATCTGGATACAGAGGAATGCACATCCCCGTGCACCTCCGGTTTCCAGCTGTGCTTCAGTGAGACCAGAGGGAGGGAGGGAGAGCAGGGAAGGAGCCTGACTGCCGGCAGGAGGAGCACAGCAGCTGAGGTCAGTGATTGTGGTGCTTTTATGGCACCACGAGCAAGGTCCTGGGGACCAGAAACTGCTGATGGAGGCAGGAACTGGCCACTGCCGTGCAGGGATGTGGAGGGGCTCTCTGTAGGTTGGTTGCACCATGCCCAGCAGGTCTCACTCTTTCAGGTGAGTTGGTATCCACTCACCCAGGAAAGAAAAGTAAAGGCAGGTTTGGGCCTGAGGAACCATCAGCCAGGAGCAATAATCTGTTCCATGAAAAGCCATGGAGCAGGTGAGCCATTTCTCCTCAGAATGGCTAGCACAGGGGAAAAAAAAGACATTTGTATTTCTGCCAGTTGACAAAATGAAATGCCACTTGTAGCCAGTGAAACTCTGCAGATTTTGCTAATAAAGGATTGCTCCATCCGGCTTCCAGCTGGATTCCAGCCCCAGCCACAACACGGACCCTGGCAGCATCCCCGTCGCATCCCAGCACTGCTGCCACACCACGGGCTCCCTGCAAACCCGAGCACTGACCCACAGCAGGGACACAGATCCCATTGCCAGGTTTGCTCCCACCCTTTGCTTCCCTGTGTTTGCCCTGGGGACCGTGCTGCTGGGATAGCCCCGTGTCCCTTGAGAGGCTCTAACGTATCTTAGGAAATTTTCCCATTCTATTCAGCCTAATTTCACCCATTAGAGCTTGTTTCAGCAGGATCCCAAGGGAATGTCACTCCCCAGCATCCTCCTCTGACTCTTCCTCCACTTCTCTCCTCCTCCACATGCACACAGCTCACCTCAGGATGGCTCAGCCTTGCTCCACCATGAGCAGTGCTGGTCCAAACAACAACATCCTCTATAAAACATGCCCCTACACAATTCCAGAGGATTCCCCACCTGGTCATGATGCACATTTTAGGAGTTGGAAACTGCTGACCCTGTCCTGCTGCACACAGAGAGGTCGAGCCCATGGACAAACACTTGAGGAGATCTTGGCTGATGCATTTCATCATGGCCAGAGATGGGAGCCTGCTCCTTTATCCCCAGCTGAAGAACAAAAAAAGAGCCAGTTTGGGAAAACTGTGCACCCTCAGCATGCCACCACTCCAAGACCAGGCCAGAGACTCCATCACTCTGGGATCCTGACTGGAAAAAACATGACAAAGCAGGAGGAAAGCAGCTTTTCTGCTGCTGTCATGGCCTGCAGTGTCTGGGGGGAGGATCTGGGGCAGCAGATGGGAATTCCTAGACTTTGTGCACAATCCCAGTGCCAGCTCCATGGCCCAGGCCAGTTGGGATGAGCATAGCCTGGCTTTTTACCATGGGATGCTCCAAAAGAAACAGCAAAGGGCAGCTCCCCTGGGGGCTCACAGCACCCAGGAGAAACCACGGAGCCCTTTCAGCTCTCCTCGCTCCACGACCAATGCTCAGCTCCCTTTTCCCTCATCCAAAGGGTGCATTATTTTCAGAAAGGAGGAGGAAAAAACAGCAGTGATGAGCTGACCGACGGCTGCTCACAGCAGAGCCCAGGCAGGCTGGATGCCCCGGGGGTCAGACAGGCACCTCACACGACCCAGAGGTTTGGCTGCAGCCAAAGAGCCCAACTGGCTTCTTACATAAACGACCTGAGGGCAGCGCCTTTGAGACCACCAACGCAGGCAGCAGATGCTCCGAGGCCAAATCCACCCGGTCCCGGGCAGACGTCACCTAATCAGCACGTTGGCTTCTTCCCAAGGCAGTCTTGGGGCACACAGTAAATATCTTATGTAAGCACCTCTGGCCTGAGGCTGGATGCAGTTCAGCCATGCCACACAGCGATTCCCTCCTGGACAGAGGCACAAGACGAGGCCTGAAGGGGCCTGAAAGGGATTTTCCCTTGGTGACCCATCTCACAGCTTTGCCAGATGAGGCTCCAGGAAAAACCCTGGTGGGTGGAGAAGAATCGCCCATCCCCAGCGGCAAAAAAAAGACAGAAATAGGGGTCAAAATGACAAGTCACTTCTGCCCCCAAACTATTTGTCCTCCAGGACTTGGTAGCTGAGTACAGAGCTGGGAAGAACCCAACAGCCCTCCCTGCAAGGCCAGTGCTTCCAGCCCAGGCACAGCTGGCTGGACTGTAAGTCCCTTCAGTGATGGGGACATCACACCAAGCCAGGAGACTCTGCCAGGGCTCTGCTCCCACCAGGTGGGAAATTTCTCATCCCAGTCTCCACTGTGGCACGTTGGCCCCCACATCTCTCAGCACTGCCAGGGACACGAGAGAGACAGAGATTCCTCTTTGTCCTGAGCAGCCTCCTGGAGACCACTGGAGTTGGGAGGCTGGAGAGTGCCCATGGATGGACACAGCTGGGGATAAAACCAGCTGGGCTGGGGCATTAACAGGATGCAGAGGATGGATAACCAGTGAGCATCTTCAGCACTGAAGCATCTTCAGTCACTCCAGGCTGCTCAGTGAGGGGAAAACTATGGTGAGGGCTGTGCTGGCAGATACTCTTTCCTCCCTCTCTCCGGGCTCACACCTTCAAAAGCTTTATCCACAGTGGTTTTGGACAAAGAAAATCCCAAATAAGTGGCCTCGAGCCTCACTACTGCCTTTACCTGTCAGCCCCAGCCTTGGGGGACTTTCCCATCCGTGGGACATCCCCTTCTGTGCCAAACCAGGTCACACGTGAGTTTGGTGGGTTCAGACCTCAGCTGGAGGATGCTCAGAGGCACAGACAGGACACGACCCGCCCCAGCCTCCTGCTCCTCTCTGACAGGTCACTTAAACACTGCAGCCACCGAAAACCCTCCCTGTCTTTCACAAGAGGCATTTCACACCCCCGCCCTCGCTGCTAAATAAAGCAGCCCCAGCGTTACTGCACCACTCGGGGCGGTCCTGGGCACGGAGCAAGGTGAAATTCATCCCGGCAGAATCAGCACCAGCAGCTTCTCCATCAGCACTGGAGCTCCAGGCTGAGCTGGCTGTGCCACCACCAGCCCCGGGCTGGAGAGGAAAATTGAGGCAAACAGAGAATTTGGGTCTCTGTCACTGCAGCTGGCAGAGGGGAACATATGCACAAATATTTGTGCTCTCCTGCTCTTGGCAGGGCCTCTTTGTCCATTGCTGGCAGCTCTGAGGGTTTGGGAAAGGGCAAATGGACCCGACCAGCAGCTGCCTGTGGCAGCCCTCGGATCTGGGTATGGCAATAAAGGTAAAACCTTAAGGACTGGTAAAGTCCTGTCCCCAAACATGCAGCACCAAGTGACACTGGGCAGCTGCAGGTGCCAGAGGTGAGTGCTTGAAATTATAGAGTGAAGAAACAGTCAAAACTGGCACAAAACCCCCCAGTTTTCACCCTCTGCTCAAAGCCACGGGCAAGGCGCACACCAGACACCAGGACTGTGCCAGGGAAGCCAAGAGGCCAGTCTGAAACAGAGCTGCATTTAGGGATCACCTGCCTATGATGGGTTTTTGGAGGGTGGGGTCTTGGAAAACAGAGGTTCAGTAGTGCCCAGGACCTGGCTGAGCTATTCTTTGGGTTGTGGAGCAAAATAAAACTGTACATTCATATGGAAAAAAATTACTTTTAAGTGAAAGACAGAATTATAAATGTGTTTTTCCATAAGGCTCAAAGCAATTTGTTCAATCCAAATGGAACCAAGTCCCCACCAGGTTGTTGCACTCATTTGTAAACCATGGTTCTCCTCTAGATCATTTAAAAGCTTTTTTCCAAAGCAGAAAAGGCAAAAAAAAAAAAAATTAATCTCCAAACAGAGCATTCTGACTCTTCCTGAAAACTTCACATCTCCAAAAGCCAAGGTAAAGCACCATGATCTTCCCAGTTGTTTCTCTCCCCCATTTTGTGCAACCACATGTAATTCCTGAGCTCTGTGTGAGTTTGGGATGGGTGCCAGGCTCTGCAGTGCCAGTGCTGAGCACACGCAGCTGCTGGCTCCGAGCCACAGCACCCAGCAAAGCCGAGGGCAGGGAGCTCCTAAAGGGCTGAGGAAATGCTCTTTGCCTTTCTCTGGGGTGCTTATCCCTGTGGGGTGAGCCAGGCAACTCCATTTGGGATGCGGGGCTGGCACAACAGCTCCCAGCAGGTGATACCTGCTGCTCCAGGGTGCTCCACTGCAGCAGCTTCCAGAGACTGGGAAGGGTGATTCCCACATGGAGCTGCTGTGGGACTTCCTAAACCCCTCCCTTTCAGAAGGGACCTCGCTGCTCTGCCACACACAGGCGGCACATGCACCTCGCAGGGGGATGCTGAAGCAAGGAGCACCACATAGGTGAGGGGGAATGCCTAGGGAAGGTGTGATCCAGGGCTCTGGGAGGATGGGAAGCTCCTCCTGCTGCTAGAGCATCCCATGCCTCAAATCCAGCACCACTGGGATGGCAATTTGGCTGTCACAGCTGTAAATGCCCATGGCAGGGCAGAAGTTATCTATGTCCTTCCCTAAGGACTGCAGCCAGCAGGAGGGCACTGCCCACCATGCCAGCACTTTGTCCTTCCCAAAGATGCTTCTTAAGAATTCCTTTCTTTTTTTCCTCTCTTCCCTTCCATTCTGGATGCTGGATGATAAAAGACAAAGCAGCAAAAGTCTTCCCAGAGCCCAGTCCCAAGGAACCAGAACCCCCAAGCCCCTGCATCTCCCTGGATGTCAGCAAGCTTCCAGAGTAAATTTTTGGGTTGGTTTATCAGGGATCAAACTGTGCCTCTCCCCAGGGGATCTCCCACTTCTTCTCCATTAAGATAAAAAAAGAGAAAAGTTTTAAAAGCCCTCTGTTTAACAAGGCAGCTGCAGGGAGGCTACTCGACTGATTGAGTTTTTACCTGGTCCTTACAGGCAAGCTCAAGTACTTAACATAGAAATGAGGTTTAGTCACAGCGAGGCATTTGGGATTAGAGCTGGCTGGAGAAACTCTGATGAAACCACGTTCCTCCAGAATATGCACTCTTGTCAAAATTGAAATGCTTTGTGAGATTGAATAGGTTTAGCCAGAAGTTCATTTCCCAAAGAAAATCGGGGAGAGGTTGCAGGAAAATTTGTTGAATGAAAAAAGATGTTCTTTTTCTTTTGAGCCATAATGAGGTGTATGTTGGTGACATATCAAGGTTGGTTTATTATCTTTTTTGTTGTTGTTGTTGTTGGTTTGAGGGTTTATTTTAAGTCGTGTATTGCTCAGGGAGGAACCTGAAGAACTATTTTCTCTCTAATGACAAGTTTACCCAAACTCAGCAATTCCCCGCTCCCTGCTGGCTCACAGACTGGTAGCCCTGAAGACATTTCTGGCTCTGCAAGAAATTCTCACCATCAGACTCCAAGGACAGCACGACTCAATAAAGACAAGCTATCAAATCCCACCTGGAGTGATCCTGGGGAGGCGAGGGAAGCCAGGCAGGACCAGGGCAGGCAGCCTAACTGCAAACAGCATCAATGACCTTCACTAAGGTGAGTCCCCAGCAGCAACTGGGAATTTCTCACCCCAACCCCACACCTTTTGAGGAGCATCACCCCACTGAATACAGAAGAAAGGATGGGGAAAACCCCTCAGCATGGGATAGATGGGTGAGTGACTTCCATACGGGATGACAGACTATGGGGGTTTCTGCAAAGCTGTTGGTTTCCATTTTCTAACTGTCCTCCTGACAAAATCTGACATTGTTCCTGTTGGAAAAAAACTGATACTTGAGTCTCTTGGGAAAAGTTCATGCTCTTGGATATGTCAGGTAAAATCTCAGGGTCAGGGTTCCATCGGGAGGTGAGGATCCACTCAGTTCTTGGGCTCCGATTTGAGAATCAGTTGGGACCAACAATGGCCTGGGCTTCTCCTGATCTGAGACAGCATCCTGGATCACCTGCTTAGCAGGTAGGGGTAGGAGCACTGGCATTTCACAGTGTTGGAGCCAGCAGCAACTCCCAGACCATCCACACGGATTTTGCACAGCCCTTCCCTGTGATCACACCCAAGGGGCTGCCATCACCTCCGTGCTTATTTAGCCAACTGCCTCCTCTCCTCAGATCCAGGACATAGGAACTCCAAGCTCCCTTAGACTGGCAGCAAGCTGGTGTCCTGGCAGCCCTGCCTGGAGCAGGTAGGCTCAGAGCAGACACTTTTCCAAGGGTGGGAGTAACAGGCAGAGCTGCTGGACACAGTCACAACAAGGGATCCCTGTTACAGCTCAAATTACAGCCCAGAACATCTTCCCCAGGTTGCTGGGGGATGCCAGCTATGCAAGTGGGTTTTGGAGAAACAGTCAACAGCTGACAGTCCAAAGGAACAAACTCACAGTGTTCCTCCAGCCCCGTTACAGCCACTCATTGCCATTGGAATCCAAGGAGGGTTTGTGCCACACCTCAGGCTGGGGGTGTCCAGGAACCCTCTGACTGCTGTCCCTGTAGCCCCAGCTGTGAGCAAACCATCCAAATCCAGCAGTACTGGGGGGGCTTTGTTTTTGTTCCCCCTCCCCTTGCTCTGGCATGAGAGGAGCTTTATAAAAGGCTTCCGCTTTAATCCCCCTGCCAAGCGGACATCGCCGGCTCCTGCCGTCACATCGAGCTCTGGACACACACAGAGTTTTCTGCCCTGGCTTAAAAAGAACATTGTTTGCAGAACAGAGCGAACAACATGTGAAAAGGAGAAGGGGAAAAAAAAAAAAAAAAGAGAGATCTGTGATGTTTGCTGGAAGAAAAACCCACTCATTTGTCTGGACGAGGATTCTCGGCACGTACAATCTCAGGAACAAAAGGAGATGCTTGTTCTCCGCTGTGTTTGTGGGAAGAGTCCTGTAAATATTCAGGGGTGTTTGCGCTGCAGAGAAGATCCCCAAGCCGCCCTCAGAAACTCCCAGCATCCCCAAAATCCCTGCTGAGAGGTTCAGCCCTCACACAGCCCCATGGATCCAGACCCTGAGCCCTTCCCTTTATATTCAGTAGCAGCCTGTTCCAGCCGACGTAACCACAACAATAAAATTCCTTGGGGAAGAAGTTTTGGGAAGAAGCACAGCTCCATCTGACCTTGCTGGTACTCAACAAGATGTAGGTCAAATATTTTAATTGCCAAGTCACTAATCCCCCACGCACAGCACTCCAATATTTGCACATTGCTGTGGACTTGCTGCCTTTGGAAGCCTCGGGGGAAAAGAAAGAGCAGCTGGATTGATGGGGAAGCAATTCCTGCTGAAACACAGCGCTGGATACAACTGCTTGGGATGAATGGCTGTGACTGCAGGGAGAAAGGAGAGGAGCAGGGGGGAGTTGCTGCTCCACCAGCTGCATTTCTAGTTGGATTCAAAGCTCTTCCCACCTTCCCAAGACAGCATCCTTCAGCATCGGAGCACAACTGTCCCAAATGCACAGGCAGCACAGGACAACACCCTTCAAACCTCCCCCCCTCCCCTCGCTGTTCGGAAACTCGGAGCAAGACAGGCATTTCATTTCGATAAGAAATCGGAGAGTGAGGCAGCCCCGGCGGCGCGGGCATCTCAGCGCCTGCAATGCAGCCGCCTCCGGGCTGCAGCTCACTGACACCTGAGACTCCTCCGGTAAGCACAGGAGCAGCAATCGCCTCGGTGCTCCCCGAGGAATTGGAGGAGATGGAGTGTAATTACCCACGATGGAATTTGACTCACACGCACAGAAATACTACAGCAGGAATCACAGCTCCTGGGTCACGCAAGGACAGGGCAGAGGACCCTGAATCGCTGAGTTCAGACCCTGCCGTCACCAGCTACCACTGCATAATCCAGTTCAGAAATCTAGCATGGAAATCTTTAAATTAGCTCAATTTTCTACCCCTTGCTGCCACTGGCATCCTGCTCTAGAGTTGCCTCCTGAGGATGCTTTGCTCCAGGGGTGCCCACCCCAGGGTTGGCTGCCCCACGTGCTGGGACACACTCAGCCCCACCTTGGGGCTGCCTTCCCAGTTAGGCACAACCAGCATCAGCTCAGGGACAGCTGAGCATCTCCAGAGAGGAAGGGAAATGGGGAAGGGGGAGTGGGATATGTGGTGTGGAGAACCTCACATTTTTAGGTCAGAATTAAAAGGCTAGTTACTTTATAATCTCTCAGGTACAGGAATGGTCTTGCTTGTTCAAACAGGGCTTAGCAAGACACAGCCCTGGCCTAGAACAGTGACATTGCTACAGCCCTGAGCACAAATGGGAAATTCTGATGAAGACTGAGGCTGCATCATTAAAATGGAGCGAGTTGGATTCTGCCCTTACATCTACCCTGCAAATCCCGGACAAAAGATTTTCCAGATTACGTATGCACATTCTTTTCCCTGCTGTCCCATTAAAGAACACACACTGCCCCTTTCCCAGCATACACCAGAGCATCACTTCAGGCATGCAAGAGGCAGGTCCAAAGCTTTGGGGCCCAGGGCTATCCAGGAAAGGAGATTCCCTGGAGAAAGAAAAGACTGCGGGTCTTTTTTCCCCCATTTTTCCCAATTTTCAGGGAGGACATAGCTTTGTTTTGATATGGCAGAGGGAAACCTCAGGTTGTGACACCAGCAGCCCACTGGATTTGATGCACAGCAAAAGGAGTTGGGTATTTTTCCTTGGCTGCTCCAGATACTTGGGACACAACCCTGTCTACTGGGGCATCACATGGGCACACCTCATATTCAGTCTTGCTTTCACAAATAAGAAAGAAAACTTTGATTTTCACTATTTTTCCTCCTTAGACTCCTCAGTCACACAGGAGAGTTATCCCCAGTTTTGGGACCCAGGAGCATGGAAGAAGCTGTGGAGGTTGGGGTACAAGGCTCATCCCCCTCCCTTGCTCCATTCCCGCCACATCTAGCCACTGGGAAGGGATTTGTTCGTGCAACTACTGCACAAAGAACACCCTATGGAGAGCAAGGAACAGCGGATGCTGGCCTCTGGAGCAGTGCATGGAACTTCAGTATCCCACTGGGACAATTATCAAGTGGGAGAGTCAGTCTTCCCAACCCAAAGTCATTAGTTACAAAACAGGGAAGAGGGCTTAAAGCTCTTATGTTTGAACATGTTAGCTCAGCCCTTTAGGGAACTCCTGATGTGCCAGAGCATCTAATCTCTGCAAATCACTTTTACTCAGCCTTGCTCTGGGTTTTCCTTTTTAATCAACTTAATCTTTATTCATGAGGTGCGTTACATTCTGCATTACAGAAACGCCCAGATTCTGAGCATCAGGCTCAGGGAACGGAAATTGAGGAAACTTGGTGTTTGTTCCAGTCAGGGCTTAAGGTCTGGAGCAATTTATCTGGACTCGTGGCAGGCCCTAGAACTCCTCCATGTCCCAGCAGGGAGGAGGAGGAGGAGGGAAACAGCTCAAGTTCTGGGAGGACAAGCACTACACCCCAGGGCTGGCACGCAGTGAGCAGCACGTCTCATTGCTGTATTTAATCAGAGAAGTCCCTGCTCACCCAGCCTCAATGATAGAGCCTTCTTCTTATAAAAAAAAAATTATAATAAAAGATTCTGTGAAATAAAAATAATAAATTAAAGGGATCAAAGAACCGAGCGACCGGCGAGTGACAGCAACATGAAGCAAAGAATAAAGGAAGCGTTAATAGGATTTCAAGGGGAGAAGGAGGGCAGGAGGGAGGATTTGCTCCCAGAGAGAGCAGAGAGCTGTGGTGCCAGGACCCCATGACCTGTCCCACATGGGATCAGACACTTATCCTGATCCTTCCCCCCCTCAGGCAGAGTCTCATGAGGCATCTCTAAACGGGGATGTAGGCAGAGCACAGCGGGACGGAGCAGAGTTTGACACCCAGCACAGGCTCCTGGGAGCAGACTGGGACACAGCAGAGCTGGCATTTCTGTTTTGGGAAGACAGGAGCAATTTCACTGTATGCTTCCCTGAAGCAGAGGGCCATCATTTGGGGGTTGCCAAGAGGGGCTGTCTGAGCAGGACCCCAGTCCCACAAATCAGCCTTAGAACATCCCCAGCACAAAGAGCAGCTCTCTGCAGCCTGGAGTGCCCTCGCTCATCCTCTGAGGATCAGCTCCCCCCCATCACGATCCAAAGGAATTAATGGGATTGTAATTCTTCTAATGAGCTGTAATTAATTAATTACCCTGTTAGCACAAGAGCTTTACATTTTTTGGCAAGCACGGTGCAGTTTTGTAGCTGGAGGGAGGCTCTTGCTCAGCACCATCAGGCTCCCATCGTGGCTGCAGACGAGCTCATTCCCCTCCGCCTGAATCTGACACAGTTCCCTTTGGGAAAGGACCTTGGAAGCAGCCACACAGCTCACAGTTCTTGCCCAAATTGCAGACAACCAAGGCACACACATTCATTCAGTGGGATCACAGACATCTCCTCTGTCAGTCCCTCGAGAACATCCATCCCCTCTGGCAAACTTAACCAGCAAACACACCATGGGCAGAGAGCAAGAGATACACAGACCCTCTGTGGTCCCTGCAGAGCAGGAATATAATGTGGGAAATTCCAGGAAGCACTAAGAATGAAGCCAGGGCAGAGTCTGATCTGTGTTGCTCAGCACAGCAGCCCTGGGATGGATGTTCAGATGCACACTGCAGCCTCCTGCATGCCTGGGATGCAGGATTGCACCCCTGCACAGCAGCCACCTCTTGCAGCTTGGCTTCTCCATTACCTCCACGCTTAATAATTAAAGCATCAGTGTAAAGGCATTAAAGTTTCAGGGACTGACACGTTCAGAGCAAGACGAAGGGCTCAGAGATAACTCTAGTGATTAACCCTGAACAGCTCAGTCCACCAGGAGCAGGTCCCTGCCCCTCTGCCCCCATGGACAAGTCCTTTTCTCCTCACAAATCCTTTTCTTCCCAGATCTGCTTTCCAAGAGCATCCACTCCAGGCTGTAGGGGAGCTTTGCTCATCATCATCAGGTGTCTCTAAAAAAATCCTAATGGAGGGGGGTTCTTCCCAGGGAGCGTGGCTTTTTATAGAGCACACAGCTTTGCGTGGAGCCAGCTCCGAGCAAGGGCTACGAGGTACCTTTGGCTGGCTGCGGAGGCGGAACAGGAGGGCTTTCTGCAGGAGCAGATGGAGCTGCCATGCCTGGGAGCCAGCCCAGCCCGGCTGCGGCGACAGACTGGCCCACGCCACCTCCCCCAAAGATGCTGCACTAAGACCCCCTTGCAGGAATTGGGGGAGGCACCGAGGGGCTGGGCACAGGCACAACTCATCCCACCACCACCACCACCAGCAGATCCCACACCAGGCAACCCTCATCCAACCTAACCCTGCTTGTTTCCTCCCATGTACAACCAGCAGGCTAGGGAGGAGGATGCCTCTCCTCTCATTAGGTTCAGCTGGGCAAGAGTACACTATCTTCCCTCTAATACTCACACCAATTATGCTAATTGCATCCCCCTCAGTAGCTGGTGCTGGTTCCCTGATCACACAGCCCAGGAGTTCTGGGCCCCTCTGCGCTTTGGGGGATACGAGCCCCTTGAGTGTAGGATGGAATATCCCAGACAAAACTCTTCAGGCACGTTATTTGCTTTAAAAAATCACTGAATTTGACCACAACCCATAATGTCAGGAACAGAGCTCATCCCTCCATTGAGCAGAAGAGATTTGGGGTTGGTGGAACCCTGCCCATGGGGTAGCAGGGCCAGGAGAGATTTGGGGCGGAGAATGCACACAAGAGTGCTCAGACAGCCCCTTCCCTTACTGCATCTCCTCCAGAAATTAAATGCAGTTTGCATTGGGAAGCGGGGATGAGCGGGGCCATCTGAGCCCAGGCTGTGTCCGGAGCCGGGGCTGGGTGTGCCAGGTCATCAATCCTCCCGTGACACCGCCCGGGCCCGGGCACAACTGAGCATTACCTTGATTAAAAGAGATGGGTGAATGCAGTGCTTGGTCCCAGCAGCCTCCCACGAGAGCCAGGCAGGAGTGTCCCCCGTCATCAGCTCCCCGAATCACAGGTGACAGCAGGAGCCGGGTGGGTCCCCAGCCACCCGCTGTCTGACGCTCCCAGGGATCGTCTCGCCTTGCCAGGCAGCCAGAGGTTGTTTCACTCATTAATCCAGCATCAGCTCCTTCTGAGGATGCTCCTGCCCTTTCAAAGCTTCTCCTGCTTTGTCACCTGCCTTTTCAGGCACTGCAGACACAAAAGACGCTGCTCTTTGTGCGATGCCACCGACCAGGTGCACCAGCACCCCTGGGTACAGCCCTGGAGTGGATCTAATGATGCCACAGGTCACCCTCTTCTTCGACCCCCAGGTCATTGTCCCAGTTTCCAGCCTTGTTTCACCACTTCTGTATTTCAAAGAGATTTTTGGAGAAGTTTCTTTCATGGCAATATTGTCATAGAATCCCAGAAGGGTTTGGGTTGAAGGGACCTTAAAGCTCATCTCACTCCAACCCCTGCCATGGGCAAGGACACCTTCCATTAGACCAGGTTGCTCCAAACCCCATCCAGCCTGGCCTAGAACACTTCCAGGGGTATAAATGTGATGCACAGGGATGTCCTGGTGCAAGGTCACCTTTATTCCAGACTGGCCCCATTTGTGCTGGTCTCTCTCCTTCCC
Organism: Rhipidura dahli; assembly: GCA_013399225.1. NCBI lineage: Eukaryota > Metazoa > Chordata > Aves > Passeriformes > Rhipiduridae > Rhipidura > Rhipidura dahli. The sequence continues at coordinate 916,093 of VXAC01000707.1, read as the reverse complement.
ATCTCTGGAAGCTGCAGCTGACTCCCCCAGGGACCCTTCCCAGGCCCCTTCTCCCATTTATGTTGTTCTTGCACCTGCTTTAGTTTGCTGAACACTAAATATTTCATTTATTACCTCTCTGGAAATTTACTGGGGAGATTTCCCAGAATAGGAAATAATCAGAGCTGTGAGCTGCTGGGGGTGCACCAAGCCGGGGGACGGTTCCAACCAGCTCTTCAGGTGTGCTTTGAATGTGCTTTTTTATATCATCATCGCTTTTCATTTGGGTCTTCGACCAAGCCATGACTTGTGCTGCTTCAGTGGCACTGCCAAGATCTTCTCACCCATAGGGAGGGTGGTGTGATCCCTGGGGCAGCTTGTCCACCCTCAATCCACATCCACTCTTTTGGGAATGAGGGGTGCTCATCCCCCCAGCATGGTGTGGGGTGGCAGGACCCTCGGGATGGCTGAGGACATCCAGCAGCAAGGATGGCTGCAGGGAGGAGAAGCAAGGCTTGTGTCCCTGAGCATGGTGGCCCCACAGGCTGCCCAGGCTGCCCCAGTTCCCCGCTCCAGGTGTCAGGATGATAAAGCCGAGCCGAGCAGGCGCAGCACCCGGCAGCTCCCGTAATTAATGGCACCGCCAGCACTTCCCTGCCGGGCCATGAATAAAACATTGCTGCTGAGCACCCAAACTTTGAAAAATCTCTCCTTTTTTTTTTTTTTTCCCTGTTAATTATATTTGTCGGGACACTGTGCTTTTATTACTGTCTCCTCCTGCTAAATCGGGGGGGTGGAAGTTAGTTTGGGGCTGCTTCTTTCAGGCTGGCAGCCTGTTTCCTAAAGGGATGGCATAACTGCCAGGGACATTTCCCACCCCCCAAATCCCCTTCCCTCCCTTTTGAAAAGCATCCACTTCTGCATCTTCAAACCTGCTGGATCTCTAGATTTGCTACAGCCATTGGATTTTTTTTGTCATTTCTGAGTTTTTCAGCACCCAAGAGCCTCTCCAGACCCTTTCCATCTTGCAAATGTTTTTGCTGCATATCCAGGCTATGGACATGGAGCTCTCTGTTTTCCTCATGAAGATGGGACTGTACCTTGTCCCCCCTAGTCCAGAGGGACAAGACAGAGGGACTTGTAAGCCAAGGGAGCCCAAGCACTTCAGGTTAATTCCTGGCATGAGTTTCAGCACAACTCCCTGTCTTGGTTTCCCCATTTATCTATAAAATCCTCTAAAGGCAGTGGACATTTTTCCCCACCTGTCTTTGCCAGCAGATGTTCACGGGGCTGGGAACAGCTCAAGGGGAGAGAAGAGGCTGCTCACAGCTCCAGGTCTCAAATGAGACCCTGATTTCCTCTGCCTGCCCACCCTGCCATGGCTTAGACATGTTTCCTCCATCCCAACACACAACCCACCACATTCACCCGTGTTGTGCCTGCAGCATGCGAAGATCTGCACTCCTGAGTGATTTTGGGAGGCCAAGCCCATGGTTGTGCCACGACCCAATCCTGCCCCACAGCTCCAGCAGGGAGAGCAGCCCCCATCACTGCTTGGCTTGAGGAATGGCAGCGATGTCTGAGCAGGAGAGAGATGCTGCCTGCACATATCCAAGTCTGAGCATCTCTCTCTGTGGAGAAAGGTGAAATTCCACCCCGGCTTTGCTGGCTCCGATCCAGGAGCTGCATTAGTAGGGCTTTGCCAGGGCAGAATCAGACTCAAAGCCAGGTCCTGCTGTTGCAGAAGTGTCTCAGCCACCCAAAGTGCTGCCACTGGCAAGAGAGGATGATTCCCTGCCCCAGGAGCCCAGGCAGGGACACCAGGAACCGAGCTCAGGGCTGGGACACTGCAGCACAAGCCCCTTGCAGGTGGCAACAGCCAGAACTTGCATTTCCATGATTCACAGTTGGTTCTGAGCTGTGGTTCTGCAGGTCCTGTGGGGCTGGGTACCACAGCTCTGCCCACACCATCCCTGGATGAGGGGGACCTTCAGCAGAGGCCGGGGCTCTGGGACACAGCAATTTCCTGCCTGAGCAACAAGCCCTTTGCTGCTCACCAGATCCCCTGCCAGCCAATTTTCTCTCCCTGGGCTCCTTCCAGCTCAGCAGCCCAGCCCCAACACAGCGCAGGGATGCAGCCAACAACCAGCACATCCAACCTGCTTGGGATGGATGCAGCACTGGCTCAGCCCAGCTCCCTCATCCTGCAAGGTGCCTTCTCCTTCCCTTGCATGTCCCAGGGGGCTGGTGGCCTCCTCTGCCTGTCCTGCCGTGCTCCTGTCTTCCTGAAGCTCCTGGAAATGTTCTGCTCTCGGTGAGATCCGCGCTGTACCTCTCACAAGCTGGAGTGGAAGTGCTTGAAGTGCTCTCAAAGGGAAGAACTGACACCTTTAGCACTGGGAAACAGAGTTGCATCCACTTATATGTGCTAAGGATGCTTCCTAGGATTTCTTAGAGGGGTCCTGGAGAAAAACAGCATCTTTTCATAGCTTTGTCGCCACAGTGAAAGCCTAAAGCAAATAAAGGAAATCGGTTCTGCCAAGGTGGAGAGGAAGTAAGGAGAGAAAAATGACAGGAATCTCAACGGGACCACTGAAAATCTCCCAGTGCTCTTCAGCAAAGCAGAGATTAGCAGGAGGATTTGCAGCCGTGCTGGAGGCTGGGACTTGGATCTGCTGCTGAGGTTTTGCACGAGGTTGGGTGAACAGCTTCATCTCATCCCATCCTGCCTCCCTGTCTGGGAAGCAGGGACAGTCTTGACCACCAGAGCATGAGGCTCCCAGCCCACTGAGACATCAATCCCCACCAAAACCAGCCCCGTGCCACACGCCAAAGCCAACAGATTCCCTGTTGAGACAGGGATTTTTATAAAGGCAGTGAGATCAGGACCTCTAAATAAAGGCAAAGCACACACAGGGCACACGAGTCCTTGTGAAACTGCACTGTGGGATGGCCGAGGCCTCACTTCCAGTGGTGTCCAGGTGAATCCTTCCCTACCCAGGGCTCCTCCCTTCGTCTCCACAGAGATGGAAAGCAGCATTCCCCATCCTGAAGCCATGGCAAGGACTGGGCTTTGCTGGGCATTGGTACCAGGAGGCAGCAAGCTTTCCCAAGCCCTCCTAACACAAATAATAAAGAGGAATTTGAACCGGCCAAGAAGATGGACCTGAAGCAATCCCAGAGCAATCCCAGTGGGAGCATATTTTTATAAGGCAGGGCTATAGGAGAAAGGGCAGGAAACCTGACCCATCACAAATCATTCTGCTGTCACTTGCTGTAATCTAGAAATGCTCTATTAAAAACAAGAGCAGCCCCAGCTGCCGACAGCAAAGCAGAATCGAGGCCAGGGAGGAGGGCAGTTCAGGTTGGGATCTGGCTGCCAGGTAGCTGGAAGTCTCTGAGCTTGGGAAGTGCTGCTCTGCTCTGCTGTGGTTTATAAATAAATGGAGCTGCCCAGCTCTGTGGCATCTGTCACCTGCAGCCAGCAGATGTAGGTGGGGGAGACGTCTCCCTCCCTAATGGCTGTCTGGGCTCGGGCACAAAGGGCTCAGGACACAGCTCCACATTTCCAGCCTGTCGCCAAAAATGCTCAGGGCCTCGAGTTCCTGGTGAATCTGAGCCGGTGCTGATGTGGTTGGGGAGTTGCCTCCTCCTCCCTCAGCTGTGGCCATGGTGCCGTGAGCCCCTGTGGCCACCACTGCAGCAAAAAACGTCAGCTAACAGTGATTCACCTGAAAAATGAGGTTCTGGGGCAACAGGAGCACTTTGCCAACTCAGCACAAACTGAAGCAATAATTACCAGGGGAGCAAAAATAATTCAAGGGTGTTGAAGCACTTGAGGGCTTCCAGAAGGTTTTTTTCTTGGGAGATGCAGATTCCCATTTACTTTGAGGTTTTCTGGGTGAGATCTTTGACAGTGGTCTAACATTTTCCATGTCCAAACCCGGCTGCTCTGATCACAGGGCATGAGGCAGCTCAAGAGGAGGCAAGAAGCACCTGGGAGCCTCCTCCCTCCCTCCTTCCCTGCCTCCATCAGGGTTTCAAAACCATAAAACCTATTTTCTCACATCTTTCTCTCGACAAAATCAAATGTCCTGGACCACCTGCAGCTCCAAGCACTGGTCAAAAGATCTGGTGATCCCAGGAATCTCCTGGACACGGGAAGAGCCCAGAGCAGGGTGTGGCGAGGTGCCCCCACCCCAGCCCCCTCCATTGGATCCCTCTGCAGCCAGTGCACACCAGCTTGCTCAAACAAAGCCCATCTGTGCAGATTAATTACCAGATGATGTTTGCTCTGTTGCAGAAGCTGATTGGGTGATGAAAGTTTAAACAGGATGGAGAAGGGAGAACGGAGCACGGTGTCCTAGAGATGGAACACAGCCTTGTGGGTCCTGCCCAGAGTCAGATCCTCACAGCAGTGCCCCTTGAACCCTGGACACAGTGAGAACCTCACTGGCACAGACACAGAGAGTGGGATCCCCAGGGAGCCACCAGCCCCAGGACAACCTTCCCTGCAGGTTACAGGAGACACAAAATGACCAGTCCATACACAGAGAACAAAATCCCTGTTGGCGTCCCAAAGTCCAGGGAGTCCTGTCAGAGACAGCCCAGCGTGCTGCAAACAGTCCCCAGGAACAGGCATGGAAAAGCCTGTGGTGAGATGGGGAAGGACAAAGCAAGGAAATCCCTTTGCAGAAACAGCTCCTCCAAAAACAAACATCTGCTCTGGCCTTGCTGCCCAGCCAGGAAGAAAAGCCCTGCTTGGGGCTGGAGCACATTGCTGCACCCCAAACTAGACCAGGAAACCACCCTGAGTCCCCTCAAGCACCAAGATAACCCCCAGGCCACCACATCCACCCTTCCCTTTGCCACTGGGGGCAGATGAGCCGTGGAGAAAAACACCCAGATTTCCTCCTAACCCTTCCAGGTCCCATGGGAGATGGCTGGTTCATCCCCTGAGGCCCTAGAACACTTCCTTCAGACATGGACTGCTGTAGGTCATTGCTTTGAACGTCCAAAGGACCCTGGCAATCAAAGAGCCTTCTGGACCTTGGTGGGAGGTGAAGCAAGGCTGGAGCAGCTGCATGTGCTCCACCATCCCATCCCACCCCATCCCATCCCATCCCATCCCATCCCACCCCATCCCATCCCCACAGACTCACGCTCAGTCAGCTCCTGAGATGGCTCCTGGAGCTCTCCTCTTGCTCCTACCTCCCAAGCACTGGTGGAGGAAGATCTCACCTCTCTGGAACCAGCCCTCACCACCCTCTTCTGCTGCTGGAGCCCAGAGGAGACCACCACATCTCCACTCTTCCCGTGGGTGAGGCTGAGGAGCCAGGGAACACTGGCAGCTCAGAGAGGACGTTTCCCCACGGATGGATCCAGAGCAGGGAAAGGACTGGGGAAGGAGGAGAACCTGCCTTCAAGCCAGCAACGCTTGCTCAACCACTGGTTAGTGGCTCCACAGGAAACACCTTGCCATGCTCACCTGGATAGACATGTTCCCAGTGAGGCAAGGCCATCAGCGGGCAGGGAGTGGACGGGAGGCTGCAGGAGATCCACCCCTTGGCACAAGCAACCTCCTCTTGGCCACAGCTGGTGAGGAGAGAAGGCTGCCAGCGAATCCTTTGTGCAGGATTGGGTCTGCTGGGGCCATTCCTTAAGGTGAAAGGGCTTTCCCATCCAGGACTAATCCAACCTTGCTCCAACATAGCTCTGGTATCTGATGTTGTAACACACCTTCATGCTCCTCAGTTTTATTTTAGACAAGCTGTGAGGCTTTTGGAGAAGTGCTTGTACCCACCCATTCCTGAGCTGCTCCAGGACCAGGATCTACAGGGTCACAGCGTGCTCCAAGTCCAAGCTACGGCTGGTTAAAACCAACAACGAGGCCGAAAAATGGGTGGACTGTGAAGATCTGTTCAAGGCCAGGTTGGATGGGGCTTGGAGCAACCTGGGATGGTGGAAGGTGTTCCTGCCCATGGCAGGGGGTGGGGATGAGATGATCTTTGGGATCCCTTCCAACCCAAACCATTCTGTGGTTAATTCAGTCGCTCTAAAGTCTGTTTGACCATTAGGGTGTGGACAAATCCTGGGGGTGTCAGGGGGCTGAGGTAAGTGGTGGGAAATACCCCAGGCTTCACCACAAGCCCATCTGGATACCTCAGCACTAGAGAACCTCCCAACAGAGCTGGCTGAAGGCGTCACAAAGGGGTGGGGATAGCAGAAACCTGGAGCAGGAGGTTGGGACAACGTTGTACCCAAACTGGTCTCGCCTACCTTGTGGAGAACAACCCAAACCTGCCTGCTGCAGTCATGGCAGAGCTGCTGGATGACAAGGAGCAGCCAGCCAGGCTGTCCCAGCATGGCCACCTCCATGGCCATCTTGCTGCCAGCTCTCATGGACAGGTACTGGATGTGGCTGCCCCACTCCAGGACACGACGCCCATGGCTCCATGGCTCTGCCATGGACCTCCCTGGGAGCACAGGGCATGGCAGAAGGCTCCATTCTCTGGCAGGAGAAGGTTACTCAGAATAAAAGCATGTGCTCGTGTGTCACATAAACAAACACTGCGTCCTCCTCCCACCACAGTCCCTGCAGAGCCGGGCGGGATCTCCAGTGCTCACCAGAGCCACACCACCCTTTCCCATCACACCCCTCTGAGGTGGCTCCACCACGTCCCTCAGAGCACAGGCATGGGCTGGAGGAGAGGACACCTGCATGGACATGCCAGGAGCCATCACATCCCCAAGGGATGGCTCTCTCAGCTGGCACCAGCCTTACCTTGTGACACGGCACACGCCATCCCTTCCCCTGCTGTGCCATGATGGTGACAGATGCTCAGCACAAAGCAGCACAGCTCCACTGTCATCAGAGACACAAAGTTCCTGCCCATGATGAGGGGGTTGGGACTAGATGATTTTTAAGATCCTTCTAACCCAAAGCATTCCATGATTCTGTGATTCAAAGCCGTTTTCCAAAGGCTGGTCTCACTCTCCCAGGGATTGGATACTTTACATGCTCAGACTCCTCTTCAGATGCTGCTTCAAACAGCTTCTGGGTGGCTGAACAAGGCCCACATCACCTGCCTTCCTACAGCTCCATGAGGCCACATGCCTGCTCTGGTGTAGAGCCACGGCTGCTCCAGGCTCAGGCAGGCTGGGACATTAAGTGGGAAAACACTGATTTTTCAAGGGGCTGCAACAACACAGGTGAAGTAAAGCCCAGCTTAGGAGAGCTGCAGCTCAAACCAAGCCAGGAAGCATCTCTTGCCAGCCACACATGAGGGAAGGGGAGGAGGAGAACCAGGTGAAGCTCTGGATGAAGCATCGTCTGCCACGTGGCTTTGCAAGATGTCACCAGTTTTCACAGCCCTGAAATGGAGATCTCTCCTTTGTAAACACATGAGGGTGTCTGGTGAAATCAAAGGGCTGTGGGCTCAGAGTGAAACACTCCCATAGCCATGAGTCAATCCATAGCGTTGCTGTGGACAGGAAGCTGGTGAGTCACAGATCACAGCCGGGCTGGAGGTGACCACCCAGAACATGCCTGCTATTTATAGCCATGACACTGATATGGACAGAGAGACCCCAGCAGCTGCTCCCAGGCAGGGATAACACGGTGCATTCCCAGCACGTCACCTCCTGGGTACCTGTTGCCCTCATCTCCTGGGTCCCCAGCCTGGATCTCCAAGCCAGAGCTGGGTTCTTGGTGTGCTGGATGTGCCCTCTTTGCCCAGCTAACACTCTCCATCCAAGAGCCAGTTGCTAAAGCCATTGTTGCCAGTTGCCTAAATACAGAACTTCCCAGGTCTCTCCCTCCGTGGGTACCACTGTTGGAAAGAAATGTACGGAAGAACAAACAGCAAGGTTGCAGAGGAGCTTCTTACATAATTTATCTGTAAATCAAGTGGCACTAAGGAGATGCAGGAGCGCTTGGGATGAAGTCTTTTCTTCCATCTTGAAAGTTTGACTTCACTGGTTTTGCCAGTCAGACCCCACCTGGATGGCTCAGGACTTTCCTCCTGTCTCCACAGCCAGCCTTCACCCTCAGACTCATCCTCCATCCCCCTGTGCACCCTCACTTTGAGCCATTTGGGCCGTGCCTCACCAGCGGGGACGGAGCAGCTGCGAGCACAGCATGCGGAGCTGGGGGCCAGCAGCAGAGCTTGCCAAGAGATCCGAGGAAGGGCTGATTGTGAGGAGCTGCCCTTTGCTTCGTGCCTCCCTTCCAAATGCATGGTGCACTCAGCCAAATACCATTAAAGGTTTATCCACACGCTGATCAACTTATTTGCCTTCAAAGCTGGAGCAAGATCGCTCTCCATGGGGAGAGGTGGTGGATGTCACACCATCTTCCAAACCAACAAGGGATGCGCAGGCGCTCCGAGCTCACCCGGCTGCAGAGATTGGCCAGGACATTCTGTAAAGAAGAGGTGATGCCTTCAAAGTGGAGAATGGGTTGATAAGAGGGGAGTGGGGAGAGACATTTTAGCTCCTACTGGGTAATTATCACCCGTGGAAAGCTGAGGAGTAAGCTGGTGGGAGGGAAATTACAACCTATCATAAAACCAATCTCTCCCAAATCCAGCCTCTTCGGTGTTCAGGAGTGTTTGGTCTGGTTCCAAGGCTTGGCTTCTGGAGGAGTTTGGAGAAGTCCCTCGACAGAGCTCCAACCCTCTGCAAGGCAGACACAACATCCCTTTTGTTCGGAGAAGCACAAAAACGGGGGACACATCAGGTGAGGAGCTGAAGGAAAACAAACGGCTTCATTCAGGAGAACCAGTCCTGGTGAGATGAGAAGGGACTTAATTACAGTAAGTCCCTTTACAGCAAAACTGCCAGGTGCTAAAAGACTTTTTAATTTAGCAGAGAAAGGCAGATCAACGCCAAGCATCTGGAAGCTGAAGACAGAGAAAATCCAATTAAAAATCAGGCAATGCTGCGAGTAGAACAAGCTATGAAGTGATGGATTATTCATTCCACGATGTCTTCAATTCAAGAGAGAGGTAGAACAATCGATCCTTCCAGCACTGCGTCTGGTGGTGATGAACACTCCAGCCCAACTTTTGGGAGCATGCACATTCCATTGCGAGAGCCAGGCCCCAACTTTGGCAAACTGCAAAGTTCCCATGGCTGATGGAAGACAATCCACCAGCCCTACTAGGTAAGTGGTTCTATGCTTGGAGGCATTAATAACCCAGAACTAGCAGCCAACTCCATGGAAACCAACTGGTAGTCAGTGACAAGTTCTCCTGTTGCTATAGGAACAGGGCCCAAACAAATAAAAATTACCTATAATTTCTCCTCCCCAAAGTTCTCCCACATTACATTTCCATAGCAACTAATTAGCTCATTATTGATCCAAACCAAACCAGTGGAGGTGTGAACTGAGCCAGTGGACCAGTGGAAGTGCCCGGCTGCCATGCCCAGCTCTGTCCTCTCTCATGGTGAGCTGAGATGAGCCTTTAGGAGGCTTTATGCTGGGTTTGAGAGGAAAGGCTTGAACACGAGGAGTTGGGGATCTCAGGGCTGGATTCCTTCATGCCTTCCCCAGGATACCTCTCATAAAAATATCACTTGCTCCTTTCTATTTCTAGCTGTCACCTTACACCTCAATATCTTTTCCTTGTTTTCCTTTCCAGACTCCTCTCATCTCCTCCAGGCCCAGAGTTGCTCTGTTGGACACCTGCTTGTTTTGGCAACGTTCTCTCATCCTTCTAGCCAGGATATTTGAGTCTCTTGGCTTGTTGCTGCCTCCTGCACCATCAGCACACTGCAGGGTCCTTGCAGGAGTCTCTCTTTGCTCATGTACACTCACAACTACAGCCCTCCATCCTCCTCTGGCAATTCACTGTTATAGGTCTCTTCTGTCTCCATCCCTGGCAGTGTTCAAGGCAAATTTGGATGGGACTTGGAGCAATGTGGTCTAGTGCAGGTGTCCTGGGGTTGGACCTGAATTATCTTGAAGGTCATTTCCAACCCAAACCATTCTGGGATTCTCTGGTGCATCCCAGGAGATCGGGTGCATTAAACCACAGGGCTGTACCATGCAAACAGCAATGAGGGCAATTAGCCACAGCCACCTGCTAGATGGGAGAAGCTGCTGTAACATCTAAACCAGGGGAGACAGAGCTGTGCAAGGTCAAGGAAAGCTCAGGCAGAGCAGGTCCACCAAGCCTCTGGCCTGGGAACCTGCAGACTCTGTGCAAGGCTCGTGGTCTCACGCAATGGCAACACCACATCACAGTGCTGCAGGGATTGGGGTTGCACTGTGGACCCCCATCTTCCCACCCCCAAAACGCCCCGGGGTCAGCAGCACCGGCACTGGAATGGGGGACACGTGTGCCTCCAACATCTCAGGGGAGAAGCAGAGGCCAGGGTGGAAGATACTGTTTTCATCCCAATCTGGGGGGAAATTCCTGGTGCCTCAGAACCTCCAGGGTCTTCCCTGCCAAGGACCAAGGGATGGAGGAGAGGCTGCTGCTTGCTCCTCCCCTCCTACATCGTCACCCCCAAAATCAGGCACACAGCACCCCATGAAACACTGACAGAAAGTCATCTGGAGCAGGGGGCAGCACGGTTCTATGAGGAATATTCCCCCCATCCCAGGGGCTGCACTTCCAATTGAATTAATGTAAATCATACATGAATTCCTGTAATTAATTGCTGCCATCCGCTGCCACACACGTGTGCAAGCCACAGCAGATGTGCAGAGAGCTGAGCCCACATCCCTGCACAGACTCCAGGCACGCTGGGGTGAGGCCAAGCCAGGTACAGAAATGATGGGGATGCTGGATGTGCTCCCACCTGCAGCAAGGTGGAGCCCCCTCAGGGCTTTGCCAAGCAAATTGCCTTTTTTAAACCAAAACCACCACAACCTGCTGGGTTCAGCCCCCACTGAGACATGCAGTTAATTCACCTGTGGTACATCCCCAAAATGTGACCTGACCCCAGAGTGGAAGGAGCCTGGCTGCTGTGTCACTTCGCTGGTGTCTCATAGAGGACCAAGTGGCATCCCACAAACTCCCGTCCCTCCTCCCTCCTCCACCCTCCTCCACCAGCCCTGTTTCCATGTCACCCATGGGAATCTGATTATCAGCAAGATCTCTGCCACCGTCAGATGTGATCAAAACCAAAATTCAATTAAATTTGATTGGATTGAAAGCAGAGGGTTTCAAGGAGACAGGCACGTACACCCAGAGTGGGATGCCGCTCCCCAGGAAAGCAGGCTGGGACCTGTAGGATCTGCAGGATGGTCACCTCAGGATGCAGCTCTGACCCTGGGATGAACTCCATCCTCTGGGGGCAGCAGCCTTTGCCAAGTCACTCATCCTCCTTCTGAGGGATCCTGGATAGAGTAAGGTGAGCCCAGCCTCCTGAAGACGCTTTTAATTCTTTCTCATCTTCTGAAATCAAATAAAATTCCAAATGAGAGACTTTGTCATCTGAGCAACAGAGGAGGAAAAAAAAAAAATCAACCAAACAAGCCTGGAGATGAAAGGGAATTGTAGATGGATATTTCATCTCTTGCTCTTGTAAGGAACGTGAACACAAAAATAGGAGAAACAAACAAAAAATCCCAGACACGGTTAATGAGCTTTGCATTTAAATGTGCCACCAATGTCACTGCACAGACGGTTCTTCCAAGGTCCCACGTTCCTGCTCATCCCAGACAATGGGTGCAGGACAGCCTCAGAGCAAATACCGGGTGAGATTAAATTCCACTGGTGTTTAGTAAATAAAACATCCATTTCGAGAAGTCAGGAAAAAGTTTGTTAAATATTTTAGTACATCTGGTCTCCCCACCCGTACATGGCCTTACAAAATGTTTTGCATATTTATTTTAGCATGCACTAGATTTATTTAAAAATAGCATCACCAGCACTGGAAACAGCCCACTTGCTTTTCATCTAGATTTTTGCATTGAATCAATGAATCCAAAATTAAACAAGGTTGGGTGAACTAAATCTATACAAGGACCTATTTGCTGATCAATACAGGAATGGATGCCTGGGATCTCTTCGCTGCATGAAATATGAGGACTTACGAGAGAAAAATTGCTTTCGTTATTATACTGTTTAAAAAAAATTCAGATTTTATCTGCCCACATAAAAAAAAATTATTTATTGGAGAGATGCTTGGTCCTAAATAATTCATGCTGGTTGTATAGTACCCAGAAGACAGAAGACTCCTGTCTTCCATTCCTAATGAGAGGGAAAAACACCTCAAATACTTTTCTTGGATTCACTTTCGTCACTGCAGGGAGATTAAACTCCACTTCGTTTCCAGAGGGTGTCATCCCCCAGGGGAGCAGAGCCCCCAAAATCACAGAGAAACCACGACGTGCTGTGTATGGAAGGAGAAGAGATTCAGACACATCTGGAGGCCAAATTTTAGTTACCAGTAAGAGACAGCTGGCTCTGGTGTTCAAGGCATGACTTTAGTGAACAGGAACAGAACTGGGGATGAAACGTGTGGATTTGGAAAAAAAAAAAAAAAAAAAAAAAAAAATGATTGGCCTTTTAGCCCATCTTGGGCACAAAATTTGGGGCTGGCTTTGGGAAGTGCCTTGCACGGCTGTTTGCTCAGCCAAGTCCTTTTCCCCTAAGCCTGCTGAAGGAATTGATCCACTGAGGGCTGTACCTGCTCTGCTCTGAATAAATCTGCATATCAGCCTCTTCCATGAATGAAAAATGCATGCACCAGTAAATCCGAGATGAAATAATACATCTGTTGTCAGCAGCCTTTTCCCTTTCTTTTTGCTTTTCTCTTCCACAAGTTTCATTAAGAAGAGACACATCAGCTGTGATGAAGTTGACACCACCAGCTCACTAATTGTTCCTGACGCTTCCCTGTTGCTTTGATGATGGATCAATGCAGAAACGCCCGCCCCAGGCAGGCAGGGAAGGGATAAATTCACCTTTCTGGGCTAATTCTGGGAGAAAACATAAGGGTGCTGCAGAGACCATGGCAGGGGATGTCCCCAGGCTGTGGCGAGAATGGAGACAGGGGGGTGGCAGGGGTGTCCCTGTGAGGTGCCAGCGATGGATTCCAGTCCTGCAGGGCTCCCAGGGCTTCCTCTGAAGGAGAGGAGGAATGAGAAATAGCTGACCCCAGCCAGACACATCGTGGGTCCCAGGGGTAAAACTCAAGGGACAGTCCCAGTCCCAGCTTCACCTTCATCCACCTGCATCATCCAGCCCTTCTGCAGATCAGGAGCTGGGCAAACCCCAAATGGGTTTGGGCTCGTTGCACTCAGGCCATTTGCATCCCCACTGGAAGGGCTCCATAACAGGAGGGATGCAGAGGGACCCAGTGCTCCGTCCCCACTCACAGCTCGGATGATTTCAGCCCTCCCACGGGTAAGGCAAGGCTGGTCCCAGCAGCCAGCTCCCCTCAGCATCACCTCGGGATGCCAGGTGGGACAGTGACAATGCCAGTGCCCCCTGTCCCCACACTGTCCTGTCCCTGTGTGGCCCCAAACCAGGTTGGCAGCTTGCAGCACACCCAAGCACGCTGCAAAGAGGCAACAGCTGCTTCCCGCTGGCCCAGATCGACAACTTTAATTACGGAGAAGATTTGGGGGAATAAAGGGGAAGATCTCTCTTAAAGATGTAATTAAAGAAAACTCAAGGGTGGGGCAGGATGATGAGAAAGGACACGTCCTGCAGCTGCTGGGGCTCAGGGAGGGCAGTGGAAGGGGAGACCCTGCAGGGCCGGCACTGCCCCCCCTTCCCGAGGGGAAGGATCCCCCAAATGCAGGTCACAGAAGCTGCTCTGCACCCCCAAAAGCAGCCTTTCGGTCTGGGCTGAGATCCCTCACAGAGCAAGCAGCCACCGCAGCCTAAAGCAAACCCAAATTCCTGTGGGTTGCACTCGGAGTTACGGCAAAGGTGAGGGCGAGGCAGGAGGGTCCTCACAGCTGAAGGTCCTGACCCCAGCTCGCCCCCTCTGAGCCAAAAGGGGCCAGGTCAGAGCCCAAGAAGCCTTTGGTGCAGTGGCCAGGATCCCTTTTGGGCTGTTAGGAGAGGCTCCTGGAAGGAGGCACGGCGTAAGTTTCAAAAAACCCCAAACCCCAGACCCCTGTGGGAAACACTGGGGAGAGAAGACAAGCGGGAGGCACCACTGCCCCCCCTGCCCCTCACACCAGCACAGCCCCGCCAGCCGCCAGCGCCTCTGCATCCTCCCGCCTTACCCCAGGCTCCCAAAATTCCACCCAACAGCACTGCCGATCGCTGCCGCCCGGCTGTGCCGGGTCTCCGCGGTGCCCGGAGCCGCGCAGAGCCAGCCCCGCATCGATCCGCGGCAGCTGCTGTGTGTTTGCACGGCCATTAGGAGCCTGCGAGGGCGGGGGGCACGGAGCATCCCTGGGGCTCCCGTTCCCGGCCGTGGGGGCAGCGGCACGGGAGCCGGACACCTCCTGCCACAGCCAGGGCTCCGCGGCAGCGTTTCCAACCCGCAGGCACGTCCTGGGGGACCCTCGGGATCGTTCATCAGCTCCTCATTGCCGGCACGGAGCGGGACCTGTTGCAGGCGGTGATGTTCTGCAGAGCCCGGGCACAGGGTCGGGCTGACCCGGGAAACGCTAATTAATTAATTGCCTCACCGAGGGGAGAGCAGTGGTGCTCGGAGCAGCCGCACACCACTTGTGGCATTTGGGGCAGCTTCGGACCCAAGCCAGAGCTCTTTTGTCTGAAACCTTGGTGTTTATTTGTGAAACCTCAGCTTTAGTAAGAAAGGAGTGTATCACTCGAGGAGAGACAAGCGGCCCTGAGCGGGGAATGACACTGAGGAAAACACGGCTGATATCAAGGTAGCAGCTTCGGCTCATCAAGGTTTCTGTCTCCTCCTCCACCCCGAGCTGCTCCAAGATGTAAATCAAGTTCAAAAGCCACCCTGGCTCGCCAGGCTCCTCTCAGCCCCCTGCCCACGTGCCTGCAGCGCCCGCCGCCGCTCCCGGTGTCTGGAAATAAACAGCCTGTTCCAGCTCCGCTTGGTATTTCCAGAAAGGTTAACGCAGCGTGTGAGGGGCCAGAGCCACCGCTTGCGGGGCTGAAAGGCTCCCTGCAAACCCGCCGGGGGACCGGGGCTCCCCGCCGGGCAGGTGACCTCCCCGGTCACCCCCGGAGTGCTGGCGTCAAGCTTTGATATTTTCGGGCTTTGCGCTGCTAAGGCTTCCTTCTCCCACCCCCACGTTCCCCCACCAGCATTCCCGCCTCTGAAAAATCGATAGGAGCTTCAAGCTGAGAGGGAAACCTGGAGGTGAACGTTTGCTGGGAGTTTTCCCCGTGCTCTGGGGCTCCAGCAGAAATCACCCCAGTTTTCCAGCACCCCGCTGAAGGGGAGTTGCTGTTTGCCCTGGGCAATTCCCAGGGGATGGAGCAGCAAAGCAGCCGTGCATGGAGTGGTGGCACAACTCACTCCATAAATACACACTCTCTGGGGCTGGATGTGCAAACCAGGCTGCTGGGACAGACAGAAAATGTTTGGAGATGCTTTGTCCAAGCCAGCAGTAAAAACAGAGCAAAACGTAGAAACTCAGACTCGGGGCTGACCAATTACCGGGGGGAAAAGGCAGGGCACAAAAATACCTGGATAGCAGTGGTTAAACCAGGCTTTGAGCTTTCCTCACCTCAAAAAAAGCCTTCTGTTTGGAGAGGAGAGCTGGGAGACATCCCCAGCAGCTCCTCACGGGCAGCAAAGATCTTCTCCACCTCATGCACCTCACTTAAACCCTTCCCTCCCAACTGGACTGCACTGGTTCCTCCGGGTGCCAGCTGAAACAATTTTAGAGCCTCTGGCTTGGCCAGGAAAGGCTGATCCATATTCCCGAGGCCTCATTGCTATTCTGCAGCTTCAGCTCATTAGTGCTTAGGTGCTACAAGAGTTTTGGAAGTTTCTGGGTGAGGCAGCTATTAGGGGAGGATTGAACACGTCTCGTACAAACCCCTGGCCTGGGTGAACTCTCTAATTTACACTATTGAGCTACAAGGTGCCCATAGGCCACCCGAACCAAAAAAAACCACCCTTGTCCCAGATACTGGCTCAGCCACCGTCTGAAAAAAAAAAAAAAAAAAAGAAAGAAAAATTAAGCAAAATAAATAACCCTCAGCCCCAGAAAACTGGCTGCATCATCACACCCCCTGCTAATCCATTAGCCAGCCCTCCTCCGCACACGGCTCTTAGGAACAGCGTGAGCTCCAGCTCAGGAGCTCCTGGAGAGAACCACCACAGAATAGAAGCACAGAACGGTTTGGCTTGGAAGGGACCTCAAAGCTCATCCATTTCCACCTCCTGCCATGGGCAGGGACACCTTCCACTAGCCCAGGCTGCTCCAAGCCCCATCCAGCCTGGCGTTGGACACTTCCAGGGATGGGGCAGCAACAGCTTCTCTGGACAACCTGTGCCAGGGCCTCACCAGACTGACAGCCCAGGATATTTTACGTGTATTGAACCTACATTTCCCCCCTTCCAGTTTGAATCCATTACTCCTTGTCCTACCACTACAGTTCCTGATGAAGCAGCCCAGCAAAGGGCCAGTATGACCAGTACAAACACCCACAGTGTACTGGGGGAGCGCAGTGGGGTCTGCTCTTTTAGAGGGACTGCTCCCAACACGTGTTCTCAGCACAGGGATGGGAAAGCTGCTGGCCCTTCATGTGAGGAGGACTGAGCTGCTGCAGCCCTGGTGGTCCCCATGTCCCTGCCCTGTGTTGGATGTGCTGAGTTCTCCCTTCTCTGCAGCGGGAGCTGTGTCCTTCTCACCCAGGTTTGGGCACTGCCTGTTTGCACCTCGTGACAATCCCATGGGGAAGTCACCAGGCAGAAATAACCTCTTTTTGCCTCTGTTTGAGACAAATGGGGGAAAAAAAACACCTTTTCTCCTAATAAGGGAACTCAAAGTGATGAATTTTCCACTTCTCCTGAAGTTCTTCCCTCGGAGGCATTGATGCATTTTTAATGGTCTCGATGTAGCTATTAAGCTGCTAATTGGAACAGAGCAGACTCCAGCTCCCGGCAGCTCGGGCCCCCTCCGAGCGTGTCCCCACACCACACGAATGGGTGTTCCTGGGGTCCCCGCTCTCCCCAGCATCGCTGACCCCACCTCGGCCCCATTTCTGCAGAGCATCGCCGCCAGGATCCCGGTGCTTGAGGGACCCAGTGTCTCCGGCCTGATGGTGCCTGGAAAGGGCTGACAGGGAAGAAAAGATTTGGAAAGGGAGTTCTTTCCCTGCTCCCAGCCGCTCCCCGCCAAAGCTGCAGCTCCGTTCCCCTGGAGACGATCCCCGGCCGCCCCTGCCCGAATCCGGCCGCGCACCCTCGAGAGAGGGCGGGGAGGGTCCGAGGGGGGTCACCGTGGGTTGGGATGCAGAGGGAGGCACTCCGCCGCTGGAAGCTCATCCCGCGGGGTCGCGGTGGAGTTCACAGCCCCTGGGGCTGGCTCAGCCCGCGGGGTGGTCCCGGCTCATCCCGCGGCTCCAGGCTCAGCCCGGCTGGTCCCGCCGGGTCCCGGCGCCGGGCGCTGCCTCCCCCTCGCGGCCGCGGGCAGCGGGTGCTGCCCCGAGACCCCCCCGACTCGAGGGGATCCCGAATCCATGGTGAGCCTTCCCCAGCCCGAGAAACCCACACCCCCCGCCTCCTGCCCGGCAGCAGAACCCTGCCTTGCCCCTGGCAGCGCTCCGGGGGTCCTGGGATGCTGCGTTGGGGTTCTCGGGTTGTACAAGCCCCAGCCTGGGACCAGCATCACTCCACAACGGGAGGAGAAAGTACAGGGGGAGCAGGATCCCTCCCCAGGCTGCTGGCCCTGCACTCCCAGGGGAGATGCTCCAGGGAATCCCAGGCCAAGGGTCTCAGCTTGTACCCTCCCCAAATCCGGAGCAGCATCACCCCACACTGTAAGGAGAAAGGCAGGGTCCTAATCCAAGCTGCTGCCCCAAACAGCAAGAAGAGGAGACAAGCAGAGGGTTTGAGAGTGAATTTTATTGGAAACAAGGATGGGGGTGAGGGGTACAGACTGTTCCCAAAAGTACAAGGGGAGAGGAGCTTCCACTACGAGTCAAAATCCTCACCCACCTTAAAGCCAGGCTGGTTCTCCCCAAGGAACTGCCACTGCAGAGGGAACAAGGCAGGACAGGGAAGCAGGGAGGTGAAAAGGGACATGGGATGTGCACAGGTGAAACGGGTGTTGAATGAAGCAGAGGAGATAGCTCAGGGAGGTGAGGTGTGTTTGCCTCCTCAGCAAAGCCTCAACTCATCCACAGGGGCCCAAGCCCACCCCAGAGCCATCAGCCCTGTGTTTCAAAGGGCAGATGCTCCCTTTTCCCAAAGTAAAGAAATCAGGACTTTCTCCAGGAGGAGAAATGCAGAAAAAAATAAAAAGGTTGAAGAAAAAAAAAATTTTAAATGAACACCATTCCCCAAAGCACCAAAAAAAGGGTGAGATAAAGGAAGGGGAAAGGGGCTGAAACAAAGGGAGAAGGGAAAAAAACCCAAAAGCTCAGCTCAAAACAAAAATAATCCAAAGTAACCAACTATGAAAAAAAAATATACAATTGTACATCTCAGCAGCAAAGCTGGCAAACCAAGCAGGTACAGGTGAGTGTCGGGTGGTTTGCAGAGCAGGATGAGGAGGAGGGAGACATGGAGAACATCAATCATTTCCTTATTTTCCATCCAGAGGTGGGCTGGGGGGTCAGGGTCAAACCAAAGTTGAACAGGGTTTGTGCAGCTTCACCTGGGCTGGTTCTCTCAGGGATTGTTGACTCAGGGAGGGGGATCAGAGGGATGGCACAGGGAAAAACACGGCTGCACGATGACCCAAGGACTGAAAACCATTTGCCCCAAAGCAGCTTCCCCAGGAGCAGCTCGTGGGGACAGATGGTGTGGAGCAGCCCAGTTCCCAGGCAGGAGGGGGGTCCCAGCACCCTGGACTGCAGGAGGTGGGATAATGCATTTAGGAGGACATCATTCTCCATTGAGGGGGACCCTGCACACTGGAAATTCACCCTGAAATCCAGACCTCCAGGGCATGAATTTCAGGAATAACATTTTTTAAAGATTCAGTTAAAAAATAGATGCATTTTTTTAAAAAAGAGAAAAAAACCATTATCTTAGGCCAGAGTGTTTTCTAGTGACCCCTTCCCCACCTGCCCAAATTTAGCCAGAAAAGCGTTGTTCCACCAGATCTGCTGGCCACATAGACATCCACACATTCATCATTGATTTAAAAATATATAATATATATAGAGCACACATACACACACAAATATATATTAGAAAAGAAAAAAAAAAATCCTTCGGAAAAACAAAAACTCAATTATTAAAAAAAAAAACAAAAATCCAAACCCAAAATCCACAGCCGGTGCATTTATCTGTGATCACATACAGTAGAAGCCAGAAACCCCTCCTGCTCCCCTGGCTCCTCGGGCTGGGAGCACGGGGAAACCCATCAGGTTTTCACAGTGGATTTGTCAGCAGAGAAGGAACTGCTCCTCCCTCCTCCCACACAGAAGGGCTTTAATTTATAGCACGTTAGCTCAAACCCAGGAAACACGTTACACAGTCCATCATCTATAGACATCAAATGTACAGCTGCCCACAGCCCCAGGCCAGGCCCCGGGGTTTGGCTCTTGCTGGCACCCACAGGGCTTGGGGACAGTTTGGGACACGAGGGCTGCGAGCTCAGCCTCTGGAAGGAGCGGGTGTCACAGTGAGAGGTCTGACATCAGCTCCAGGTTGGAAAGCAGATGGAGCAGCATCTCCTCCGGGAGCCAGGGAAGGTGGAGGCAGCCAGGGCTGCAGAAGGTGATGTCCGGAGCAGGGATGTGTCCTCCCAGCCCAGGGCCGGAGGGAGGAGAGGCAGCATGGGGGACCTGCTGTGTCTCCCTCACCTTGTGCCCACGAGGGAAGGGATGGATGCTGGATGAAGTCCCGTGGGCAGGCATGGGGACAGTGTGGGCTGCAGCTTGTGGCACAGTGGGCTCGTGGAAAAATGCCTTTTTTCCTCCCCCAAGGGAGCAGCATTGATTGAGGGAGAGGGATGCCCAGCCTGGTGCGGCCTCGAAGGGTCCTTAAGGTGTCAAGGCAGGCATCAAAACAGCCTCTGGGTGAACAGCAGCCCAGGGAGCCCCACAAGCCCCTAAAGCTACCTGGGCTCCTGGGGGCAGAGAGCCAGGTACAAAGGAAGGTGAGTGAGACCAGACTCCGAGGAAGGGGCTTTGGGCAGGCAGGAGAGGAGTGGGAGAAGCACAGCAGCACCGATTCTGTGTTCCCCAGGCAGCAAAGAAACACAACCCCCTGCGCTGTGCACCAGGTACTGGGGAGGGCAGGTGGCCTCTGGCACTCTCTGCCCGCTCAGACATTGTGGGCATGGTCCTCTCCTGGGACCTCCTGAGCCTTCAGAGTCCGTGGCTTAACTGGAAAGGTGTTGGCTTCAAAAGGCTCCTCCTGGGGGATTTTTTTCTCAGGGCAAAGAGAAGAGATTTTGAGGCTGGATGGGGCCAGAGATGCCCCCAGGCCGGGGAGGTTTGTGCAAACCACCATGAACTCGACTCTCCTGCGGGGAAGCCGGGACGCAGGGACTGCAGGAAGCTGGGAGCTGGGAGTTAGGAGTCTTCCCCGAGGATCTCTGTCACAAAGGAGGCCATGTCAGTCTCTTTGGTGTCGTGCAAGGTAAAGAAAGGGTGTTCCTGCCAATGAGACCAAAGACAATGTCAGCTGACACCTGAGGACAGACAAGGTCAAGCACAGACCCCAGGGGATGTCACAACCTCCTCCCCAGGCTCCCATGGACACCATTCTTCAGCTAAAGAGATGAACTTTGGCATTTTGCAGTTCAGCCCCACCTTGGCAGCTGTACTACCATCCTTCAGGGTCTAAACTCTCCAAGAGCAGATAGGAGGGAGAAAGCACCTGGAAACCCTGACCTTAACAGCCATGAAATCAACACACCCTTCCACCTCACACACGCTACACCCATCCTGCTCTGTGCCTGAAAAACCACACACATGTTGTCCCATTTTCCTGCTGGACCACTGATTTCAGTTTCAAAACTGAGAATAAAGACCAGCAGAAACAGCTCTGCACTTACCATAAGTTCTAAATAGTTCATTCGCTCAGCTGGGTTCTTCCTTAAGCTGGAAGAGAAAAAAAAAAAGTGAGAGAAAGGCTGTAGGATCTTTTTCTTTTGCTGTACATGGTAAGTAGGGGATCTCCCCTTCCCAACCAACATAAAAAGCTCCTCATGGAGCACCCATCCCTCTCCCTCCTTGGCTGAGCAGGTTTGAACCACCAGCAAAGCAGCCAGGCAGGTAACTGGGAAAGGACAACTCAGTGTTTTGCCACAAACAGCACAAGCCAAGCAGCTCTGCAGTCTGCCCCACACAGACCAGAACAGCTGGGAATGAGAGAAGATGGTTTCCCAGCACCTGCAGGGTGAGTTTGCCTCTGCCTGGCAGCTCCAAGCAGCACCCAGGGGAGCAGGGGACACCCCGAGAGGATCAGCTTCCCACAAAACCACAAAGCAGCTTTCACCCAGAGGCTGTCAGGGGTTCCTTCTGGTTTCACTGCCACTTTGCCAGAAAACACCAACATTTCAGCAGCAGTGACAGGAAAAGGGGAAGAGAAACCTCTGCACCTTCCAACCAGCCTGGGTGAGTCAGGCCGAGAGCAAAACCAGTTTGGGCAGCGCTTCCTGCCATGCTGAGCACCAGGTACAGCGAGGAGGAGAGAAATGGGCTCCCAAAGGACAGCAAACCCAGCCCCACAATTCCCTCCAAGCCCTACAGCCCAGGGCTCCTCCTCAGGCGGGCTGGGAGAGCCAGCAGTCCCTGCTGGAGCCTCACCACTGTGCTGTGAAGTCCACGAACTCCTTGGAGAAGCGCTCGGGAGGCAGCTGGGGCGAGGGCTCCTCCACCACCTGCTTGAGCTGCTGGAAGGGCGTCCCCCAGGACTCGTATGGGAAGCGGAGAATGGCCAGCTCGATCTGGGGAGGGGGACAGGGACACGTGAGACACACACCAAGCACAACCCCACCATGCTCAGCCAGCTCAGATTCAAAGGAAAACCCTCTTTCCTTACAAACCATTTTCATTTTGGGTCATGCCACTTTTTTTTTTTTCAAATACAAAGACCCAGAGGCCAAAATTACTTCCTTTTGAGGCTGGTTCAGCATATTAATGCATTTACAGGAAGTCACAAAAGATATGTAAAATGGGATTATTTAAAAAGATAACAACAGCACACAGTTTCTACACTGGCTTCCAAAGTGCTCTGCTGGCCCTAAAGCAGCCTCTGGGCCTTGGGCTGGCACTGCAGGAGCTAAACACACAAAAAATCTACAAACTCAAGAAAAATTAAGTGCTAGAACATCATTTTGCCAAAACCACCTCAATTACTGGGTTCTTCCTACAAGTCACCTCTGCTCCATCCCTTATTTAAGCAGGAAAAAGCCTGTCACAGCTCTTGGGCAGTCTCCTCATGCCAAGGATGAGTTCCTGTCTGAAAATGGGCAACAGAACCTCCACACCTGCCTGGTAGGGTAGGATGGGAGGAATAACAACCCTGAAAGGACAGAGTGGGGAGAGAGCCCAGTATCCCTCCCCTCCTCTGGCTCTGGTCAGGGGAGCTCAGTTCCTGCTGCTGGAAAACTGAATGAAGCCACCAGCCCAGGAAGGCCTGGAATAGCTCTGCAACTCAATGGCCCAAAAACTGTCTGGTCTGAAATCAATCCAACCCCTTCATAAAGAAAACAAAACAAACAAACAAACAAATCCCCACAGGAAGCCAGCCCAGGAGGAAGACACAAGAGGGAACCAAACATTCTGGGGCTCCATTCAGCTGCAGGCTGGCCAGCTTTCAGTAAGGTCCTCTCTCCCTCCCAGCTCTGGAAAGGTTTGGATATTCCACGGCTCAGACTCTCCCATCCCACAGCTTCCTGCAGCTCAGAGCTGATGACATTTCCAGTCAGCCAGCTGAGCTCTGCACTGGCACAGGGACACCAGGGAGAAGGGCTTGGCTTTGGCACAGTGGGTGAGACCACGCTGGAGAAGAGGGACTATTTGCCCAGACACAGCACACATGAATGCAGGGATGCAGCCCCCAAAACAAAGGCCAAGAGGGCACAGGAAAAAATCCTGAAAATAATCTTCCCTCAGAGAGACAGTCTCCTGGAAAGCAGGAGCCTCATTTTCCAGCAGCATCCTTTGGAGCCAACAGCTGGGATTTCCTTTGTCCTCTGGCGCCAGAGGATCTCAGCTGCTTTCTACAAGATCAGTTCCTTGCAGGAGGCAGATAAACCATCCCAAGCAGCTGCAATTTTGGAACTGAAACTACTTCCCCTTCCTGTTGGCTGCTCTGAGCTACCCCACAGGCAGGATTTGCTGCAAACCATACACAGCAGCTCTCACTGCAGCAGGACTGGAATCCCCTGCAAGGCTCTGCTGACATGGGGGGTGAAGCAGGAAGGCTGAGTCCCAGCTGCTCCACTGACCACCCCTCAGCCAGCATGCAAGGAACTGCAACAGCAATTAAAAGGCAGACTCTTAGATACTCAGCTTGGATACTCGTTGTCATCCTGATATTGTCCATGGCAGCCTGAATTCCCTGGGTAGTTAACTATGCCCTGAGCTATCATGCTGGAATTGAGTCCAGCTTGATGGGCACCCACCCAGCTGCCACTGCTCACAGCAGGGCTACAGCCCCACCAGCCCAAACCCCATCCCCACCCCAGGGCTGCAGACACAGATCCCAGCCCCTGGCATTACCATTGTGATCCCAAGGCTCCAGACATCCGACTTGACATTATAGCCCTTCTGGTTCAGCTCAGGGTTTATTCTTTCTGGCTGTAACAGCAAAATGGGAGATGTTACCACTCCTATTTTCCCAGTGCAAACCCCACAGAGAAAATCTCCGGCTCCAAAAGCCAGGCTGGGTGGATTCCCCTGGCTCATGTCCCCAGGGAGGCAGGGTGTGAGGTTAAATCTAGAACTGATGAAAGCCACATCTTGCTCCACACAATTTACATCAACTCTCCCTCTTTGCAGGAGAGCGAGACTTGCAGGATCCCTGCCTCAGGAGCACACGCTTCCCACATGGATGCCACAGATGGCAAAGGGAAATTCATACTGACTTGAGGATGAAATGAAAAGGATCCTGCCAAGAAAAGCCTCAGCACTTTCTATCCAACAAGCAGCAGTGCCACAACCAGCACCAGCCAGTTTTGTATCCTTCTGCAAATGGAAGGGGCAGAGGAAGAGTCGCTGTGGGATTAACACACAGAGCTGGGCTTACAGGGGGTGTGATCCCACCCCTTGGAGGCTCTGACGAGTCAGGGAGACCAGAGCACTCTCGAGTGGCTTTTATCTCAGGGTGGAGGTGGAACAGTCTGATTTCCAAGCAGCAGGGCTTAGAAGCACAGGGCTGCACTTACAGCCATGTAGGGTTTGCAGCCAGCATCCATGGTCTTGGCAACAGAGTCCACCAAGTAGCCACTGATCCCAAAGTCACACATCTTCACATGTCCCTCCTTGTTGATCAGCACATTGGAAGGTTTCACGTCTAAGAGGAAATACAAGAGGGCAAACTGGGCATTTGCAGGGGTAGTGAAGAGTCTGATACAAGACAGGCAATTCCCTGCAGGACTGGGAGGCACCAGGCAGGCCCCAACACAAGGGAAGGGAGACAAAACCCCACCAGTTTTATTTCACTAAAAGTTGTTTGCAGGTAAACTACAACCATGTCCTTCAGGGAGAACAAGTCCCCTCTCCAGCCAGGCAGGTTAAAAGGTTGAAATAAAATGTTGAGGAGTTAATCCCCAGCTCCTCAGGAGATATTTATGTGCCCAGCACAGCCTTAAAAGCACAACTCTACCAAATTCTCAGGACAGTTTGTCTCATGTACATCACGATCTGTCCACAACTACACAAGGGACTACAGCAGGATGGAGAGCAGGACCTGGGTGTTACAATTCCCATCTGTGTTTTTATAAGGAGTCCTTCAGCCCTCACTTTGCTAAAACTACCCAGCCAGGAAGATTTGGGGATTTTATCTCCAAGAGCTGCCTTCAAGGCACTTCTGTACTCCAAGAGGGACAGAGATGCTCTTAAGATACAGGGAGTGAGGAATTCTGTTGTTACAGCCAACCCTTCATCTGGAAAGGAGGAAGAGAACAACATCCTGCAAGAAGGGAAGCAGCTCAGGAACAAGCATCAATATCTGTTGACCACAGTCCTAAGCACCAGCAGATTCCAGAGGGAAACACCACACCTGGAAAGGAGTCCTCCCCTAGCTTATTTTAAGGTTAGATCTCCAGCCACACTCCACTAACCCCATCCAGCATTTACCTCTATGGATTACAGACAGTTTACTGTGCAGGTGCTCCAGAGCTCGTACAATCTGGGGACAAACAGAGTGAAAAAGCACCCATCAGTCACACGCAGCAGCAGCCTCTCACTGCAAACACACCACAAGCCTCAGGAGAGGCCTCCAACAGGCTCCGGGGATGCACAAACCCATGTAAGAACCCAAGAGCCACTCACAGACACAGCCATTTTCCCCAAAATGTCTTCAGGGATGGTTTTCTTCTTCTCCAGTACTTTCTTGTAGAATTTATCTAGGGAGGTGTCCATGAGTTCCATGCAGATCCACACATCACCCTGCAGATGGAGAGAAAGCAGTTGAGAGGGAATTCCCTGGAAATCCATGGGAGCTAAAGAGTTAGGCTGAAGAGCACAGAGGAGTTTGGGGACAGTTTGGTGCCTCCAGTGCAATCCCAAGGCCCCAGGTGCCCACCAGGCCAGTACCTCACGGAAGAGGGCTCCATAGAAGGTGACTGTGTAGAAGCAGTCAACTGTCCTCATGGAGATGTCCAGGTCCATCAACAACCTCTTCTGCTCCTGTGTGTTCACAGTGGCTCGAATCCTCTGAGATAAATATGAAAGGAAAAGGTTTGGTGTAGGTGGGGTAGCACCATCATCCCCCAGCCTGACTCAGGAGCTGCAGTTCTGGGGCCAGGGCAAGTGCTTTATCCTTATTTTGCAGCCAGCAGCACCCAGGAGGAGACGCCCAGATTGCCTCTGCCAGGCAGAACCTTCATGAATGCCAAACCCTTGGCACGCTCTGCAGCAGATACAGGGCCAGGCCAGCAGCCTGGACAGGCACTCTGACATCTCAGCCTTGCAGGCACCAATCCTGGATTTCCAATTCTCTTATCAATCCCATCGTGCCCAGCCAGTATCAGCACAGACCCTCCACCAGCCAAACCACACCAGCAACACCAGAGGCTGCCAAACCCAGACAAACCCATGCCCACTTTGCCCTAACCAGTGGAGCTCAGCAGTTGCTCTGCTCCCCTGGAGCTGCCCACCCTGGTCCCCACCCCACTCAGGTGTCCCCACCCCGCTCAGGTGTCCCCACCTTCACGGCCATGATGGTGCCGCTCTGCGCGTGCCGGACCTTCTCCACCACGCCGTAGGCCCCACGGCCCAGCTCCGAAATGGCCACCAGGTCATCAGCTTCCACCTCGAAGTTCTTTAGGGAGAAGGGACAAAATGACATCAGGGACAAGCACATTTATCAACAAGGACATCAGCAACACTTTCAGCTTGCTCTGCAGAGCATTTTGAACAGTGGTACCTACAGGACTCCAGAGACACCACACTTGGAGGAGATGGGGGTATTTTTGGCTCTGTTGAATCACAGTCCAAACCCTCCCAACCCCACACTCACCAGGGCTCCTTTAATTCCCCCTCTGCAGCTGGAGATCAGGACTTTCATCCTGTAAGCCCAGGGAACACTGCCACTAGAAAGGGCACCAAAGGTTGGTGCCTCTCTGCCTGCTGGGGATTACCCACACAAGGGTATTTCTGCAGCTGCTACACTATTTGCAGAATTTTATAACAGCTCCTGTGCCAACATGGGCAGCAGTCAGGAGCCTCCAGCACAGCTCCAAACCCTTGTATGCAGCCAGGGATCCCTCACCTCTTACCACATCCCAAAAATCAGCAGTCACAAATACAACTGTGAGTGTCCAGTAACACCTGTGCAAAACCTGTCTTAGAGGGGAGGCACACAGCAACTCCATTTCCAATTATCAGCGAGTTCAAACAGGTTTTACCCACTTTCAATACTTTCTCCTACCACCAAAAAGCTGCCAGCAAGGTAAAACCTGAACTCACACCAAGAAAACAATTATGTAAGTATTGCTTCAAGCTGGGACAAAACCATGGCCAGTGCTCACCCCAGCGAGTGCCTGACACAGCAGGGAGCCAGCGAGCCCCTGCACAGCCCACAAACAAGTTTCCCTGAAGACACGTTCCCCTGTAATTGCTGGCTCTGCTGGGCAGGGCACGAACCGAGTGAGACACGGGCTATTTTTGGATGCTGCATTCATCGCTCCTAATAAGTCACAGGCCTCCTTTTAGCCAGGCTTCACCCCCCAGCCTCCAGTTTTCCTCCAGTCTCAGGGAACGAAAATAATACCAGGATGCCAAAGTGCCCCAGTGGCCACAAAGGCAGCGAGGGTGGGAAACGAGCACGGCACAGCTCCGGATGCGGTGCCTGCGAGCTACGCCCTGAGCAGGGGGAGCGGAAACGGCCTCTGGCGTGGAGGAGCCAGGCTGGGACATGAGGCTGCCAGGCCAGCAGTGCCCCCTCAGCACTGGCCACGGCACGGGCAGCGGCCACCAGCTCTGCCGGACCTTCCTGCCAGCCCCAGCTCCACTGGCTGCAGCCAGATGTGGCTGCTGATTCCAGCCAGATGTGGCTGCTGATTCCAGCCAGATGTGGCAGGCAGGGAGCGAGGGAGGGCTGTGCCTGAGCTCAGCACTGAGCTATGCTCTGCCCAGCACAGGAAGGTGCCGGCCCTTTCCTGGGCAGGACGTGGATCCTGAAATGAGGGGAGCAGGGCTGAGGGGACATGTCCGACCTCCCGCCCGGGGCAGCTGGCAGAGGAGCAGTGCAGGCTCACAGGGGCCTCCAGGAAGGATCTGGTGGTGCTTTTTGGACACGTGTTCCGCAGTTGTTCCAGGTTATTGTGTTTTTCCTTTCCTGGCATTTGCCCTGAGGCTTCCCCAGAAGCTGGCGGCTCCCAGCACGCTCCAGGAACCAGCACTGCCCTGCCCAGCAACAAGAGGTGATGGATGCACCCATGGAGCTGGCATTCCCCTCCCAGGACAATGGGATGCACAGCATGGCCTGTGCAGATCCCATGGACACGAGGTCACCACCCACCCCCACTCCTAAAGCTGGACTTCTGCCCAAGTCCTCTTCTCCATCATGTCACTCCAAAATATCCAGACCAGACTCTTCCTGCAACCACTGGAGCAGGCAAGGAAGTGACTCTAGAGTTTTTCCTAAGCAGCAGCACTGTCCCCCCACACACACCATGCCCAGGCTGTCACAGAGAGCATCACTCTCAGAGTTCTTGCTACACACAGGCCCAGAAAACAGTACAGGCAGCAGGACTGTTCCCTGGACCCAGCCAAAACTTCCTCTCCTCTCCCTTAATCCTTGCACTGAAGCCAAAGGCCCCAGATCCCATCAGCCAAGCCACCACCCAGCCTGGAAGGGTCTAGATATAGGGCTGATCCAATGCAGGGTATTTTTAGCTCCTTTGCAAACAGCTTCTGCGGCCCCAAGAGAGCCCAAAACAAGAGAACGAAATAAAAGAGAGACAGTGGCTATTTCTAGCAGTGTTTTTCATCAGGTCACTAGGAAAGACTTTGAAGAACCAGAGAGCAGCTTTGTGGCCAGCTTCTTCTGGGCCTCAGGCAGCAACAGAGACCTGTGGGTAGGCAGGATAAAGGGACTTTGTTTGGGGCAGTCTGTGAGCTTGGTGAGGCCACCCTTCTTTAAGACAGATGGGCTGGGTCATCATAGAATGGCTTCAATTGGAAGGGACCTTAAAAATCATCCAGTTCCAACCCCCATCCATAGGCAGGGACAAATTCCACTACACCAGGTCACTCCAAGCCATGTCCAACCTGACCTTGAACACTTCCAGGATGGGGCAGCCACAGCTTCTCTCCATCCATTCAGACCAAGGTGGCTGGTGGGGCTGTCAAGAGACCACTGTAATCTTCCACTATGGACAGAACTGCCCACATGGCCTTCGATGGCACCCACCTGCCTCCTGCAGGCAGGAGAGCCCAGCCAGCAAGAGCACAGGCTCAGGGATGAGCCATCTCACAGGTGAGGTGACACATTCAGCTCCCCAGCAGTCCCTGCTCTAAATACCCATGGACACCCCACTGTTCCACAGGGAAAAGGCCCTGCTGTGGATGTCCCATCCCTGCAGAGTTGCATCCCGTGAGGCTGCACTCCTGATCTGACAGGTTGCAAGGCACAATCCACAGAGCTCTCCATGCCCAGGGAAAACAAAAAGGGAAGTGAGCAGAAAGAGAAACACCACTGACACGTACTTTATCTCCGATGGTGATGAACGCCCTGGAGTCCAAGTTCCTCGGGGGCCTGCGAGAAAAGAGAGAGTCAAGAAAGCCCAGCTTCATTCACCCTCTTGGCCAGAGCCAAGTTTCACATTCCTGTGAGCACTTTCAGCCACTGCTTTCCTTTCCCCCGCTGCGCCTCGCCGTGGGTTCCAACCAGCCCCCTCCAAACACAAATGCTTTAAACCGTGCCAATAACACCTCACCCCACACCCACAAGGCACAGTGAGAACGCCGGGGAGTCAGCCAGGTGAGACATGCATCAAACCACCAGGCTGTGAAACCATCCCTGCTCGGGAGAGGAGCCCGAGGAGCCGAGAGCGACGGGATGAGCCATTTCTGTGGCACAGCAGCTCAGCTGTCATGTTTTGACAGGCAGGTGTTGTAACAGCAGAGCCACACAGCCCGAAACGCACGCGAGGGAACAACAGGTAATTCCTCCCCCGTGAGTCACTTGTGTACACTCTGCTGCCTGCTCCAGGCAGGCAGAGCAGGCAGCACCTCGCTGTCGCCCTTCGCACAACGCCAGGCGGGCAAAAGTCATCCTTTATGGCTTTTTTCCTCATTGCTGCCCACTTCCCATTATGGGGCAGCACGGTACTTTTGGAGCCATTGTGAGAGTGCTGCCCCTCGTGCCTTGCTTCTGGGCTCTCCCCATCCTCTGGGAGCTTCTAAGAGCGGGGATTGCCCAACTGGTTTAGTCTCAATTCCCATCAGAGCAGCCTCCGGCTTCAAGGAAGTACTTTGGGCTCTGAGCAAAAGCCTTGCACTGCGCAAATATTTGCACTGCAGCTTGAAAAGCAGGGAGAAAAGGAGCTGTGGACAGCTTGCACCAGCCTCTGGGCATGCAAAGCCCTGCAGACTCCAGCATGAGGCCTTCTCCAGGGGAAATTCAAACTCTGGCAGGAGCAGAGACAAATGTGCCCGTGGGGGAAGGAGGGCTGTCACCCTCGCTGCCTTTGTGGCCATTGGGGCAGTGCTGCGAGGCTGCACAGCGTCAGTGGGGGAGTTCCCCTGCCTCCCCCTTTCTACCTGGGGTTTTTAGCAGTGGTATTTCTCTTTTGGGGATTTCACTGCTCTCCTGGAGCTGGGAGAGTTCTCTAGAACAGGTTTCTGGAGCAAACAAGGTTCAGCAGCAGCAATGAAGCCCAAAGTGTTTTGGAAGAGCACCATGGAAGTGGAATTTTAGCCATCTGCTCTTTGTCAAACCAAGCACTGCTACCCTGGGCTCTCCCCCACGGCATAACAAGCATCAGCAGCTCGAAGCAAACAGGGCAGGGAGAAATTCCAGTGCCCTGAGATACTGCTGGGCACTGGCCCCGGCACCAAAACAGCACAACAGTGCAAAATGTCTGTGTCCTCCTTGTTGCAGGATAAGGAGCTGCAAACAGCTCAAACTAATCCTGATGCTCAGGTCATGTAAAGCACTCCCCAGCCTTTGTGCCTCTGGCTTCTGTCGTGGTCCAGCGACCATCACCTCTTCTCTTCCCCTCTTCTTCCCTCAGGCAGATTTGCTCTCTCTACCAAATCTTTGCCCTTTGGCATCGGCAGAGCCGTGGCAGAAAGACTGAGGAGAGCTTTCCAGAGGATTCTGAGTCTTTGCCTTTAGGACATTTCAAATCAAACAGGCACCTCCCAGACAGACATACGCTGTGCACGTGTCTGCACACACATGTGCAATTCCTTCTCATCACCCACAAGCCACGGCTTACGAGAAAGGAGTAACTATGCTGATTTTGGGAAGTCTTCACGGGCCATTCATCTCAAGGAAGTGCCAAATCCAGCTGTGGAGAACCTCTTTAAGCAGCAGAGATACTCACGTTGTGTTGGCAGCGGGTGGTTTGATGGGGACACATGTTATCCTCAGATCCCGTTTCTTCTTGCCTTTCACTGGAAGAGAAGGTGCACATGTGAGCAAATGGCTTGTTGCTTTTTTTCCTTCAAGCATCCTCTTCCCAGCAGCCACTAGGCAGGGAATGCAGGGCTTGGACCCCTCACCATGGTCAGCAAAATGCCAAGAAGGTCACAATGACCACTTGCTCAGAATTTCAGGCAAGAACCAGAAGCACAAGAGGGTCTCAATGTCACTGTAAAGCATTTCTCTGTAGAAATAGCCAAGGGTGCACTAACACACCATTTTCCAGGTCTTGCAGCCAAGCACTGTACCCCAAAAATGCTATTTACCCTTCATGGCCATTAATAGTCCCCTCTCTTTGGGATTTGAACCCTTTCTGAGGTTAAAGCTGTAATTTCTGCTGGGCACTTACCTGGTTTGTGTGGCTCCAAGGATCCTTTGGAATCTGAAAGAGAGAAGTGAGACACCAGCTCAGCCTTCATGCTCCAGCCAAAACAGACAGCAGCCCTGTATCCCTCATGGCTCATGGACCCAGGAGAGCTCCAGGAGAGGGAGGCAGCTGGGCTTTGGGAGCACAGCCAAGCCTGGCCCCATCCCCGTTTCTCCAGCCACAAGAGGTCCCCACGCTATTAGTGATGTACAGGGCTCCCAAAAAACGCTCCCTGTCCAGAGGCTTCGTGGCCCCCAGGGCCCCAGCCCAGCCTTCCTGGGAAGAGCCAGAGTTGGATCTGGCATGGAGCCCAACGACAACCTGGCATCCAGCAAAAGCAAGGGGTTAGTCCCAGCAGGAGAGGGGACACCCCATCCACAACGAATGGAGAACAGGGAAAAAACCAAGCATGAGCTGACTGTCAGCCAGCAGTGAAACCCTCACAAATCCAGGCATCCACAGGCTGAGGCACCAGGACAAGGCACCAGGAGTGACTGGCAAAAGGATGCTCTTGTCCCTCTCCTCCCAGCTCCAAACAGCCCTGAGATAACAACACCCACTGCTGCAGAGGGAAACGGGGCTCAGGCAGGGCCAGGATGGGCCAGAAACCTGCAGGTGAAAATTCCATCCCAGCTCCCTGGGATAAAATAAACTGACCCCGAGGGGCTGAAGTACTGCAGCTGAGAGCATCGAGGTCCTGATCCCCCCAGGAGAGACAAGGGGGCAGCTGCATTTTGCAGCTAAAGGTGCTTCTGGCTGCACAGAGCTGGAAGATCCATTAGAAAGCAGGAATATCAAGGTGTGCTCCAGGCACGGGGCTGGGAGCAGACAACTCAGCGTGGCCTTGGACAGCCTATCAAAACAGCTCCTACCTGCCTGGCTGCTGGGACCAGGCGTGTGGACAAAGTCCAGCACTCCAAAGGCTGCCAGGGAAGGGAGGGGAGAGGCGAGGAGCTGGAATTTCAGCAGGAGACGCAGCACCGCGCGAGAGCTGCTGCAGCTGCAGTGGGACAGAAAGGCAACACGTGCCCAGCATGTCCCCAGCACTGACAGCCCCCGTGCCAGCTCCAAGAAAACAGGTGTCTGGAACTCATTTTTCCTGCCTTGTCCTTCCCCAAATGCAAATCTCACTGAAGTTGCTGATTAAAGCTGGTCTGCAACACACTGCAAAGGTCCCAACTGCAGGACCAGCAGCATCCCTCCCTTCTGAGGGAATAAGCACAGATCAGCCCATACCCCCATCTTATCTGCCACTTTTCCTGCATCAGAGCTGTCCCAAAAGCTCCAAGACCAGCACAGTTTCCATGATGTGAACTTCCAGCTCAGCAAAACCAGCCAACGAGCCACCCCACCCCAACCCCATCCCTCATGGATGGAAACCACCTGACCATGTCAGAGCAATCACAAGCTCTAATCTGTGAGCCTGCAGAGTTTCCCTTCCCCATCGCCCACCGAGCAGGGCTGGAAGGGGCACTATGAATAGCCCCACCCACCCACTGATGGCACTTTGCAAAATACCCAGTTGAGTAACGAGGGCAGCAAACACAGAACGGAGCCAAAGGAAAGATGCTGTCCGTGGGTTCAGAAATGCCTCCCCTTCCCACTCCCAGCCTCTCGCTACTCACTGTGGGAGGCCACGAACAGAATCTAGAAACTGGGGTCCCCTGAGTTCTTCTGCACTCAGGCAAGTTGGGGAGCTTGCCATGGGCACCCATCCCATCCCAGGGGATGGATTTAGCTCCGTGCTGAGCGTTTCACCCCCAGGACCTGCTCCAGAACTCAGACTGGTCTCTGCTCCACACACAGCACCCCCAGCAGTTACCAGCCAGACCTCTACACAAAGCCCTGAAATCCCCCCATGCTGGCTGGGATTCTGCTCCATCTGTTTGCTCTCCCTCTCCCCAATTGCCACAGCAACCCCGCAGAGCCGGCACAAAGCGCCTTCTGTGCCACCAGCGGCTCCCCTGGCACCGTGGCCGTGACTCCTGGGGCAGGAGCAGCGTCCACAGGCACCCGAGCCAGGCCTCCTGCAGGATGGCCCCAGTCAGCCCTTCCTCAGCCCCAGCTGCAGCAGCCAGGCTGGAGGGAGCTGGGAGCACCCAGGCTGGGGTTGGGAATCACAGGGCGAGCTGTCCAGTGGAGCCCAAGCATGCAGGCAGGATTTGCAGCATGGGACAGCAGGGCAGCAAGGGACACAGACATTCCCTGCTCCAAAGCCCCTGCTCCATACAGGAGAGGGTTTTAATGTGCACTGACCATGAACTCTGATGTCCCAGGTACCCTGCACATTTCCCTGTAATCCCAAACTACCACCCTTGACTTCCCAGAGCTGGAGTCAGCAACCATCCCCTTCCCAGCCTGTCCTGCTGAGCCCCAAAGAGCATTTCCTAGCTCCAACCTGAAAAAGCACTGATTAAACTGGAGGTATTACACCACCACTCCCAGGTTCTGTCTGGGCCACCTGCAAGAGGCAGAAAACCCGGCTCAGCCCTTGCCTGCAGGAATAAAATCACCCAGGATGCTGCCTTGCAGCCAGGGAGCTGAGGAAGAGATTGGATACGTTTGTTACAGCTCTCCTAAAATTTACCATGAGATTTCCAGCTCCCGAAGGCTGGCCTGAACTACTCCTTCCTGCAAGCTTCTGCCACTGCTTGTGGCACCAGTGCTTCCACAGCTCCCCAAGGAGAGCCCATACCCTGTTCAGGGTGAATGAGTGCAGGAAAAGCTAGGGAAGAGGATAAAAAAAATGGGAAAAAAGAGAGAAGCAGAAAGGCAGTGGGGTGGGCGTGACATGACCCTGCAATTCAAGCTCTTCAATCGCAGGGCAGCATTTGCCTTCAGCCCCCACAGGCAGCTGCTGTCAGCTCCTTCCCACTGGAGAGTCCCTGGCACTGTCTCTCCTACACTTGAAACTCAGCACAATCCCTCCCACATTCGGGATCCCGGGAGGGCTGGTGCAGGAGGAATTGCCAGAATGTGCACAACTGCTTAAGTCACCTGAAAATCCTGGAAACACTCCAGTTTCCCAGGGCACTGGGCTCTTGCAGGAGGGGTGTCTGCAAGGGCAACTTCCTCTCAAAGAGATCCCTCCACAAAGGCCAAAAGGCAGCGGCAGGACAAGGCGATGTGGGGACATGTCCTGGTTATCCCTGCAAGCCCCAGGGCTCTGCTGCCAGCCCCGAGCCCAGGGGAAGGCAGGGCACCATTCCGGGCACAGGAAAGGGCTGCCAGCCACAGACACACACGGCACAGTGCCCTGCACCCAGGCAGGGGAAAATTAGCTGACAGAAGTTCCTGGTGCGGATGAAATTGCAACCCACGTGATGCTACAGGCACGTAACTGCATCCTTTATGCTAAGAAAGGAACCATTTCCTCCTAAAAAAAAAAAAAAGAAAAGAAAAAAAGCCCCACAAGATTTTTTCTCATGATATAACCACCACCAGTTAAGAACCACCAGACATTTCCTGGAACTGCCGAATTCAACACCGGAATCCTCATTTTTGTCACCACCAACTTCAGCCCTGTTAAGCTGCACCTCTCCACGGGAGGTTTTTCCTTCCCACTCTGCTGGCGTGGGTGGAGAGAAACGAACAGGACAATCTGAAGAACTGCAAATAAAACTATTTGCCTGAGTCGACCTTTGAAATTAAAACTCACCACTGCCTTCCCGGGGCTCTGGTTGCAGCCCCAGGTGAAGTCCTGGGCACGGGAGGCTGCTCCGAGAGCTGCACTGCTTTGTTAGTGCTGGAGGAAATGTTTGGGATGCATCCCAGTTATCCTCAATCCAAGGGGGAGAGTCCAATGCCATGGACAGGGCAGAAGGCTGCAGGGTGGATTCCAGCCCTGCTGCAAAGAAAGAGTTGGAACAAAAAAGCATCAAGGAAAAAAAAAAAATTTGAGGCAGGGTGAAGAGCAAAGAGGGGAATTTGGGTGCTTGGTCATGAGAGCCAGCTCCTCACAGGCACACTCTGTGCTGTTTTCCACTGTTGGGAGTGGAAAAAGCTATCCATGGAAGTGGAAAAAGGGCTCTCAACCTGCTGAGAGCCATCACTCATCGTCCTGCCGAGGTCCCGCTGCAGAGGGGCTCCCACGGGTCAGCATGCTCCCCACTTCTGCAAAACTGCCAGCGAGCAGCAGGAAAAAAACACGCTGCAGAAAAAGCCCCTTGCAGCCCCAAAACAGCCTCTCAGCCTGTGCTGAATCAGAACTCCTGACTGCTGGGGCCGTGGGCACCCACCTTTCCCATGCAACAGGCAGGGGACAGCCACAAGAGCTGCTGGAAAACCCTGAGTCCCAGGAATGCAACTCAAACTGGAGCCAGAAGCCAGCTTTACCCTCTGCATATTTTCCTTTAGACATGCTGGAATTGATTTTTTTTTTTACAATTAAGACGCCGGAGTTTTAACCCCACACAAAACATGCAATTTAAAAATAGATCCGCAGCTGCAAAGACCAACCCCCCGCCCAAGCCAGGAGAAACAAAACCGTGTGGATTGACCCCAAAAAGTTACAGAGCCCCTCTCAGCGCCAAAATCAGCCCTTTGCTCTCCCCCACCACGTGTTTTGGAAATTGCAACATCTACCTTGCTTCTTGTCCATGGTTTCCCAGAAATGAAGAGCAGCGCTGGCACGCCTGGCAGAAGAGAGAGGGATGGGGGTGGACGGGAGGAGGGAGGGGAAAAAAATTCCCGCAGGATCCAGTGCACGGCACTTCTTGCAAGCACCGAGGATTCTTTTCAGTGGGAATGCATGGCCCGAAGCACCCGCTGGCTTCACAGAGCCCTCCACGCCCGGTGTCCCCAGATCCCAGGGGTCCCCAAGGCTGGGAGCAGCAGTGAAGGCAAGCGGGGGGAATTGGGGAAGGTAGAGCCGCGTTCCCTCATCGGCAGCTGCCGAGGTTGGCCGGACTCAGCTCCGATTACTCTTGAAAGCTCAACAGTTGTAAAAACTGCAGCAGAGAAATAGCAGGTGACGTCAACAGGAAACTGGTGGGGAGCCAACTCCAGCTCCGGGAGCTGCTGAAGCGCTGGATTGGTACAGTGCATCCCAGTGGGACGCCTTCTCTTCCCACAAATTCAACCATTCCAAGCCAGCCTGCAGGCCCAGGCATCCCACCGGAGCGACCCTTGCTCCGGGACAGCCCTGGCACCAACCAGCAGAGCCAAAGGGAGCCCAGGCTCGCTGGTTTGGGCACCAAAAGGGTGCTGGGATGGAAAGAGGTCACATTTCGTTGTGCTGCAGGTGACACATTAATTGCTTTGCTACTAACAACTATTACCACAACAAATAGTAGAAATATTGTTCCATGACAATGCCAGCACGGAGCTCAGCAGCTATTCCAGGGTGACAACCGAGATGGCATCTCTGGTAGCAAAAATATAAATTGCTGCATGGACTTGGCTGGGAAATAGCAAGGGAGAGTGGGAAAATAAAAGTATTCATTTCTCTGCAAGCACATGCAAGAAAAGCCGTGGCCAAGTATTGCTGCTCTTCCCCTTTCCCTCAAAACCACTCCAGAAGAAGCCAGCGCTGATGTTCCTGATCAAAGCCAGGCTTAGCTCTGACAGGCTGCAGTTTTGTTTTCTATTTCCCTGTCAGCCTGGAGGGGAGATACTGTACCAGCTTCTTTACCTTAAACTAATTATAGAAAATCTACCAGTACTTTGCTCCTGAGCTCTCTCCCAACTCCAGGCTGTGCCGGACCAGGCACATTTGCAGGCTGAAAAGTCAGAGGTCAAGGTAAACGCACATACCAACATAATGAGTGGCTCTAATTTTAAATAGTGTTTATGTAAGCCCCAAAAGGACTGCGGAAGGTATTTTCTCAGGCTCATTTCCACTCCCAGGGTATAGTTTCAGGCACAGATCATCAGCACATAAAGGATGCTGACGCAGGAGCGACTCTTGCAGATGGCACCGAGAGCCACCAGCACCATCCCCAGCACTCCTGGGGAGAGCAGTGCTGTGCTGCCCTCCCATTAGCAACTCCATTAACAGCTAATTCCCCTCTCACCCAGACACAGACACTCCAAGCATCTTTACAGACACCCACAGAGTCAGAGCTGCTTTGGAGCAGAAAGTCCCTAACCCAGCAGGTGGGGTGGGAAACAAGATTTCCTTTGAATTAGTCCCGTTGGGTTTCAGTGCCCGAGGACCAGGGGTGGTGTAAAGCAGGGCTTCCCAGCATCTCAAGAGCATCTTAAAAAATAAACAAACAAGAAAAAAGAAAAAAAGGGAGAGAGAAGAAACAAAACCAAACCTAACCATCCTTTCAAGTCTCACCATCGGCAGCTATTTCAGAAGTTTGCTGGTGCAGTAGGAATAGCCAGGCCTGGAAAGATGTGCACTGTTTGCCATTAATTATCCAGTTCTTTACAGGGCACAGGTAATCCCAGGGGAACAAAAGGCACTGAGTGTTTCAGTGGTGTTAACAAAGCCTCCCCACAAGGATGGGGATGCCACCCTTTAACAAGTGAGGGACACTGGGAGAGCAAGTCCTGGGGAGAATTCACACACTCACCCCAGGGCCGGGTATGCCAGGGCAGAGCCAGGGACAAGGATGGCTCCCATCCCTCCCAGCAGCCTCCTGCCAGTGGGCTGGCTTGAATAAGGGGAAGAGCACACCCTCAAAAACAGCAATGAGCTCAAACAGTGCCCTGCCAATGCTGGGCCCCTCTCCCCACCCTTCCCCTGTGGACACACAGCCCCTCCCGAGGCCACTTCAGTTAAGGCTGGGTCACCATCACAGCCAGGGAGTGAGGATGGGGATGAGCTGCTTTGCCACAAGCAGCAGAAGTGTCCAATCTGGGGTTGGAAAGGAGCTTTTTACAAGCGTGTTTGGGATAGACCACAAAATTAATGACTTCACCTGTCCTGTAAGAAGAGCTGCTGTCTAACCATGGGGACTGGGTGATTTTCATGGAATACTTCATTCCCTCTGATCAGAGAAAAGCCCATGCATCAGCTGGCTGCACTGGCCCAGCACCACACTGCCTGATGCCCCCCACACCTCTCCAGGAATTGCAGAAGGTTCCCTGGTCAAGGCTGCAATGCAGCCACTGCCCTAAGCCTGGGATGCATTTGCCTTTCCACTCACAAGGCACACGTCCCACAGGAAAGCCCCATGGCCTGAGCCATGCACAGGACACACAGCGTGGAAACTCTGCTCTAAAATAAGAGCCTTTGAACTGAATCCAGTTGGAAAGGGAGCAGGGTTATCTTTCTCATGCCCTTGGATGGGGCTTGAGATCATCCATGGTTGGGGGCCCAATCAATCATTGCATCACCCAGGACTCAAGCAGAGCAGGAAGGATGTCACACCCACAGTGCCACCGGCTCTGGATGAGACTGTGCAAGGGAGAAGGATGTGACCTCCTGGTGCCCAACGAGGAATTTGGGGATGGGCACTTCAGCCAAAGTCTCTGACAAACAGAGGCACTGGCACGGCCACCTCTGGGGCTCGCAGCCACACCCGGGCTCCGTGCACCGGCCAGATAACACCGAGGCTCTGCCGGGAGGATGTCACCGCCCAGCCACATTCCAGCTGTATTTTTAGGTTACCTGCACAACCTCGAGGGCTGGAAAAAACGTTTGATTTTGTCCCCATGTGTCAGCCTGCTCACGCCCAGCCCTGTGACAATGGAACATGTGGGCTCCACTCTGAGAACCCACGGGAGACCAGAGGCCAGACTCCCCTGAGGAAGCTGAAAGGCCCCATCTGGCTGCCACTCACACGGTGACATTACAGGACACGCCAAGTACGTGCCCAGAGTTGTGGTGCTTTGCACCAGAGCTTGTGCAAAACCCCTGTGCAAAGGTGGTGACAGCCACAGGGGCACCTACTGGGAGCAGGCACTGAGCTGGGGTGCAGGCTGAGCATCCTCTGGGCTGGATGCTGCCTCCTTCACATCCTTCGCTCCAACTGGATTTCCCCCAAAAAGCAGTGCCTGAGGCTGCACCTCCTGAAAGCTCAGCTTTGCCATGAGACAGAGGTCTGGAAGGAATCCCAACCCTGATGCCCTGGGATTGTCAGGAGAAGGCAAAGGAGACAATGCTTAAAGAAAAGCAAAGAACATGCTAGAAAAAAAAAAAATAGAGGAGAAGGAAGAGGCAGAAGCATCATCACCTGTGCCCATCCCCTTGCCAGCGGGTACCAGCATCACTTCTTCCTTTGATTTCCCACTCTGGAGGCAAAGCCATAAAAAATAAAATCTGTTTGGAATTGATGTGACTGCCTAGTGACAGTTTCCTGATGGGAGAGAAAACTCAAACTGCCCTTGGAATAGATCAGCTTGACAGGAGGCACAGTGGGAAAGGGAATAGCTTGGCTTTGTAATTGTCAGCAGTAACTCAACTCCAGCATCAATAGACACTTTTTCTATCCAAACTGGCATAATTCAAGTACTTCCAGGTGTCCTCCCCAAAACCTTGTAAACTTATCAAGGAAGCAAAGTATTTCCCTCTCTGCTTCTTAAAAAAAAAAAAAAAAAAGGAAAAAAATAGATTTCTACCATCCTCCCTCCAATTTGCTTTGGGCAGGGATAGAGTGATGTCACCTCTGCAAATGATGTAAGGGAGCAGGCACCTGCTATGAAAATGGAATTTATGGAAGGGAAGAAAACCCCTTCACATTCACAGCTGCCTGCTCCGGGAGAGGGGCAGAAACAAGAGACTGACCCAGGTGCTTCCCTGGCCCACAGACTGCAGGCAGGACTTTCAAGAGCAGCGTCTGCACTGGGGAACAGGCCAAGCAGCTGCTCAGAGGGTTTCACCACCATGGTCCCACATGGGCAGGAAGGGCACAGCTGCTCCTCTGGGTGGGATTGATCTTCTTTCCCCTCCTCCTGCTCCTCTCTCATACCCACCTATCACACTGCACTTTTTCCAGGGTTCAGGGAAGTGAGAGTTGCAGGCTCTTCCTAGTAAAGGCAGATTAAAGATCTGCCTCTCCCTCCCAGGAAGCCAGAGGTCTCCACAGCCGGGCTGCTCCCGACGCATCCGGCTCAAGAGCTCGATGTCACTCAGTGCAGCTCAGCCTGCAGCTCTCTCGGGGCACATTCAGGGCTTCCAAGAACCGTTTCCATTTGAATAAGAGAAAATCAATTCTTAAGAATCCCCTTTCTCCCGGAAGAGCGAGCCCCACATGCGTGTTTTGGGGAAAGGAGCAGTGCTCTCTCTGCAGGGTGACGTGGAGAGGATCTGGAAGGAGATGTATGAAACATCAAACCTGTTTGAGATCAAGGGAAACACACCCTGGCTCCTGTCCCTGGGATGGTTACACACAGTTTCCCTCACTGAGCCGATGCTCTAAAGCCCCATGGGGAAACCCACTGTTACCAAATACAAAAACTCTTTGTGGATCCAAAATTAAGGGTAAACTCCTGCAGCTAGCTGGAACGTACACAAAGAAATCACACCTACAGGGGAGCTGCTGGAGGAAAAGCTGAGTGGTTTACGAGCACCCTAGCACAGCACACACCAGGCTGATAAAAATTATAAATTCACCCACAACTTCTGCTGGGTTATTTCTGGAGGCACCTCCTCCAGCCCCCGCTTCACTCTCACCACACTTCAAGAAACCAGGCAGGGACAGGTGTAATTAATACCTGCAAAAAGCTGCTCTTGGGTAAGAAAGCAGCATCTGCAGAGCACAAGAGGCAGTCCCAGCACAGCACAGCCCTGCAGGTATCCTGGGCTCCGAGGACAACCCCAGCCCTGTCTGGCACCAGTCATCCTCTGGCACCTGGTGCTCACCTCTGATGCTCAAGGACGATGCTCACAGGCAAACAATTGCAGGGATCAACCAAAAACCTGAGGGAAACGGGCTGCAGATGCTAACAGAGAGTGAACATGGGGAGCTGTACAAGCAGATCATCTAAAACACCCACCACATCCCTCTTTTTTAGCAGCCTCAAAGCAGTGTGGAGCTGCTCCCAGACTTAAGGAAAACAAGTGCTGCCAAAGAGAGACAGACAGAGCCTGGCACAGGGGCCGGTCAGGTCCAGGCTGGTCCTCCAGCAGCATCACCACCCAGCACCTTCATCTCTCTTTTGTCACAATTACATCTTTTTTTTTCCTGACCACCACAGGAGTGGCAGTCAGCATCACGGGTGAAACAGGCGAGGATTTGGCACAGGGTGGAAGATTTTAGTTCTGGGGAGACCAGGGAAACTCAGAAGTCAGCTGAGCACACGTGCACACACACAAAGGTGTCTCACACCACCCTGCCCCGTGCCAGCAGGGATTTTCTGGGAGTTTTACAAACAAGCACGTGGGGCTGGGCCTGTCACCTACCCCCGAGCACCTTTCAGAGGTGTTTGGAAGATGACAAAGAGCAGCCACAGCCACGTATCAGCACGAGATCATCTCGGCTTTGGCCGGGGTGCAACTTGGCAGCACGTCAGGAG
Source organism: Rhipidura dahli (assembly GCA_013399225.1). Lineage (NCBI taxonomy): Eukaryota > Metazoa > Chordata > Aves > Passeriformes > Rhipiduridae > Rhipidura > Rhipidura dahli. Next base: position 873,978 of record VXAC01000707.1, on the reverse strand, counting down.
AGAAACCAAGCGGTCCAGAGCGGCAGGGGATTTTGAACTATGCAGAGCAGCTTTCCTCAAAAGCCCTGACCATGAGCACATCTGGCCCTCAGCAGAAGAGCCACGTCATTTCTAGTGACGAGCTGCAAAGACATCCTCATGCCTGCAGCACAACACACCCCTGCAGCCATGCCCATAACGTTCAGGGCTGATTCAGAGGGGCCACCCCAAGGGCTGCACATTTTGCTGTTCCATCATCTCCCTCTCAAGCCTCAACTTTCCCACTCCCACACCAAGTAAACCACGATCTTCATTGCACAGCAAAAAATTCCTCCATCGTGCAGCGCGTTTGCCCTTCACCACCTTGAACGGGAAACAGTTTCCTGCAGGGAGGCATGAGAGCAGCAAGAGGGAACATCTGCTCCAGCTGTGCCAAAGGCCCTCCAGCCAGCAGGATCAGGATGCTGCCATCTCCAAGCTGCTGTTAAAGCACACCAGTGAAGACATCCACAGCACCCAGCCCCCTGCAGCCAACCCCTGCAGCACAGCCAGGCTGCTGCGTCAGCCGTCCCCACGAGACCCCAGCCAGGAGGGAATTCACACAAACACCACAAAGCTGTTTCTAACTGGCCTGCAAGCCCAGACAGGCTGACACACCCTAGATAACCCCGTCATCCTCCCCTAAACCACCCCCAGCCCATCCACGTAACCGGCCCTGCATGTTTATGATCTGTCAGACACATGACTGTCACCTGCCAGGCCCTGCAGGACAACTTCTTCCCCTCCTGTCCCTCTGCCCTGCACTGCTGGTCCCCTACACACCCATCACCAATGGATGCTAAGGGAGGATGTGGCTCTTGGCACCACCAAAGAGATGCTGGCAGGACCCCATCCCAGCTGCAGGGATTTGTGCATTCCTTACGAGAAACCTCCGAGACCCTTAGGAATTAAATACAAGCATTAAAAGCTGCTTTTACATTTCCTAAAAGGCACTGTCACGGCAGGAGATGAGGCAGCAGGGATGAATACTGGTGACATGGGGCACTTGGTGCTCAACAGGGAGATCCCAGGGAGAAAAGGGTCCCAGCCATTCCCAGAGAGCTCCATCAGACACCAGCAGCTTGGCTGATGCCTGTGCCAAACCACAGCTAAGGTTAGCAGCCTCTGATGGGAAATTACTTGTATCGAGCACTCTGGAGGTTTCTTCCTTTCCAAACCCAGATTTGTCTTTGGTGGTGGTGAGGGGGAAGGAAGGGTGAATGCTCCACAAACAACTTCTGGTAAGTGTTGTCTCCTCCTCATCCTGCCTCCTCTTACAGTCAAGTTATGTTTTTAGTGGAAATTTATCTTTTAATATTTTTTTTTTATGAAATTTAGGCTTAGAGCACAGGACAGATCAACTCAGCAGTGCCCCTCCCTGGGCACAGTGCAGGCAAGAGGATGGAGGCTGTGGCAGCTCAGTGGGTGTTGGAGAGGGTCCAGCTCACCCTCACCTTCACCCCACTGCAGGTCTTCAGCATAAAGCAATGATTTCCTTCCTCCCCTACCCGCTGGGACCCCCAAACCCTGCCCTTCCCCTTGGCCACACTGTAACCCACCACATTCCACACAAGCAGCATCTCTGCTCCACCTTTCTGCTGGGCAGAGAAATGGGTGCAAGAGAAAGGAGCACACGGGGAGCCAGCCCTGTCCTGGCTCCAGAAGAGGGAGCAGAGTCAGATCCACTGCAAACTGAGACCCACTGGGGCAGCACTGCGACATCTGAGACTGCTGCAGTTGTGCCCAGTAATTCCAGTGTTCCTTGGGACAGTGAACATTGGGACTCACAATGCTGCCACAGCACCACTGTAGCATTACCCGCACACAGATAAGGGCTGTGGGGAGATGGAATATCTCCCAGGTGGAAAAAACCAACAGAAACTTCCAGTTTCCATCATAAAAAAAAAAATCCACTCTGCCCTTTCCCCCACTCCAAATTCCTGACTAATGCTTGACCTGTGCTACAGAGGTTTGTCAGCAAGAGGCAGTGGGTAGATCCAGCTCTGTATGTACCCACAAGCCATCCTGAGTCATGCCAGTAAAACCCCAAACTTTTTGTTGATAAGAGCAAAATCACCTCTCCAGCCAACACAAGTTCCTCTCCCAGCTCTTTCCCCAGCAAACAGCCAGCCCAGGCTGTGCCTTATTAACCAACACAAGCAAAACCCATCTTCTGTCCAAAAACCCACAGAGTCCCACATCTGCAGAGGTGTCATTTTGGACCACAAAATCGCCAGTACCAGAAAGCTGCTCCCAAAGGGAACCTCTACAAAGCACAGATGAGTTTCCTCCAGCAACAACCACCTTTGCAAACAACAGGGGCAAACAAACCCCAGCTCAGCCCAGGACCACAAATCAGAGCTGGAAAATAAAGGGATCAGCCTTCAGCGAGATTCATTATCCACTACAAGAAAAGCAAGGAAGCATCCCTCCAGGGAGGGAAATGGATTGCTGAGGCACAGATAAATATTTATCACGTCCAGCAGGATATTTTCCAGGTGCCCACCATTATGCCAGCAGAGGAGTAAGGCAGGAGCAAAGTGCTGTGTTTTCTCTAGGATCGTTAGAATTAATTGGATTATTCAAGCTCCGTGATGCTTCAACTTGAATTAAATAATGGCTCCATGGGATCAGAGCTCCCACCCCTCCAACCACTCACACCCTGGGAACACCAGGCTGCTCTGTCTGGACACGACGAGAGCCCAAAGCCAAAGTCCTGCTTCTGCAGGTCATGATCCACCCGTGTATTTTTGGCAGAGATGCCTTTTTTGGAGGGATGGCAGCAGGTAAAGTGTGAATGGCAGACGAGACAGAGCTGGATTCACAGACTGAATTGCATAACAGTGGTGAGCTCCCACGGAGGGCACGGCCAGGGCACGGCAGGGACACGTCCCCACCGCTTATTTACCCACCCAGAATAGACGTGCCACGAGAACAAGCACCAGTTCATCCCCAGCTCCTGGCACTTCTCACTGCTGATTTTTCCAAGCCTCTGTGGCAAAGGAGAGCTGCCTCCCCAGAGGCACAGCCTGGCTCCAGACAGATCCTGATCCCTCTCCCCAACAGCATCTCTATTCCCAAAGGACAATCTTCCTGCTAAGAAAAAACACTTGCATTTGAGTTACTTAGGCATAGATGCTGGGTGAGCCAGGGGATGCCAGGCAGATCTTCTCCCTCCAGGTCCCATTCATGAACCCATCCTTCTTCCCTCCCCACAGCTTCTTTGCCCAGCAAACTCCACAGTTTTGGCAAACAACTGTTTCCCCACTGGCATGATCCTCCCTGTCCCTCCAGGAGGGACTTCCCAGGCACCAGGGACCACTCAAGTCACAGCCAACAGCCCCAGTGACAGGCACAGGGATTTTCACATGCAGGCAGATACACCTTGAGGCCCAGGGAAAAGGCAACAGCCTGGATTTGTACCCCAGAGTCTCAAACCTTGCACCCTCCACTGTGTTTCTGCACCCACCCAAAGGCTGCAAATTCCCTGAGGTTTCATCCTCTCCTGCTTTAACCTCTGGGATACAAAACCCTCCTGCACAGCATCCATTCACTGAAAAAGGTACATCCTTTGGTGGGAAATCCCACCCGGGCCCAGCCACACACTGCAAGCTGCAGCCAGAGGCCGTCCCTTGCAAAGCTCTGCAAGGAGGACACAGGAGAGCTCCAAAGTTTTCCTCCCAATTCCTCCCGACAGTGCCACCCATCCCATGAGACACAGCTCGAGGGAACTTCGGTGACCTGAGAAAACAGGGAGTTTTTGCATATATGAGTAAACATCAGCCTTGACAGAGCAAGATAACACAAGAGATTCTCCCATATACAAGATCCTGCGAGATAACTTGGATCAAGCAGACAGGAGCAATTGGAAGAGGAAGAAAGAAAGCCAAAATCCTCCCTAAGCTCCACACAATCCCCCCCAGAAGGTGTTTATCTCCCAAGTTATGTTTAGTGCAGAGCAAAGCCCCGGCACAGCACCATTCCTATCGCCAGTGTCACAGCCAGCCACACATCCCAAAAATCTCCCGAGGCAGGAGACAACCCTGTGACTAAGCCAAAGTGACTGCAGGTGAGTTTTGGAAGGCATCTGTCACAGAAAGAGCCAACCAAGAGCTTCAACACAGTGGCCACTGTTTACAGCTCTGAGCAGCATAAGCCCAAGGAAAACCAGCAAAGGAAACCCGAGACTGCTCACTGAAATTCCCTAAGGAAATTTAGCTTAAATTCAGGCTGCCTGAAAGAGAGGAAAGTAGCAGCCATGAGCAGCAGGTGGACACTCTCAGACCTGCGAGCATCCTTGGGAAAACCTGCTTGGAGGCAGGTGCAAGGCAAGGAGAGGCAGGATGAGAGGAGAGGCAGATGTGTTACACACACTCAGGATCAACCCTCGTGCTGCTGCTGCCGCCCTGACAGAAGCAAAGGAGCTCGAGTCAGACGGGGACTCGGAGCTGCCGGTGCCAGCAGAGACCGGGCGTTCTCAGCACACGTGTGACATCTCCAGCACGGGACATCGGCGTTAACTCCATGAATGAACCAGCTGCTCACAACCAACAGAAACCTGCAGACACAGAGCAGCTCCAAACCTCCTCCGAGGAAAGCACCACGCTCCCAAGTGCTCCTCCAGGCATCACCTTTTGCTGTCAGCCACGATACTTCCCCCAAAATCCTCCGGGCCCAGCTCGGGCCTCATCTCCTGTGGGGCACAAGGGGTCCTTGGACCAGGCTCACCTCGTCCCTCCATCCACACATCCGCCGGTCCGGCACAGGCAGCCGAGAAAAGGTTCGGGCTCAGGTGTCCCAGCCTTTAAGAAGCCGGGATGATCCCTTCCACGGCTGGATGGCTGGAGGCATGTGCTCCTACCTGTGAGTCAGCAGCTCCGCTCAGCAGCTCCGTAAATCGCTGCTGATTCACCCCCTTGCTTACACAGCAAACAGGAAACTCAGGTCCACATTCCCTCCGGATAAGACACGGATCATTTAAAAGCGGGGGGGAGAAGAAAAGAAGTCACGCGAGGTGCGTTCATCTGCTCACATGGCTCCTGACTCCAAGTTTCCAGCGCATCACTCCCGCACAGGGAAAACCCCTCAAATTTTATTCCGCTGATAAGAGACAGGCAGCAGCCGCACTCCGTGCGCTCCCTTCTCACTGAAGGAGCCGGCTCCAGGGAGCACCGAGACACCGGCAAAGCCATTTCCCTGTCCCCATCCATCCCGGCACGCCGGCAGGGCCCTCCCAGGCCGATACCTGCCGGCCGGTGCTCACCTTGGGATGGGGACGGGCCACCTGAGTCACGGCCACGCTCTATAAATAACACCTGTGACACACGGTCACGTTCTCCGGCCGGGGACAGCGGGAAACTCCAGCGCGACGCTCCCGGCACACGCCGGCACCGGGTCCCGGCCGTGCCCGAACGCCCGGAACGCCAGCCCGGTCCTTCCCACCCGGCTGAGCCACGGCGAGGGCTCCACTCACCTGCGGCTCCGAGCCCGGGATTCTCAACGAGGGGAAACTCAAGACAGGGAAAGCCTCCAGCAGCAGCAGCAAACAAAACTCGCCTGTTTTTATCGCGCTCCCCACGCCGAACGCAGCTTCGCCCCCGCCCTCCCCGCGGGTCTCCCATTCCCTAAGCGACTCCCCGCGGCCCCGCTGCCCCTCCGCACATCCCCACCAAGGGCTCTGCAGCCCCGGGGACCGCGGCACCCGGCTCCGGCCCCAGCGACGACGCCGGGCTGCGGAACCACCGGGGCCCGCGCAGAGGAAGCCGCGGAGAGCCCACGCCCGGCCGGTTAACCAACCGCCCCGGTCCCGCGGTTACCCCACACCCGCAGCCGCCCCTCGGCCGGCCCCGTTCGTACCTCTGGGCAGGGACATGGCGCTGTGCGAGCCCGGCGGGCCCGGGCTGAGCGGAGCCCGNACCAGATCTTCCGTGGGTCCTGCACACCACGGGTGCCACCGGTGGGTCCGGCTGAAAAATGGCCAGGGAATCGAGGGAACGGCTGGAGCTGTGTGAGGGGGGTTTGGGTTGGATTTTAGGGAAAGGTTCTTCCTCCAGAGGGTGCTGGGGCACTGCCCAGGCTCCCCAGGGAATGGGTACAGCCCCGAGGCTGCCAGAGCTCCAGGAGCGTTTGGACAGTGCTGCCAGGGATGCATAGGGTGCGATTTTGGGGCCTGGAGTTGGACTGGATGATCCTTGTGTGTCCCTTCCAGTCCAGAGTATTAGGATTCTGTGATTAATTCCCCTCTGAGTCGCTGAGGAATCAATCCCTCCTAGCTGTGGCACATGCCGGGGTAAGGATGCTCCCACAGACACCCGAGCTGGGCTGCAGGGACAAGTGCTGGACAGGATGTGAGAGATGCAGTAGAACAAGCTAAAAAGGTGATTCCAAGTGCCATTTTCTGTCTGGAATTCCTAGTGTGGTCCATAAAGATCCAAAGGAGGGGTTGGAGCTGTGGCAACTGCTGACAGCATTGGTGAGATCACAGCTGCTCTGCCACAGTCAGCTCTCAGCTTTGCAGAGCACTTGGGATAAATTTGAGGACTGGAAGAACTTCCTCAGACCCAGGCAGTTGAAGGGGATCACTGCCAGAGGGAAGGAGCTGGCTGGACTGGGATCTGTGGCTGCACAGGTGCCTGAAGCAGAGCTGTGATCCAGCACCGATGGCACCAGATCCGGCAGCTGCACGCTGAAGGTGGAAGAGTTCAAATGGAAAATAAATTACAGGTTTTTAATGGGGAGAGCAATTACCTTCCCCACAGACGTCGCAGATTCACCACCTTTCAAGTCTTTCAACACAGATGAGGAGGAGACTTGCCAAAAAAAAAAAAGTGCTCTGCAGTCCAACCGCGGGCCATTAGTGCTGATGCAAGAGCTGTGGATGGCACTGCACGGCTGGGCCAGCAGGAGCTGACGGGACCTTCCTGACATTTACCCACGCAGATCCCGGCACCAGCAGCGGGGTTTGAACTGATCCACACAGATTTGGGCTGGGTTAGTGCTCGGGTGTGAGTTTTGGAGTGTCCGTGGCAGAGCAGAGCATCAGCAGCCCTTTTGCTAACGTGGAGCTGCAGGGACCGGTGGGACCAGCTCTGACACTTGTTCCTGCTGCTGGCAGCACCCGGGGTGTCACTGCAAGCACAGGACATGACCCTGCTGTCCCCAGGCACGTCCCAGTGTGCCCTGTCCTCCGCCTGCATCCCCGGGCACGGCTGGAGGTGGCCGCTGACTCTGGCTGTGGATACAGGGGTGGATGGAGCAGCTGCCCGGCTTTGAGTCACCTCTCCCCAATCACTGGGCACCTCACAAGTGTCACCCGCTGCCAGGCCTTCCAGCACAGGAGCGCTGCAGAAGCACACAGGGAAATTGGGATGCACTCGGCATCCGAATCCAGCCGGGGGAAGGCAGGGAGCACACGGAGCCCTGCGGGCTGTGAGGAAGGGACCAGAGGCAGCCACGTGGTCACCTCCCAGCCATGGCAGGGCTTGGGGATCTCTTTGGAGACCTCTCCTTTTCTTCTGCAGGTTCCCAGAGCTGCTGGCATGGCTGCTTCTGCCTGCACATCCCCGTCTGAGCCGCTGACATCGGGCCCTGCAGACTTCCAGGGAATCATCACAGGCAAAGAACCCCCGTGGAGCCTGAGTGCTCCCAGAGATTTTGGCAAGGGTACTGGACTTTTGGCACCCGTGGAAAGCCTCTCCATGCTTTCAGGGGCTGAGATAAACCTTTGGTTGTGCAGGCTCTGGATCAGGGTGATCGCCAAGAGAGCAATAAGGAGCTCCTCGCTCATGTCTGGGCAAAACCTGCTTTTCCTTTCCCCTCTCTCCTAAGGCTTCCCACACCCACTGTCTCCCGAGTGTCCCTGTGTGCTGGAGGACATCAGCTTTCCCTCGCAGCTGCAAGCAGGGCACAGGACTCAGCCCCGCTCTCTGCCTGCCCTCAGGATCATGCCAGTTGTCCCCCGTCCTCCCTGGAAAGCCCAGCAGTGCCTGGCCTGGCTGCTGCAGTGTTTGCATTCCCTGCCTTCCCCTGCTCCGCGTGTTCTGCTGTTTGTACCGTCCTGAACCACCACAGCGTGTGGGAGCACAAACGCTGCTGGGGAGGGCATGAGGAGGAGGACAACATCTCACCAATATCCATGGGGAAGGGAGGAAATGAAGCCCTTTCCTCACTGACACCCGGTTCTTTGGGTCAGGGGGTGCTGCAGAGCCAGGGTTCGATGGGAGTGGGAAAATAGCAGGAGACCCTGACGGGCAAAACACCAGCACTGGCCAGTGGAGCAGCACAGACCAACCAAATCCAGTGAATTCGTCAGCTGATGGGCTGCAGCTCGGGCAGCAGGAGCTGAAGGGACGAGTAAACAAAGGCCAGCTACACGAGATGGTGTTTAGGTGCAGAGAAGCTGCCAGTGAACTACTCCTAGTTCCAGGTTAATTTAGGTGTTGCTGCTTTTCCTGTTGCTCAGGCAGCCGCCAGCCTGTCCCACTGCGCAGCCAGCACAGACACCTCGGGCACTCTCAGCTCCTGTCATGGACAGCTTTTGGGTCAAAGATGTGATGTGTATGTCAGACTGGGAGCGCCAGAGGTGTGCAGCCTGGAGAAGAAAAGGCTCCAGAGAGCCTTTCCAGGGCCTAAAGGGTCTCCAAGAGAGCTGGAGAGGGACTTTGGACAAGTGCTGGAGGGACAGAACAAGGGGAAATGGCTTCCCACTGCCAGAGGGCAGAGTTAGATGGGATATTGGGAAGAAATTCTTCCTTGTGAGGGTGAAGAGGCCCTGGCACAGGGTGCCCAAAGCAGCTGTGGCTGCCGCATACCTGGAAGCGTCCAAGTCCAGATCAGATGGGGCTTGGAGCAACCTGGTCACAGCATCACACGGGGGCCATGACCTGGGGCTTCCACCGTACAGTGCCAGTGCTGGACACCAGCACAGCCCCAGTACAGCAGGGCGGAGAGCCCAGCACAGGGGCAGGACACCCAGCACAGGAACTACCATGGAGCAGACGGCACAGCGGGGCAGCACCAGCGCAGCCCCGGTAACCCAGAACAGAAAACCAGTACAAGCCGAGTGCGGGGCCAGTACAGAACCAGTGCGGGACCAGTACAGAACCAGCACAGGAGCAGTGCGGGACCAGTACAGAACCAGCACAGGACCAGTGCAGAACCAGTGCGGGACCAGTACAGAACCAGCACAGGAGCAGTGCGGGACCAGTACAGAACCAGCACAGGACCAGTGCGGGACCAGTGCGGCCACTGGTGGCGGCCACTGGTGGCGGGCGCTGGTGGCGGTGCCCGCCCGCGCGGGGGCGCCGGGCGCTGGCTGCGGTCCCCACCGCGGTGGCGGTGTCGCCCCTTTAAGGGTCGCGCGGCCGCGCGGCGCGGCCATTGGCTGCGGGGCGGGCACGTGCCGCACAGCTGGGGCTTCCTGCGGCCGGGGCCGCGCCGGGGCCCGACCGCGTCTCCGCTCCGGCACCGGCACCGCGACCGACACCGACACCGACACCAACACCGACCCGCCATGGCGAACTCGGCGCCGCTCGGCCTCCTGGAGCAAGGCTGCCCCATCCAGGTGGAGCACGATCGGAAGCGGCGGCAGTTCACCGTGCGGCTCAACGGTAAGGGACGGCGCTCGGGGCTCCCCGGGACGTTACCTGCTGCCCTCTGCCCGCGGTTCGACCTCGCTGGGGGGCCCGGATTTCCCTTCCTTTTCACCTCTCGTNCCCTCCCCGTTCCTCCTCCTCGTTGCTCTCCCTCTTTTTCTTCTTGTTCCCCCCTCTTTTTTCCCGTTCCCACCTATTTCCCCCCGATCCCTCCTCCTCCTCCGGTGCCTCTGTGTCCCACAGCACTTTCCCCTGTACTCTCCACCCTGCCGCTGTGCCCCCCGATACTCTTCAGAGCCCCCCCAGCAGCCCCGATTCCTGATGGTGCCCCTCGTCCCTACTCTTCCTGAACCCTAAAACCTTCTCCCAGGAGATCTGGGGATCTCTCGGCTCCCTTGGTTGGGGTCGGTGTGTGGAGGGTTGGGGGCACTCCCTTTGCCCCCCCAGGAGCAGGTGCCTTTGGGTGATGTGGAGCTGCAGTGCCAGTAGGGAACGGGGGCCTCTCTGGGGAGATTCCTTCGGGGAAGCCCCTCGGGGGCTCCAGCACGATGGGTGCCACGGTTCTATAGGACCAACAACCCGGATCCAAGCTGCCACAACTGCCTGTGGGGCCAGGGCTGTGGAGCTCTGGTGACACGGTGACCCCCAAACAGCTCTGTCACATACTGGGTGGAGTGAACAAAGATAAAAAGTAGGTGCCACTAAAATTTGTCTGTGGTGCACTGATTCTTTCCCAGTCTTCATCTTAATGGTTAATTCCAGATATTCAAGGATCCCAACATCTCTTCCCCATCCATTTGTCATGCTGAGAACTACTATGGGTAAAATAGGCTGCCTCGCTGCCCTGCAGAAATTGCAGGGTAGCTGCCTTTTTAAAAAATAAATAAATAAAATATATAGTTCAAAAATCATAGAGAATGCAGGAGGCTTTGTCGATAAAACAACAGGAATAGTCCGGATTTTATTTTAGACTTAT
>VXAC01000707.1:851886-863332 GCA_013399225.1 Rhipidura dahli | reverse complement strand
ATTTCAACCACTAATTACAAAGTGCAGGCTGGAGGCTCGGCAGTGGTGGAGCGAGGAAGGAGGAGACGGGTGCAGAGAAAACAATTTCACCAACTGCTTATTTCAGCCTGAGATCAAACGAGGTCCCAGGTGCCGGGTCCCCACTGCCACCACCAGAGCATTGTCCCAGTCGGTGAAGCTGGTGGGTGCAGGAAATAGAGGAGACAGCCAAGGGCCAACAATGATTAGGGAAATGTATTCTTTTCTCGTGGTTTTCTGGATAAAAGCTCTGCCAGCCACACCATGGGCCGAGTAGCGTTTGGTGGCTGAGCAGGGATGAGTCGTGACTGGAGAGGGTGAACTTTGAGAGTGAGAGATTCAGCTGTGGGAGTCGTGTGTGAATCAGCACAGAACCTCCTGACTCAGGAGGGGGTCATGGAGTCACAGAATCCTGGAGTGGTTTGGGGTGGAGGGATCCTAAAGCTCATCTCATTCCAGCCATGGGCAGGGACACCTTCCCTGTGTCCAGACAAGGACCACATTGCTCCTGGTGCCATCCAACCTGGCCATCACCCTGGTGAATCCCCATGATCAAGGCTGTGTTTTTTCTGGAAGTTCAGGGAATCTGAGCCCTTTTTTGTCAGTTCAGCACTGGCCACACAAGGCAGCCAAGCTGGTCCTGGTGTGACAGTGTCTGTGCTGCTGGGCTGACTAACATCCATGTGGAGTGGGTGATCCATCTCTCCTCCTCCTTGTTAGGCACTTGCAGTTAGCAGCCAAGCCCTGGAAGATGGTCAGGAGATAACCATCTCTGTGGGAGTTCGTGGCAGGGTGTTTATTTCCTGCACTGCTCTTTGTCGCTCCCGCTCCTGGCACGATGAGCATCCGTGGTGTGGAATGCTCCGGGAGTTTTTCCCTGCTGCATGCAGGGAATGAGAAGAAATGGGTCAGACACAGATTTTGGCATCAAAATCCCCGTGTCCCTCAGAGAGCGCTTTTGTCCCATGTCAGTGCACTGTAGCAGAGATGAACAGCAGTTCGTGGGCTCCAGGGTCAGCTTTCCTGCAATGTCAATTTCTGCTAGATGTCAAGTGTGCATGATACCCTGGGAAAACATGGATGCACCAGGCTTGTAGAGCAAGCAGCCAGGCTTTGAGAGCTGGTGGTTTATCGTGGTGTGATGTTGGGTAGAAAACTTTCCATGGTGATGTTGTTCTGGAAATCCCTGGAGCAGGAGGCCTGAGACAGTGAAAGCTGTGAACTGGTTGTGAAAGTGTTTTCAGCATCATCCTGTGTTTGCCTCTGCACCCCCGTGTGACCTCATGTCAGGACTTCCTCCTTGTGCACAAGGAAGATGAATTGCACTCAGTTTTTTGGGGGGTTGCCCTGTCTTTCCTTTCTTGGCTGGTTCCTCCCCTCTCTCCCCTCATTGCTGCAGTAGCTCCTAAAACTCTGATAGGAACAGCTGATTCACTTGAACACGTTCCCTTTTCCCTTGCATCCCAAATGAAGGAGCATTTAGAAGCTGAAAGTAAAGCTGATTATAACCAGACCTCACCGAGCCTCGTTATCCCTCGAGAGGAGGGCAGAAAGACGCCCAACTGGATTTGTAATGGGTTAGGATGTGACTAACAGCCTGAGCCAGCCAGAAACCTCCCTGTGCAGAGACTCTCTTGGAAAACATCAATTTGTCAAAGCTAAAAGCTTCCATGGGAATCATATAGGCTGGTTTTGTCAGGAATACTTGGGTGGTTTTTTGGATCTGAGATGAAATTTCATGTCAACACAAATCCAAAGGGATCCCCCACCCCAAAGTAGTTGGGTGGTTGGTCCAGCTGCTGGCACAGATATTTGGGGCAGGGGAACAGCTTTTATTAGCAGCTGCTGTGACTTCTTGATGCCCATCACACCCATCAGGCTCTCCAGTCAGGAGACAGGCTCACCACGCACATGGAGGAGCTCCAGTTCCTCGGGGATGTGCGGGCTTCTCACACATTCTGACTCCCATTCATCCAACACTTGGGTGCAGCACACCACACTTCCCAAACCTCCCACTCCTCCCCAGCTGGGTTTGGGCAGGATCCAGTGGCTGGAAGCTCCTGTTTTGCCCGCTGCTGATCTGAGTCTCAGGAGCTCCTTGCCCAGGAGCCCAGGCTCAGGTTTATTGGGAAAACTGGAGCAGGTCATGCCTTGGAGCTTTCCTCCTTGAGGGGGTAGATGCTTTCCAGGAGGGGGAAGGTGCCGAATTTGCAGCAGGGAGCAAGGGATCTGTCACCAGACACTGCATCAAAGACATCCCTACTCCTCACGTGCCACAGGCACCTCCAGAGAGCTCCTAAACAGGAAACTGCTCCAGAGCAGAGCCCTCCTGCTGCCATTCCTGTGAGTGAGGCCCCTCCATGAGGGTTGTGCTGTCTCCACTCTGGCTGGCTGTTGTGCTCTGTTGTGTTTTCTCTCCGTAGTAACGTGCCAGTAGCTCCCTGGGGAGCGAGGCCAGCCCATGGCAGGCAGCGAGCTCCAGCCTGGGTTGCACGAGCTCCTTGGGACGTCTCGTCCTCTCAGCTCACCCCACACACAGCTTTTGCTGTTTTTTTCCCACTGTTTGGCTCAGCAGCACAAGACCTGAGCTGCCTCCTGCCCCCTGCTCCTGGGAGATAGGGCTGGAATTCGTTCCCTCCCCGTGCTCCTGGGGAATTGCTTTGCAGCAGTGTCCTAAGGAGGCTGGAGCTCAGGAGCTGCTCCAAAGACTGGCATGCAGAAATTGGCCTTGCAGGCAGCGCCAGGACCCTGCCCTGCTCCTGGGTGCTCATGGGCTGGGGCCAGCACAGGGGGACAGGGAGAAGGGATAAGAGATAGTCCTGCAGTGCTGCAGCATGCCCTCCCTGGGCAGGCACTTTGTGTATGCCAGGAGAGGGGGTCAGCGAAGGATGGGCTGCAGGGGGGTGCTTGTGTCTTCCCTGATGCCTGATGTGTCCCTTCCTCAGCTGGGGCTGGGACTGGCCTCTCTGCCCACCCACCTGTGTCTGGCATCAGGGCTGAGCCCACCACTGATCTTGGTGAAACCCTCCATGGAGAGCAAGTTTAGTCCCTTGTCCAGCTCCCAGAAAAACTTCCCTTTGCCTGTGCCTCCTGTGACTGGAGCTGGGGACAGAGGGGGAGCAGGGCACCAGCTGTGCTGCCATTGCTGCCATCCTGCTCCTCTCTGGCTGTGCTGATTTGCATCGACTCCACTTCCTCACTGGTGGCCTCGAGGGCAGTGTCAGTGAGTCAAACACCACAGTCAGGCTCCCAGGGCTCTGCTGGCTGAGGCCTGGGCCTGCTGTGCCAAGCTCTGTCTGTGCAGGCTGATAAACTCCTGTCCCAGAGCCCAGGGGGTGACACGGGCAGGAGGCTGGCAGGAGGTGTCTCTTGTGCCATGTTTCAGTGGGGTTTCTGCTCGTGCCCCCTCTCTTTGGTGGAGGATTGCAGCAAACTGGGGCTGGGTACTCCCAGAAGGGTCAGCACTTCTTCCAGCTCCCCCAGCTTTCCTGGGAGCAGCCCCCCATGTGCAGGGCACCACACAGCACCAGGGCTGGCTTATTCCAAGCCATGGCTGTGACCTGCAGGGCCCACACCACGCTCTGTGGCACGAGTGTCCCTGGTTTCATGTGCTGAGGTGAGCATGTGTGGATGTGATCATGCACTTGGCTGAACTGGGATGTTTTTTTTGAACTGGGACCAGTTTCCAGCAGCGCTGACTCTCTTTGCAGGGCTGGTTGTAAAATCCTTTGGTCTGTGTGTGTTTGTCTGTGCCCTGGTGGCACCCTGCAGCTCCTGTCCTGGCTGGGGGTTTGTGGTGCTGCCGTGGTACAGGGAATATCGAGGAAAAGCCTGTCCAGGACATGTCTGAGATCCTCCAAACACTGCTTTAACTTTCTGCTTTAAAATGCATTTGTATGTGTGATACTTCTAAACAGATCACATATTAAAGTGTGCTTAAAGAAAAAAATCTTTTGTTCTGTTGTCAATTTAATTTTAAACTTCTCAAAGCTTCAGGCAGAGGCTATGGAAAGTTCTGGCCTGGAAGGAGAGTGGGGTGGAAGGGCTGGAGCAAGTGAAAGTTGCTGTTATAAGATTATTTTACAGCCTTTGGTACTGCCAACTCTGTCCTTGCCGTTCCTGAGAGCTGCCACCAAATGTTCTGTGAGGATGAGGACACCTCATGCCTCAGCCTGGGCAGGTTTCCCTCCAGCAAAACAGGTCTGTGCTGCTGGGGAAGGGCTTCACCTGCTCCCTTGGCTTTTTTTGGGTACCTGGATCCACATGGAGAGTGGAGTTCATCCACTGCAGTTCTCCCTCTTTTCTGTCTTGGCTTTTTGGTGAACCAGAGGCTGAGGGGGGCAGGACTGAAGCCTATAAATACTTGGGGGAACGGCAGGGAGGAAAATTATTTACGTCCACCCAAGAACAATGTTGGCACAAGAATGAGTGGGCAGAAACCAGCAGGAATAAACTCAGGCTGGAAATGAGAATGTTTCCATCCAGTGTAGAATTGAGTGTCTGCATAAAAGGAGCAGAAATAAAAGCCTGAGCTGCTTCTCTTGAAACACAAAATTCCAGTGGGCTCATTTCTAGTTTCTCTGGAATACAGGGATGAGGCAAACTGGGCTGGAGTTGTCAGCTGAAATGCAGTGAAATAGAGTGTATTGAGCTCAGCTAAAGCAGATCCTGAATGCAGGTGAACTTTGCAGCCCTTTAGCCTTAAAAAACCATTGGAGGGAAGGGAAAGTTACCATTATTTTAATTGAACTTGTTTCTTTGATTGGGATCTTGCATTTCTGAAACTCACTTTTAACCTTCCAGAAATGAAACGTTTGCTTTTGCACAGAAGGCAGAAGCTCAGGTTCTGTGGATGAAACCAGAGGGGTGTTCTGACTCTCCTCTGATTTATACATGAGCTGAAACTTCTTTTTTCCTGTAACTGAGCTTCTGTGAGAAAGGTCAGGGTGTTGAAACAGGAAGCCTGTGTGTGTGTACATGTAAATTTGTGTGCACAGCCCCCCTTGCACACCTGTGTGTGCTTTCCTGTGTTTGTGGGATTCACCTCCCCAGCATCTTCCCTAAAACGTGTCTAGACAATGCTGCAACACCAGACCAAGGAGTCTTGTCCTGTTTTATGTGCCACAACAAAAAAATCTTGTGCTGGAAAAGAAATTAATTGGCTGGGTCAGCTTTGTTGTTTTTCACCTCTTCTTTTTGCTCTCCCCCACCGTCAACATGTCTCCTCCCTCCCCACAGCTGCTTTCCTACCCTAAACATGTTGTGTTGGCATCAAAGATTCAGGGCTGGGTCAAAAACTTGTTCCTGCTCCAGGGGCTTGGAAAGGCTGAGCAGACCTGGCTCTGCTCACACCTCAGGGGGACCAGTGAGGAAATCCAGGTGTCACTGAAAGCAAAGCCTCAACCCAGCACCAGAGCCATTCGCATGGGCACGAGGGATGCTGTAGCCATCCCAAAACTGCCCATCCCCTGCTGTGAGCTCTCTGGGAACATCCCAACCCTCACCCCTCTCTCCCACCCCTCAGGTTGCCATGACAAGGCTGTGCTGCTCTATGAGTACGTGGGGAAGCGGATCGTGGACCTGCAGCACACGGAAGTGCCGGACGCCTATCGAGGGAGAGGAATAGCCAAGCACCTGGCAAAGGTACGGCCCCAGCCACCCAGAAGGGCAAGAGCTGTTGCCATCCCAGCTGTGGCTAGAGATCCTGGCTGAAGCCAGGCCCCATCACGTTGGAATTGCAATGTGTACCCTGTGGGAATCCTGCTCTGATGGGAGTTACAGTGGCTGGCGGGGCAGATGGAAATCTGGGGTCAGACATTCCTGTTTCTTGTGGCAAGAGGAGCTGGGTAAGTGTCAGCAAATCCAGCCACTTGCCCAGGCTTGGCCCATTCCTCCTCTCAGCAAAAAACCCCTTGTGCAGGAGCTGATGGATCACCTCACCTCAAGCTGGACCCCTCCTCTCAAACCTTCACTGCCCTCGTGAGCCCTTTGCCTGCCTTGGGCTGTGCAGGGAGAGCTGAGGAGCCTTGAGCACAGCAGTGGGGAGACTGTGGGGTGGTGCTTTGGGGTACAGCTGCTTCCTGGCCCTGTAAGCAGGGACAAAGGGGAGATGAAGGTGGCCTTCACAGGATAGACTGGGTCACCTACAGCGCAGCATCCACGGGGCTGGATGTGTTGAGGGTTAAACGGGGGACTCTGGGGTGAGGTGGTGGCTGTGGCAGGACAGCTGATCTCTCCCCTCAAGCCTCTCCCTCCACCTGCCTCCCATAGGGGCTACCTGAGGGCAACCTGCTGCTTTCCCCCATCTGGGTGAGGTGTACAGGATTCCCACGGGGCTTCAGAGGGAAAGCTGGGGGTGCTGGTTGTAACCCATCTGCTCTCTGTTGGTTGCAGGCAGCCCTGGACTTCGTGGTGGAGGAGGACCTGAAGGCCCACCTGACGTGCTGGTACATTCAGAAATACGTCAAGGAGAACCCGCTGCCGCAGTACCTGGAACACTTGCAGCCTTAAGGCAGGACTGCTCCCACACCAGCACACCTGTCCCTGACTGTTCAACGCGGCCTTCGCTTCTCTGCAGTCTCAGGAAACCCCTTCCCACACTCGCAATTCCCGGTTTTTTTAAGCGTGTCCATGTGGTGCGTGAGTGTGGGCACGACCTCCTCCTCTCTGCCCACGTGTGAGCATGGCTACAGCCCCTGGGCCAGGCTGGCTCTGGGCACACATGGTGCCCCCCAGTGCTTTTCCCAAGCCAGGGGATAGAAGAGGTTGATTTTTCCACCAAACTCCGTCGCAAGGCCAGGGGATGACTTGTTCTGCACCTCATCCTCTCCCCTCTGCTTGGCGACAGCTGTGAACTTGCTGGGGGATGTTGCTTAGGGGTGGCTGTGGGGTGCCAGCCCCCCTTTCCTCCTGGCAGCTGGGGAGATGCTGTGGATTAAGCTTTGTGGGACAGAGGGAGGTGCTGGAGGAGCCCCAGCCCTGTGTCAGGTTCATCCCCTGCTGCATCTGTTGGGCACCAAACTGTGTTCAAGCCCACATGCAATTCATACAAGAACATGTGGGCCATGGTGGCACCTCAGGGGCTTTGCTGCACTGGCTGTGGAGACACTGGGATGCTGACACCTTCAAGCCTGGAGACAAGAGCCGTGTGAGGAGCGAACTTGGACTGCAGAGGCTGTGGCAGAGTCTGTGCAGAGGAAGAGACGTGGCTGAGTTGCAGATGCTGCTCTCTGGAGATGCCAGCACCTGCCCAGCTTCTGTACACGACCCTGAAGTGGCATCCCACAGGGTCATGGACTGCCATCCCTGTCTCCCTGCCCTTGGTGTGGACACAGCCTGCCCAGGAGAAGAGACCAGCCCCACAGCCAGCCCTGGCCTAAGCAACAAGGGGACATCCCATGGCACCAGGGTGGTTTCCTGCAGCTGAAGAGGAAGGCTCATCCCTATCTCCCTCTTCTCCACCTCTGCATCCCTGTCACTGCCCCAGATCAGCCCTATCATCACATCCCAAGAGCAGCAGGGTAAGGTCTCCAGGACCTGCTCCTGACCCATCTCCACAGTTCAGTGCTAGAGGCACCTGTGTCCTTGTGGATTCCAGTGGCTTCTCCTCACAGCCTTTGGAAAGAAAGGCTCATGGCACATGGCATTACCTGTCTGCTCAGTGGCCTCCTCGCAGCTCCAAGCTCAGGGCACTGGCAGCATCGCAGGGACCTTGGCCAGCAGCAGAAACACCCTCATTTCGTGCTCTTACCTCCATGGATGATGATTCTGTAACACAACCCAGCATTGCCACACTCAGTTGTAGAGGTAACACCGTGATGGTTTTACTGGCTGGTTCCTGCTTGCTGCTTGTCCTGCCTTGCCTGGGTTTTCCAGGGCCTGAGCTACACCCCAGAGCATCTCACCCTGAGCTCTCAGGACTTTGTAGTGTCCCAGGGCAGGGCTGTGGTGAGGGAGATGATGTTTTCAACACTGCCAGCCCTGAGCAGCTGCTGGGGGCTGCAGCTAGGCAGGAGATGGAGAGCCTCTCACCTGGAGGCCAAATCCAGACCTTGCTTAGCTCAGCAGGGACTAAAGTTTACAATCTGTGCCACGGAGTGACAGAAACCCCAGCTGAAAGGCAGCTCAGCCCTCTCCCATAGCCCAGCACGAAGTCCATGGCGGCAAAGGCAAAAAACTCCTACAACCTTCTCTCCTGCTTGGGATGGCCAGAGAAGGAGACCCTGTGCCAGGACTTCAGCCTGAGCTGTCCCTGGCCACCGGCTTGAAATGAACCCTTGCTGCCTGCCTGTGCTTTTGGGCTGCCCATCACCAGCATAATGCAGCCCTCTCAGGCTTCCAAACTCCATCCCTGTCCTGCACACTGCAGGCTGTGAGAGCCTTCCCATGCCCACCACCTGTGCCAGGGGGCAGAGCCACCTCTGCCTTGTGCTGCTCAGGAAAGGCCTCGAGCTCAGCCCTGCTTCTGCTTCATTTCTGCCCTCTTGCTGCTTATTTCACCCAGGCTGTGACCTTTAGGGTGGCTTTGAGGGCCTGGGAAAGGGTTGCAGGTAACAAACTAAAGGGGCTCAAGAAGAAATGTGGGCTGCTAAATGTTGCTTCTTTAACATGCAAAACACACTTCAATGCATAGTTACAGGAGCAAGGCTGGCTCTGGTACTGCTGTGATGACCAAACCATCACTGCTCTTGATTCCAAGGTGAAGCTGAACCGTTTTCTCCCCTGGAAGCCACGATTAGACACTTGTGTCTCTGCCACAGCAAGGCTGGGTGCTCCGGAGTGATGTTTGAGCCCAGTGCTACGAGCCTCTGTCCTGGTTTTGTGCTCATTTCCACTGTGTGCAGTCTCCAGAAGCTCCCTGTTGTGTCAGCTCACCGGAGGGTGTGCTGTGCTCACTGTCTAGGCAGTGTCCATGCCTGGCTCTGGAGCCCCCCGTGCTGCTGTGGCAGGAACCTCGTGCTTCCCGGTGCTGGATCACCCGTGGCAATCGCTGCCTTAAATCAGGCACAGCACACGGTTTTGCTGCTGCTTCCCTTCGAGGTGCTACAACCCCCCCAGCATCTGACCTGACAGAGATGTGTGCCAGTGTCTGTGCCAACCATTTATCCGCTGTATCCGTGCTCTGTGCCAGCCTGCCCTCCTCCTCGATGCCAGTGAACAGCAATACCCACAGGTCACCAGCGATGCTGCAGCCCACAGTGCTCCTGTGACCCTGCACAGCTGGGTGGGACCTGGCTCAGGGTCCCTCAGTGCTGGGTACCCCTTCCCTGCCTTCCCACCAGCTGCCTGTTCCCAGCTGGTCTCTGCAGAAAGGAGCTTTGAGTCCTGTGCTGCCCCTTGGTGCTGATTAAGCCTGGAGGAGTTTGGGATCTTGGACTCTCCCTGGGTGACAGGAGTGGAAGTGGTTTGGTTGAATACTGAGCTCCCCAAATC
Organism: Rhipidura dahli; assembly: GCA_013399225.1. Taxonomy (NCBI): domain Eukaryota; kingdom Metazoa; phylum Chordata; class Aves; order Passeriformes; family Rhipiduridae; genus Rhipidura; species Rhipidura dahli. The sequence continues at coordinate 853,882 of VXAC01000707.1, read as the reverse complement.
CATTTGAACTACAGACCTTTGGTGGGTGGGGAAATGCAGGTGGCTGTCAAACCTGCTTCCACAGCCCCCAACTTGAAACACCCCCCTCCCTCATCTGCTCTCCAGCGTTGTCTTCCTCTGTCCAAGGTTTCTGTTCTGTTGGATTCGGTGGTTACGATGTGCCTTTCCTTCTCAGGACCTGTTACAAACGACCTTTCTGCTCTCATTTATGTTTAACATTTATCTTGATCCCTCCCTCTGTCATACTATAAAACATGAACATAATGCATGGAATACAATACAATAAAAGTGTGGCTTAACTGAGCTGCAGTGCCTGTGCTGCACTGAGAGGACCACATGGTCCCATTCCAAGTGAACTGTAGGTAAGGGGTGAAATTATTGTATTTTATTTGAGGTCGCAGGGCTGGCTGACCTTGCGATGACTGTGCAGAGCTCAGGGTGAGCAGGATCACAACTGGTTCCTCTCCTTTGCCATCTGATCCAGCCCTGCTCACCTTCATCATTCCTCCTTGGCATTTTAGGGCAGTCTTTGGGAGTTGTCTTGCAAACGAGCAGACACTCAGTGTTCGTGTCCACTGTTTTAAGAGGGGCATGAAAATATTTAAATATCCAGCTGCTGTGCTTGTCCAGAACAAGGTGGGCAGGCAGATGACTCAGAGGGACACGAGGCACTTCCCTCCTGGAGCCAGCACTCCTCAGGCTTGGGAGCACAGCCCGAGCACTCCGGATCCCAGCAGGGCATTTGTGTCACTTCCCAGTGCTTCGTGAGGGCTACAGAGGCTGAGGCCAGAGTTTGGATAACTCACACTGCCGGGAAGGGTGGTGTGGAGAACAGCTATGATTTGATCCAGCGTGACAAGCGGCCCCAGGGCTGCAGCTGGAGCGGGCAGGAGCGTGGGGTTTGCAGCTCCCGAGAGACAGCACAGGCGGTGGGGATCTGTAGCTGGGCTGTTGCTGGTAACACACTCTGTTTACATTCCACATTCCAGACGGTCCATGCTCCGGCCTGTCCCAGCAATGCTGCACGTTCTGCCGGGCTGGGCACGCTTCCCAAACACCTCCTTGTTCCTGGAAATGCAGCCTTTACCTCCCCCGAAACAGATGCCCCCCAAATACAGCTGAGAGAGCAGCGGTGTGGGAGGGCCCCGTAGGCTGGGAGAGCAGCCTCGGGATGCCTGGAAAGGTGGAGGCAGCCGGGGTTTGTTCTCTTCAGTCACATTACATCACTTGGGAATAATTTTGTCAAAAAGAGGGTTTTTCTAGCAATGGGGGATGCAGAGCCAGCGCCGCTGTCTCCTGACGTGCGCTGTCGGAGGGCTTCAGGAAAGGAGGGGCTGCGGAGCAGGGAGCCGCTGTTTGTTAAGGGAAACATTCCTGAGAAAAAAGCTCCTCTTCTGGAAGGAATCCGACCGTGAACAAGAAGGAGCCCTGCAGAGGCTCAGGGATCCTGGAGAGAACCATCCAAGCACCCCGGCACAGGTCACCCACAAAACCTTCACCATCGACTTCTGATGGATCCACAGGAGCCTGGAAATCTCTGGCAAGCCCACACTGCAATTCTAGAGAAGCGTTTGGTCATAAACTTTATACTGACTTGATGATCTCGGGGTCTTTTCCTAAGTGATTCTGTGATTTATGCCTCCTCAGAGATGCAGCAAGGGAGCCTCCCCATTCACTGCCCCTCTTTCGAGATTGAAATTCACCCCAAAACCGCCCAGCCTCTCCTCCCAGGGAGGCGCTGCACCAGGGGATCCTCCATCCCTAGTACCCTGCAGGGAAGGAACCTCCCGGGTTTTTAGATCACGAACATGAGGCGATGCTGAAGCTGCTCAGCGGTGCCGGCTCTCGGCAGCCGCATCCCTTCATGGCGGGGACGCGGGGCAGGCCGGGACTCACTGCCCAGCTCCTCCCACCGGGTGGAAGATCTCGGGCGGGGGGGCCGAGCCGAGCCCAGCCGCGCCCCGCGGGGCCGCTCTGCCACCGGTGACGGGGCCGT
>VXAC01000707.1:812452-851552 GCA_013399225.1 Rhipidura dahli | reverse complement strand
CGGGGGTGTTCGGCGGGGCCGGGCCCGGGGAAGGTCAGCCCGGCCCGCGGCGCGTCGGAGGCAGCGCTGCCCGCGGCGGGATGCGGCGCTGGGGGCCGGGTGGAGGAGGGCCGGCCCCGAGAGGCTCCTTCCGTCCACGGCTATTTTTAAAGGCGGGCAGGGAGCGGCGAGTCCTCCAGGGTGACCTCCTTCTACTGGGGCCGCGGCGGGCAGGGAGCTCGGTACCGTGCTCCGGCCTCTGACAGGGCGGAGAGGCGTGCAGCACAGGTTGGAAATACCCACGGAGCAGCGGTGGAAGTTTGGGAATCGCAGCTTTAAAATGGGAAAAAGAGATAGAGGGAAATCTCACAGTATCAATTAGGCTCGATAGANGCCGGGACTCACTGCCCAGCTCCTCCCACCGGGTGGAAGATCTCGGGCGGGGGGGCCGAGCCGAGCCGAGCCGAGCCCCGCGGGGCCGCTCTGCCACCGGTGACGGGGCCGTGGCCGGGGGTCCCACCGGGGTCTCACCGCGGTGTCCAGCTGATCCCACCGCCCCCGTCCAAGGGACTACACACCCCAGAGGCCCCGGCAGCCGTGCAGTGGCGCGGGGCGCTGTGGGACGTGTAGTCCTTTCGCGGGACGAGCCCCGCCCCGAGCAGCGGCCGCTGCCGCCCCCGCGCACTACATCTTCCGTCGGGCATTGCGGCACGCCCGCGGGCCGCTGGAGGAGACATTTGCGAGGCGAGTGTCTCCAAGATGGCGGCGTGGGGAAGGAGGCGCGCGGGCCCCGGCGGCACCAACAGCGGCGGTGGCGGCCGGGACAGGGGGGGGGCGGCCGGGCCGGGGCGAGGGACGGCGGGGGCTGCGGGGCTGCACCGCCCGCGGTGGTCNTGCGGCGCTGGGGGCCGGGTGGAGGAGGGCCGGCCCCGAGAGGCTCCTTCCGTCCACGGCTATTTTTAAAGGCGGGCAGGGAGCGGCGAGTCCTCCAGGGTGACCTCCTTCTACTGGGGCCGCGGCGGGCAGGGAGCTCGGTACCGTGCTCCGGCCTCTGACAGGGCGGAGAGGCGTGCAGCACAGGTTGGAAATACCCACGGAGCAGCGGTGGAAGTTTGGGAATCGCAGCTTTAAAATGGGAAAAAGAGATAGAGGGAAATCTCACAGTATCAATTAGGCTCGATAGATCTGAGATCATCGAGTCCAACCTGTGACCGATCCCCACCCCGGCAGCCGGAGCAGAGCACCGAGTGACACCCAGTCTTTCCTTAAACACCTCCAGGGACGGTGACTCTGCCTCCTTCCAGAGCAGCCCATTCCAGTATTTAATCACCCTTCTATGAAGAAATTCTTCCAAATGTCCGACCCAAATGTTCTCCACCTGCTGAAAATGTCTGGGTTTATCCCGCATTTCCTGACGTTGGCATTTTTCTGTTCTGCCCCAGGGCTGACTGATGTAACTAGCAGCTGCTGAAAGCTGCTGCGGTGTTTTGTGAGTTTTCCTTTGCCCTGCCGCCTCGCCTCGAAACTCTGATATCCCTCTTAATGAGAAACTTTGATATCCCTCTTAATCTGTGTTGTGGCTTTTGCTTCACTTTGTTCCCTTGCTGTGATCCAACAGTGTTTGCTTTGATGCTGTTGAATCTACACGGCCAAGGAGAGCCACAAGTAGCCCTGAAAATTCTGGCGCTAATGTGAATTGCAGGAATGCTGCCTGTGTTCAGGGAATTCAAAAGTAATTGAACTGGAAGGGCCAATGGAATTCCTGCATCAGCGTGGTTTAAATAAACAACTAAGAATACCACAGTGGTAAAACTGTCTGCACCCAGCGCTGGCACTGCCCCAGCATGGGAGGTGTGGAGTTTTCATGTAGATTTCTCATGTGGCAGACGTGTCCTCCCAGCAGAAGGGAAGAAACAGAATATGGAAAAGAACACTTAATAATTTCAATTGTTCTTCCAGGGTGAAAATTGATGCAGACTTAAAAAGTGAGTTGTTACTGTGTAGCTTCATCTGTGACCTGTACAATAACCTAATCATTGTTTGAGGTGATCTTTTTTCAAAGCTGTGATTGCTCTCTTATGATCAAAAATATTCCTTAACACGAGTCACTCCATGAACCTGCTGCATGTATTATTTTTCTTCTGCCAGTGAGAAATGTATGGAAGAGAACAGACCAGCAGATCCTCCCCTGAGCAGCATTTCACAATCTCCATCCAAAGCTGGTGGTTCTTTAGGTGTCACCCTGTACAAATGTGACAGAGGAGGATAATTCCCAAAGGTGTTGGGTGATGTCAGCGAGGTGCTGCTCCTTCCTTGCAGCTGCAGAGCAGGAGATGTGGATGACTGGGCCTCTGCCTCTCCATCAGTGGCTGATCCCAAACCACACCTGCCTGTCTTGTTTGGCTGCTGCAGCACCGGTTGTGCAAAGGCAGTGCTGACAGACCTGATGTCATCACATGACGACATGTGCTTTTTATAGGGTGAATACAGTTTTCTTACTCTGGGCAGGATTCTTGTCCAAAGACACATTCCTTTGAACTGAATATGCTGATCCAGTTTTCCTGGTAACTGAGCTGCTTCAAGGAGTGTTTGTAGTTGTCAGCCAGCCGCTCTGAAAGGCATCTGTGTGTCGGAGGTGGTGTGAGGAGACTCGGTACTGAATAAAATCCTGTCTGCTGCGAGACTAGAACAGCTTTCATTTAAAGATATTAAAAAAAAAAAAAAAAGGACCAGCATATCTGTGGAGACTGAGTCCCTTTGTGAGCAACTTTATTGATACAGAGAAAGCTATAATTGGTTAAAAAGTGCTTTCTTTGCTAGGAGTGAATGTAAGGACATTAATTTCAAAGGATGTTGACTGGGAGCTCCAGCTGGCTGTGGTGGTGAAATAATAATGTTAAACAAAATAACCAAAAACACTGAAGGGAACCAACTAAATATTTGTTTTTCTTCGTTCTGGATAGACTCTTTAATGGAGCCTGTCTAAAGGGAATTGTTAATCTGTAGACCAAAACAACTTTTTCATACAGAACAGACACTGGATTGTACTGGGTGTTTTTGTATAAAAGGCAACCCGGTGCCCGCCAGAGCAGTGGACAGCATGTCGTTTGTTCCCCTGGGAGATGTTCTGACAAACTCTGGAAAGAACAGCTTTCATGTCATCACCACTGCCTGCACTGGCTCCTCTGTGCCCTCACAGAGCTCTCCTTTTGCTACCTGCACTGCTCAGATTTCTGGTACTCTGCTTGCAGCAATGATTGACCTATTTCCATCAGCCTGGCTAATCATTAGTTGACTTAAAATTGACACCTCCTTGTTGTCTGGGGGATGAATTTGTTGTTATGGTCTGGTGATGTTTTCCTTAGAGTTCAGGGAATGTTGTTGTCCCTCCCTGAGGCTGCTTGAAGAGCTTCCTGATGTTCTCCTGTCCTTTTTCCTATTTGAATTTAAGGTGCATCTTTTGAATTAAAGTCTTGCTTTATTGCCCTGCATTTCCTGTTCCTTCTTCTGCTTGAATGCCCTTCTGAAAGCCCCAGGCCTGACAGCCCTGGCTGAGGACCTGAGCCTGATAGATGGTGGGAACATTCAGCAGAGAAACAATTCTCCAGGTCTTTAGGGTGGGATGTGTTTGTGCTTTCTGTGCACCGTATCCTGAGTAGAAACATCCACTGGGGATAATGACTGGGAGGTGGAATATTTCCACTGAGAATTAAAGCCCGGCCACAACCCATTCCTTAATCTTGAAATTAAATTAAATTTCGGGAAGGATTTATGTTGGAGGGAGGGAAGTTTAGTGTTTGAATTCATCCTGCCTTGACTCTTGACTTCCTCCAGCTTGGCTGAGATACTGATAATGCTCCCAGACACACTTTGGCCATCTATAATTTCCTTTTTCTGAGATCTTGCACAGCCAGCACAAAAACTTGCACTGCTGAGCTGGACTGTGTGTGCTGCTTGTGACAGGTGTTATCACACTGCTGCAAGCCTTTCTTTTCTATTTTTTTTAACTACTAATCAGACTGGTCTTCATTTTCAGTTAATCTGATTGGTGCTCCGAACAAAACTCTTGCCCAGGAATATTCTTTTTTTAAAAAAATCTTTAACAAAACTTGACCTATGTGTTACAGGAGGGGCTTAAAAAGAACTTCCATTTTTACCCAGAACTGTACCTGATCTTTGTGCAGCTTAAGATTGTTTCCAAGTGTGATTTTGAGCATTTTGCAGAACTGAGATAGTTGGATGACTTGAAACACTCACCAGAAGTCTGTCTGGCAAGTGCCATTAGGTTGACAGCAAAAAACTTGGGAGGCTCAGTCCTTCTTCCCTGCAGGTGTGCAGTGGTAGGAGGATGCTGAGGGTTCTCCCAGGATGTTTTCACCTGCCTTGTTCTCAGTTTGTTTCTGCTTTTGCCACTTGGAAGTTCGCAAAACCGAAGGTCTTTTGCCATGGAGTGATATTGTGCCTCATCTTTGGAATGTTATTTATTTCTTCATCCATAAAGACTACCCAATTGAAATTTCCATTTACCAGGCAGGCTGCTGTATTCAGGATCCTGCTTCCAAGATGGAGGCAGAGAAGTGGAGCTGCTCTGAGGATTGGAACTTCGGAAGAGATTCTTCCCCGTGAGGGTGGGGAGGCCCTGGCACAGGGTGCCCAGTGAAGCTGTGGCTGCCCCATCCCTGGAAGTGTCCAAGGCCAGGTTCGACGGGGCTTGGAGCACCCTGGGCTAGTGGAAAGTGTCCCTGCCCATGCAGGGGATTGTACTGGATGGACTTTGAGGTCCCTTCCAGCCCAAACCATTTCAGGATTTGATGAACTGCTGGAACTGCTATTGTTCAGCAGCTGCAGCACCCCTCTCCTGGTGCTCTCCCATATTCCCATGTTAGGAAGACAATCCAAATGTAATTTGAAGCTTATTCTATAGCTAACACAGACACTTGTGCCCCTCCTGCTGCTGTAGCTCTGTTAACAATGGATTCCTTATTTATAACTTTGGCAATACCAAAATTTGACATCGTTGAGTTTTATGTGATTTGCATCTTGCTGTGCTGAATAGCTGAGAGTTCTGTCACATTCCTCCATCCAGGCATTCATTCAGCACCAGGAAAGAGACACTAACATTTCTCAAATATAGAATGCCTGAAGCTGCGATAGAACAAATATTTGGATATAAAGCCTAGAACTATTCCTACAGAACAGCTGTACAACTTTTTAACTGTGCCCTCTTATTTGGAGTGGGGAGACAGGTCCTGAAAAATCATTTGATTGAATAATATTAACAACTGCTTTTAGGCTCTGATCTGTCTAGTAAACAGCCTGCCAGGCTTCTGAACACCTGGTAGCATTTTATGTCTTCTGGCATTAGGTGCTCTCTGATTATTTACTATTCTTTTAAGTAAAATGGAGTTTATATAAAATCCCCACACTTGATAAGTGGTGCATGCCAGCTCAGAGTTGCTTGCACAGCTCTGCATTTGTGTTTGTCATGACCGGGGGGTGGGTGACAAGCTCCAAAAGGCAAACTCCATGGCCTCCAGTGTTTGAGCAAATCCAGTTGCTTTGACTGGATTTGTTCATGTGCAGCTGCTGTGTTCACTTGAAAGGCTGTGTCAGGAGAGTTACCTCTGTGAAGTGCTCAGCTGAAACCTCCTCAAGCCCACGTATCTCATCTGTGTCTCTTTCTATATCATCTGAAATCCAAACAGTTTTCAGCTTTCATGCTCCAGGGGCAGCCAGTTCTTGTGTGGAAATAATAACATGATAGCCCCACTTCTCTGGGCAGAAATGGGAATTTGCTGCCTGCCTTGTTGACTCTTTATGTGTCCTATTTGAGCAGATATCTTCTCATTTGTCATTTTTGGATTGGCTCTTTTGCCATTTGCAGCTTCAGCACTGTGATTCAGATTTATTCTGATTTTAGAGGACTCATTTGGAGAAACAGCACAGTTGGGGGGCAGACTTTTTCAGGGATGAAGCCTTTATGCAGTTCAGTTCCCACTGATTTTTTTTTTTCTCAGCTGAACATACTTTAAATTCTGCTTGTTTTGGCATAGGAGGACTGTGCTTTTCTTGACTTTATTGTTATAAAGTCCCAGAGCCTGGCAAGCTAAAAAATTCCAGAAGAGATGGACAGTGCTGCCTCTGGCCAGTCTGTTGGATTCCTGCTGCCAGGTGGCTGTTTGTGGTGTGGCTCTGCTTGTGCAATGATGGTGAAAGGAAAAAGGGGGTGTTCAGAGGGAAGAACAGGCAAGAGCTGAATGAGGAGAAATGAGGCTGACAGTATCACTGTCCTGGTGTTGAGCCTGGAGAAATTCCATGTAATGTAGATACTGAATTCCTAGAGTTAGAAGCTCAGTTCCCATGGCTCTTGTACAGGCAGGGAAGGAAGGGGCTCACTTCACCCATCTTTTCCCAGTGATGTCAGGGAGATATGGAATGACAACAACTGTGCTGTTCCTAAGCCTCTGGGAAGCTCTTAGTTGAATTTGGATTATTCTTCTCTATTTTGCAGACCCATGTGCATGTTCCCAGGTGTTACAAAAGACTGAAAATGCTCCTTGGTAGGAAATACTAATTTTGTGTGGAGGGTTGTGTTAGCACTGGGTTGGCTTCCAGCTTGAAAATGCCTTTCAGCAATAGCTTTTCCATGAAGTCATTATGTCCTAGCAAGTGGTTTCACACAGTTCTGGGTGGTGGTGTGCAGAGTTACCTTAAGCATCTGTATGTCTTCTGCCATGAAACTGGAGTTTTTGATTTGGAAGAAGTTGCTGCACTGGAGCATCTGTTATCAGGGAAAAGAATCCTTGGCAGAAACCATGACCAGCTGTGTCCTTCGTGTCAGTAACACCTGCTGAACCGGTTTCTTGTTAGAAACTCCTTATATAGGTCCTGTCCTTAAATTTTTTTTTCTCTAAATACCTCTCAATTCACTGCAATACATCAGAGCCCACTACATCCTGTGCTGAAAGGGTTAATGGTAGTTTTCCAAACAATGTCCAACAAGCTCATTACCTTAAAGAAACCCCTGGCATACATGGAATTCATGTGGATTTTTATTTTTCTTTCTACCCATGAATAGACCAAGGGGGAAATGCACTGCAAGGAACTCAATAACTACACTGTAAGTTGAGTAGTCCTTGTAGGTTAAATAAATTCCAGCTGGACTTTTAATGAAACTGCTTATTACTCTGCTTTGGGAGAGGGTGGTGCCTCTCAGGTCCTGCTGGTTGATGTTTGCTGCTGTTACAAACACAGCTATGTCTGCAACAGCTTGTAATTTAACAATATTCTTGATTACAGCTGGCCACTGCTCAATCCCCTTTGCAGCCTGAGTGTAGCTGCACATTAAGGATAATGTTTGGCAACAGCAGCTTGTGAATGTGTATTTTTCTCCCTTATTTTCCAGTGTATGCACATAAGTACCACTGTACTAATGGAGCAAAAAGTGCTCATTCTGTTCTCCACATCAGCAGTGTGTTCCTGCTGATATCACGGGGGTCTAAATGCTGTTGGGATGAGGCTGTTTTGTCTGCTGTGATTAGGTCAGATGTGTGTGATTTGTTCTCCTTCTGCTAAAGGAATCTGCTAGATATTTTTATCCTTGCGAGGCCACGTGCTCAGTTTTGCTCTGGTTAAGCACAAGTATGTCAGAAATACTCATTTCTGCTTAGAAGGGAGATTCTGCCTGGTTCTGATGGATAGGTTTTTACCCTTTCTCAGAGCAGGGAAACAGTCATAATCCTATTTCTTAGCAATCTGTACATGAATGTAGCTGCAGATACAAGGTGATGTGGTGAAGAGGGTGGAGGGAAGGTGGAAACTAATGTGACACTAGGTAGCTGAAAGCTGCTGCTCCAGTACAAATTCTCTGCATCCCCTGAGTGGGAATGTGCTCCCAGGTGAAGTGAGCAGCTCTTTCTTCACTGCTTAAGCCTGCCTGGGTTAAAAATGTGTTCATGTCTTGCTTTGCTGCATCCCACTTCAGGAGAGGGAGTGAACCCTTCTGCCACAAACTGAATGCTCTGCTACCTTCTTCATCTTCCCTTTCAGCAACGTTCCTTGGCCATCCTTGTTGGATTTACCGTGGATTTATTAGGCTGTGTTTAATATGGAGGACTAAATAGCAAGCTGCATCAGAAAGCAAATGTATTCATCTGGAGATGCTTCCTCTCTCAAAACCTCCCAGTGCAGCTTGTCCTCCGGATAAATGAGCTGCTTGTGTTGGTTTCTGTGAAAGCTCCTGAAGTTTGTATGGTTTGTTGAGTAATGTGTTGTGGTCACTAAGGTGTGAGTGAGACTTCTGCTCTCTCCAAAGAAACTGTTTGGGTATCAATGTGAGGAACCATTTCAGTACTGTTTCAAGACCCTAGTTCTCAAATTGTTCTATATCCTCCAAGTTAGGAAAAGGTAAGAAAATATATGTTGCCTTCTTTTGGGATGAATTATTGTACAGCAGGAGAAATCAGCTGATATGAAATGAAGCTTGAGTTGAAAAGCTGCCGGTTGTGAAACAGAGGCAGTGACCTTGAGGGGCTGCCCTCACTGGGGGCACTTCTCTCCTGCTCTCCCAGCCGGGTGGGTGAACAGCCTGTCCTTCAGCCCTGTAGTTTTAATTCTTCGTTTCCCCTCACCAGGGTGACCTTGTCCTCCACGGACTGTTACATTGTGCATGAGATCTACAACGGGGAGAACGCTCAGGACCAGTTTGAGTACGAGCTGGAGCAGGCGCTGGAAGCGCAGTACAAGTACATCGTGATCGAGCCCACGCGCATCGGCGACGAGACGGCGCGCTGGATCACCGTGGGGAACTGCCTGCACAAGACGGCCGTGCTGGCAGGCACCACCTGCCTCTTCACCCCCCTGGCACTGCCAGTAGATTATTCTCACTACATCTCCCTGCCCGCTGGAGTGCTGAGCGTGGCTTGCTGCACCCTCTACGGGATCTCTTGGCAGTTCGATCCCTGTTGCAAGTACCAGGTCGAGTACGATGCCTATAAACTTTCGCGCCTGCCCCTGCATACGCTCACCTCGTCCACTCCCGTGGTGCTGGTGAGGAAGGACGACCTGCACAGAAAGAGACTGCACAACACGATAGCACTCGCTGCCCTGGTGTACTGTGTAAAGAAGATCTATGAACTCTATGCTGTATGACTTCAGCAGGGAAGAGAGAAAGCCACAAAGACAAGTGTATTAAGACTCCCACAGTAACATATTGTTTTTCCTCTTTGAGAAGCGGTGGAGACTGGGAAGGATTTGGTTTAATAGAGCTGTTATTTTTCAAATAACACATCACTGGTGCACCAAGGTTTTTCAGTTCTTCGTTACACTTGAGATGTGGATGTGTGGTGACTTGAGATCCGTATGTTAGGCCAGGGGAATCGAATCCAGCAGCAGAATGTCAATGAAAGAAAGCAATAGAAAGAAGGGGTGTGAGAGCTGCTTTCTTTTTTTTTCTTTTTTTTTTTCTTTTTTTTTTTTTTGGGAAACATTTAAGTATATTGTTTAATTGTATTACACAGAACCAGCCAGAAATTATCATTGACCATTAAAGGATGAGAATTTCAAATGCTTTTGCTCTCTTGTCACTGTTATCATAGTCCCCTTTGCTGGTGTGATTCCAGGAGGTCAAAGCTTAAGGCCTGCTCACACACACACCTGACACTCCTCTTGTCCAGTGCATGTGGCAGCAGCATCTGTGTTACAGCAGGCATCTGCTGAAGGAATAGCTGTAGGGCGTCACTTTCCCTCTTGCTTGGCTAGTTGTGTTTCTTGGAAGAGGTTTTACCAACTTTAAACCTTTTTGGTAATTGCTAAACATTGATGGCTGCGGGTAAAGGTGTCCCAGTCCTCTGCTGCCCTGCACCTCCAACCATGACTCCTCTGCATGACAGAGATACCACTCTAAGTTTCCAGCTACAAACCCATTCTGCTCAGTTCTTGTACAAGTTCTCCTAAGGTGGATTCATCTCTGAAATGTCTTGAGCCATGTGCAGGGCTGGAGGCTGCCAAGGTGGGAGTCCATGTGTCCTACCTTTGTGCTGTGCCCTGACCACACAATTCCACTGCTTTTTCCTGGAACGCAGGTGCTGCCTGCTCCTGCTGCAAAGTATCCACGTGACTGCATCTTGGAACTGTGTTAGCTGAAATTTTAGAATTCAGTCCTATGCATTAAATCATTTTTAAGCTCTAAACTCAAAAGTCTTGTTTGTAGAATGAGGAGCATTTACTGTTCTGTGAGGTCTGCCAGTTACTTTTCAAAGATAGGGGCTTACTGTCTATAATCTCCTCCCAACACGTGGAGAATGGGTGTGGCTGGCGTTGGCAGGGCCAGCTTGGCACAGTTTCAGGTGTTACATTTGGAATGGGAGAGCAAAGGCCTGCAGTGAGAGCTGCCAGTGCACTGTGTGCTCCCTGCTCCAGTGGGAGCTGCAGCCTGACCTTCACAGCTGAAACACCGACCTTGACAGGCGTCAGACCCCAAATTCTGCCCTTCTATCTTTATCTCTCCAACTTGCCACAGCAGGCACCAAGGACTCCCCCTGTCCTCGCCTCCATGGGCTGTTCTGACCATGGTTCTGACTTGTGCTTCTCTGCTGGGGCAATTTTTGTGTGAGCAGGACACACAGCATTGTGTACTGGGCAAACTGGGTTTACTGGATGTTCTCAGCCCTCAGCTCCAGCACAGCCAGCTGTGCCTGAGTGGGCTGGAGGAACTCCAGTGGCAGTGAGACATTTCTGGGTGGTAACAGCCCCTTTGTACAGTGGCTGAGCTCTCTCCCTCCAAGGTTAAAAGAAGCTGGGATCTAGAGTGTCTATTTATAGCAACAATGTACAGTTGCCTTGGCAGAGAGAAGACAAAGAAATGCAACTACTTCATCTTTCAGTGGTTAGGCCAGGCTGGGCAGGCTGCCCTTCCACCCTGCTGGATGGATTTGAAGTCAGTGGCACATCTGCCATAGCTAATACTGCTTACTGCTGCAGAAGGCCCTGAAATATCTTTGTGCTGGCCACTCCAAAGGTCTTCCTGGTTTTTCTTACTCAATGCAGAATAATTCTCAGGGCTGTTAATTCCTTTTCTGCACCAAACCTCTGGGGTCCTGGTACTTTTTTTTGTGTTAAGCTTCCCCTGGTCTGGAATGATCAGTATGGCAGGTTCCCTAAATGTCTGGCTGGCATCAGAGACTTGAGTTTAAAAAGAGCAAGTTTCCTGGGGTCTCTCTGCAGGAGGAAAGGTGAAAAAGCTGTCACAGTGGGTAGGTCTGATTTAAAAACACGTGATGTCCAAGGAATCTCAGTGATAACGTAGCTAAAATGCTTTTTAACAGTTTGGTTGTTAGTCAGGGCTGTAACTGTGCAAGGTGACCTGGGAGAATGAGGGGGGTCTTGAGGGGTATTTTAGTGCATGGTGAAATGGTAAAACAACTTCCAAAAATTCTCATCCATGTGGAGTGGTGCTGTATTTGCTCTCCACTGTGCCAGTAGCTGGGAACCAACAGTGGCTGGGGACAAACCTCCCTTCAGAAGCCCCCAGACTTTGCTGCCTACCCTACCCACAGTGGACGTGCTCTGGAGTGTTCAACAATCCTTCACAAAGAGGGAATTTACTCCCAAAGGGAACGTGTGCACTCTCAGCAACCTCTGCCTTGGAGCTGTAGTTCCCACAGTAACTACAGTAACTCCCCACAGTTAATTTTCCCTAGGGCGTGATGTGTTTCACCCTCAGTGCCCTGGATGGGAACACAGAAATGCAAAGCAGCCCCTCAGTCCTCCCTGGGTAGCCAGGACCCGAAACACCAGAACACAGAGCAGCTGAACGAGACTGGCAGGAGCACTGCATTTCACCAAGAACCTGAGGATCCAAGCATGGGAAACACAAAAGGAAAAGCACAACTTAACACCAACATTCCCCTCGCGGAGAGGGAGAGAAGGTAATGCCTTGCTTTCCTATCTTAACAGGAAAAAAGGTGTCCATGCACCTGAAAGCTTCAACTTGTCAATCCAACCCCAGGCCTTTCTGTGACACAGCTGCAGCCTCAGCCACAGGGAAGGTGGCAGAGGATGGATGTTGTGGCAGAGGATGGATGTTGTGACAGAGCCAGCAGCATTGTGATCATTACACACATCCTGGTTCTCAGAGATCATTTCTAAATCTGTAGTGGTTAAGAAAAGGCTTTTGAAAGGAGAAGATCCTGCTGAACCTGCACACCTGTATCAGTTTGTGTGACTAATCCTCGGTGTGCATTCACACTGTGCAAGCTAACAGGTCCCATAAAGAGGCCTGGGATGAAATATGTTGTTCTGCAGCTATTACTGGTAAAATAGCACCTTGCAGGGGTGTAAGAAAAATCAAAACCCTCCTGCTTTCCCTTCCTCTTAGGTTACCTACTCTGAGGAGCTGGAGTAGACCATGGGATTAATTTCATAGCAATGTAATTTATTTGTCATGAGATGTGCACTCCCAGGCAGGACATACGAGGCAGGACACATGGAAAACACTGGCAAGTGCATGGAGGTGACAGGAGGAGTCTGGACCTTGGTTCCTACTGGTAGAGTTTATTCCAATTTTATGATTACTCTTGTCCTACCTCTGTGCAGTAATTCATTTCCCTAGTGGTGCTGGTATCACTCCCATGAGGAGAAGGGGTTAGGAATGGAACATGGCAGCCCTTCAGGCTGTCAGGCTCCCTGAAGCCTGTGATACGTGAACAGGCAGGTATCATTCCCCACTGGATGTGATCCTAATTAGCATCTGTGATTGCTTTAAAGCAGATGAGAACAAAGGGTCTGTCTGCTACACTCTGCACCCTACACACATGAGTTCTTCTCTGTGTGCCAGAGAGTGCCTGCCATCCACAGGATCACACCTGCTCTGTGCTGCAGGTGGCCCAGGTGTGCTGCTGTCACCTGGGTAGTGTGTCCAGGCAGCAGCTGCCTCGCGATGCTGTTCTACCTGTTCAGTGCTTCCCTGCATCCCTTGGGCTGGGATTCAGAGAGTGCTGTCACTGCACAATTAACTGTCCCAGTACATCAGCAGGGCACAATTCAGACAGGTAAAATGATGGCCAAACACACCCAAACTGTACATCAGTTACTTCTTTAAAAGTAGCACTGGACTGAGCTTAATTTAACAGATGACTTGGCACGTTAACAGAAAGAGGCTCTGTGAAGTCTCCCCAGTGCAAGCAGCATGTCCTGGACTGGGCTGGAAGGAGTGGAAAGGAGACACTGATCACGAGAGCTCCCAGCTGAAGACGGTATTTCACAGAGGTGGGGAAAGCCAAGGTCTGCTCGTGTGAAGGCAGAACAGGTTTTATTTGTAGCAGGCCAGTAAAGCTGAGCATGCCTGGAGTGAGGTGAGGAGTGTTCCAGCACAGGGGCCTCCCTGGCTGCAGTGTGTTCCCCTGACCCATCCCCTGCAGCATCAGCTCTCCCCCACTGTCCAAGCACCCTTCCTTCTCCAGCTGAGGTTTATGTGCTGCTTCCAGCAGTGTGGGGGAAACCACTTCCCAGTCTCCATGCACTGGTAAACAGCATTTTGAGAAAGGATTTTCCTGCAGGAGCACCTCCAGGGATGTCCCAGCCAACTGCAGGAGCTCAGCCTCTCCCTGCTCAGGTGAGCTGAGCTCTAAGAGCCCTTTGCTTTTCTCTCCTTTTTTGCTCTAGATGCCATTAAGGTGAAGAAGAGCCTGGGGCAGAGGTTCCTCAGGTAGACAGCCAGGCAGGGCGTCAGGCCAGCCACAAGCACTTCCTTCTTCTTCTGTCCCACTGCATTGAGAACCACCTGAGCCACCTCGGCCGCCGTCTGTCCCTCGGCCGTGGTCTTGTCCATAACTGCCAAGGGAAAGCTGAGTGAGCACCAGCAGGTAAACCCTCACTGAGGTACCTTTCCTAGGAATGCTCTCACTGTGCATGCTGCTTGCTTTGGTTTTTACTCCAGCTGTGTATGGGAGCACAGGCAGCTGTTCCTCATGGTTGGCCCAGAAGGCAATAGTTGCTGTCTGGGAAGGCTAAATTTTGGGGCTTGCTGTTCCTACCCTGCATCCAGAGTTGGTTTTTGATCCTTCAGGGCTAACTTGTGTCCCCACCAGAGGCCATGTGTTGCAAACACACCTTATAATAACTTGGTGATGTAGAGATGCCTTAGAAATAGGGCACCGAGTGGTATCTCACCTCCATAGCGAGATCCGTCCGCTGTGACAGCATTGAGGGACAGATTTGTCTGGATGTACCCAGGGCTCACAACTGTCACCTCAATGTCATACTGCTCCACCTCTGCTCGCAGACAGTCAAAGAAGGCCTGGGTGGCATGCTTAGAGGCAGCATCTGGAAAACAGGAACAGGACAGTGCACCAAGGAGAAGGAGCAGGGCTGAAGGAATTTTCACTTTCTGAATGGGTTTTTCACTGCAATGCAGCCACTTCTCAGCAAGAATGCAAGAGCTGTTCTCCAGCCTCTGCATTTGTTTTTCTTTAGTGAATGGCAGCAACAGGTAGCAGGAGTGAGAGGCAATTTAGGAAGACAAAATGTAAACTCAAGTTGAAAACTGGCTGGGATCCTGAGATTAATATCACAGCCCTGCCAAAGGACTCCAGAGTGAACCCAAGCTGCCTCCCACTCCTGATACAGGAGACCCAAAGCCTTTGGAAGGCAGAGCTGGCTGCCTTGCATGTGCTGAGCACTGAGGACTTGCAGAGCAGGTTCAGGGCTTGGATGCAGGCAAGG
Organism: Rhipidura dahli; assembly: GCA_013399225.1. Classification (NCBI taxonomy): domain Eukaryota; kingdom Metazoa; phylum Chordata; class Aves; order Passeriformes; family Rhipiduridae; genus Rhipidura; species Rhipidura dahli. Next base: position 836,852 of record VXAC01000707.1, on the reverse strand, counting down.
CAACACAGATCACACAGGCAGAGCAGGGAAGTGTGGCCTAGGGCAGGATTTTCCCCCATGAAATGGCTGAGTGACTCCTTTTTCTTGGTCACTACCTGTGACTGCCACCACCACACCAGCAGCACCAGAGCCAGCTCAGCACAGGCTGCACACCCTGCAAGGACCCAGGCAAGGGTTGAGCTCCTGCTGCCAGATCCATGTGGCTCTGGGCCCTGTGCAAGCGCTCTGGGAGCTCCTTAGAACAGACTTCCTGGAGCAATTGGATCCACATCACCTGCAAAACCCCATGGCTCAGGCATTCCAGGGTCTCTCCCACTCAGCATCATTCCTGACCCACTGTATGCCATCACCACTGTACTTCTGGTGTTTATTTTCAGTGATTTACAGATGCTTGTGTGCCAAATGCTCTCCTCTTAGTTCATCCATCTTTTAAAAGGCTTTTCTTAAGTAATGCCACCAATATTTCTTATCATAACTGATCCAGCGTGAAGAGTTTGCTGGATGAAGATTGTTTAGGCTTTTGTTCTGGCATTGTTTGTACTATGGCACTTCATAATTTATTAAAACAAAAAATTTCTGCTTTCTTAGAGGAGATAATGCAGGCAAATGACAAGGATAAAATACCATAAAATTATGGAATTGTAGTAGCTGTCAAATGTTACAGTCAAGGACTATAGTGTTAGTCAAGGACTATCAAGCTGTTTTTAAAACATATTCTTCTCCATTCCTTAGAAACTTTAGGACAGGGCTAAGATTTTGTATTTGAGAGTGCTGTCAGTGGTTTGTGACCCCACTGAGGGTGATGCACAGCTCTGCCTTCCCTGCTCGCAGCCAATTCCATGGAGAGCTAAATGTGGAAGCAGGAGCCAAGTATTTATTCAGCCTGGTGCCCCAAATATGTCTTTCCCATCTTCTGTGGAGGTACTTACATGCAGATCTGAAAGGAATGCTTATTTTGCCTTGCACGCTGCTGATGGCCACAATGTGGCCTTGTCTCCTCTTGATCATGGAGGGGAGAAGTGCTAGCAAAGGACAGAAAAGACCCATTCAGACAACAGTCCTGCCATTGCTGCTGCTGCTCAGAGCACTCAGAGATGCTGAAGGAAATTACAAGATCCCTGTTCAGTGCAGGGGCTGGGACAGTGCTTGGGATGCCTGACTGAAGCTGTGTCTGGCTGGGACGTTCACCTGTGAGGAGATTCCTTGTGGCAGGAGCTGCACAAGGGCTGCTGTGGTGGCTCTGATCTCCCACAGGCTGGGCAGCAAGACTTGCTTTTCCTGCTACCAGAACATCCTCCCATTTCCTGCTGCTGACAGGCTCCAGGCTGAGCTTTCTGTGTAACCAAAGCTTCCTAGGAAAGCTGCAGCTTCACTGGAACCCCCACCATGTTCTCCTGTCAGTGTCCTGTCAGTGCAGACAGGATAACTGGGCCTCTTCTTAAGTTCCTGCCAGGCTAGAGTCAGGAGATGGAACCAGATAATCATCTCCAGTGGGGTACTTCCCGTACAGTCATGCCCAAGCACCTCCTCAGGCCTGCCCATAACCCCAAACCTCCCCTCTCACCCTGCGCTGTACCAGGTACAGTTACAAACACAAGTCAAGCTGTGCTCAGTTGTGCTGGTCTGCAGAGGCATCAGCCAAATCCATGTGGATCACAGGTACCTTTGGTGAGGGCTATAGGTCCAAAGTAATTTGTTTCCATCACTTTCTTATCCACATCCAGTCCCGTGTCCACGATTGTGCCTCGGAAGCTGATGCCAGCGTTGTTGATCAGGATGTCCACGTGACCCAAGGCCTTCAGGATCTCCTCAGCAGCATTTACCACAGTTTTGGTGTCCGAGAGGTCAAACACCACAGTGTGAGGTTTGTGTGTCTGTGAATAAAGCAAAGTTAGCAAAATACAGTTCAGTGCTGGATGTGCCAGCTCATGATGGGATTTCCCCAGCTCTGGAAGCACAGGAGCAGGGCCATCCAGGCTCTGTGCAACCACAGTGCAGCAGTTCCATGTGGCAGGAATATGTGACAGAAGTGGGTTGTGCTTGTCTTTCTCTGCTCCCACAGCCTGTTCCTTATCCCTGAGCCTAGGAAAGGAATAAAGGGAGATCTTCCTCAAATACTAAAGTTTCCTGTTGTCTTATTAAAGAAAACACATCTGGAAAAAGGCAAAATGTAACCCATGTGTTTTCTACAGAAGCCAGCAATACCTTTCTTAGCTACTGTCAGCAGGCACAGACATAAAAAAATAAAAGCCAGCAGAAAGAAAGTCACTTTTCTAGATTCAGTGTATGAGATACAGGTGTAAGGGGTCTGGGCACTCTGCCCTCATGTGCTTTCACTTCCATTTCTAGCCAAGATGGTTTATTTTTGTGGGGTTTTTACAAGGAATATGCCATGTATTCCTGTATCAACATCTATCCCTAACCACAGAGTTGCATTTTTCCTGTTGCTCAAGAGACCAACCCACAGGCAATTCTGTAACTTCTGTAACAACCTAGCAGAAATCCAGGCCACGTGAGCCCCCAGGCCTGTCCCTGTCCCACACTCACGTTTTTGCGGTGATTCTTCACGGCACAGAGCTCCTGCACCAGCTCTTTGAGCTTCTCACTGTCTCTGCCACAGAGCACCACCTTGGAGCCAGCTGCATGGAAAGCTTTGGCACATTCTTTGGAAGAAGCAAGGAAGAGAGAAAAGTAGGCATTTGAATACCAGACAAAGGACAGATCCACATCAAACCTGGTGAGAGCTAAAACTGGCAGGGCTCAGCGGTGGCTTTATTGCTGCTGGGTGATGGTGAGGCTGATTTACAGCAAGGTCACAGCCACGTCCCACTCTCCTGGGACTGTGACAGACACATGATAGTGGTGAGGCAGCTGCTGTGCTCACAGATACTGTGCTGGTTAGACAGTTACTGTGCTGTTCACACATCCTCCCCCTCAGATGGTCAAATTTGCCTGTGCCTCTTCTTTTTTGACTTGATGCCCTTCGCAGTTACCTTGTGTGTGTTATCTAACACAGCATGGCCTGGTCTTAAGAGTTTCCATTTTAATGAACACCTCCAGAGGTTCTGGAAGCCTGGGATTTAATGGCTTCATCAAGGTGATTCTCTTCATTGGGAAAAGGCTGGAGAAGGGATGCCAGGCTATTGTCCTCCTAATTGCACTTTCCTGTCCCCTCTGGGAGCCAGAGGGACAAACTGATTGTTTGCACAAGGGATGACAGTGGATGGCAATGAACACACAGAGGTGGTCTGGTGTATTAATAACTGGAGTGAGGGGAGTTGTAAAAGATCTTGCAAATGAGTCAATAAGGGAGGAAACTACAATGGTGCAAGTCTTTACACCCAACAGCACAGACAGAGCTCCAGCTGGAAGGTCTCTCCTGGAATACTAATTTCCTCTCTTCTTGATGAGAAGTACAAAATCCTTCACCACTCCCATTCTTTTGCTGTGGCAGGCAGAGAGAACCAGTTCATCTCCTTTGGTCAGTTTGTGAACACCCCTGTCCTTAGGGACAAACTCACATGCAAAGGCAGCATCAATTAAAGCTCTATTTGTTCTATAAATGTACTCATCCTGATGAAAGGCCTTGATAGCAGAGAGCACCTTGTCTTCTCTTCAAGGAGCTTTTAAAGCAATTATAGAAACCAGAATTAGAGAATGTGGCCATTGAAGCAAAACATGAGTTTTAATTGAAAAAAAAATACTCCCTGATGTTAATAATGCCAAGAGGTTGAATTTAGACTGGATGGATTTGTACCATGAGAAGAAAGGTACTAAGGTACCTTGAGGGTGAGGGACAGGGAGAAGGAGTGCAAAGTTTGGCAGAGCAGCTGGAAGTACAACAAACATGAGTGCAGAACACAAGTTCTGGGAGGTTTTAAAGAAACCATTTGGCTTCCTGGCTTTTTCAGGATTTAAGGGAAAGACCCCTGACAGCACAAGAACAGCATCTAATTCCTTGCTTTGATGAGTTCCAGTTTATCCAGGATGGTTAAAATTTTCTGTAACAAATATTGAAACCTTCTTGCATCCAAACCTGCACTGGCTGTGGTTATAACTCCAATCAATAGAAACTTTCAGCTCATTATTGCTTTATTCCAAGAGCTGCTCCTGCCACAAGCCCCTCCTTGTCCTGCCCTTGGTGCCCTCCTTTGGGTCCATACCTTTCCCCAGGCCAGAGGTGGCCCCTGTGATCACCACCACTGCTTCCTGCAGGTAGGCTCGCATCCGCATCCACTGCAGCAGCCGGAACAGCGCGAAGATCCCCAAGCTGCCAAAAAGCAGCGGGATGATCACTGTGCTTGTGAAATCCATGAGCTTTCCTTTCTGAACTGTCTTCCTAGAGCCATGGGATGAAAGGAAAGAGATCATTTCACCATGAAGAAAATGAGCAAAGGCTTGAAAATTTTTTGAAATTGTTTTTCTTAACCCTGCCTTAGACCACCAATAAACCACCAAGATACCTCTGTATCTTCTGCAGGTTTCCTTACCCCTTCATTTAGGCTCTGGAAAGTTCACATCAGTACCCAATTTTAAGTATTTAAATGGTAATGTGAACATCCCAGCAGGACACTTGGCATTGCATCCTGTCAGCTGTCGTGTAACAAGCTTGGGTTCAGGGATGCTCTTCCTGTGTTTTGCCCTAAATTGACCCTTTTGTATGAAGAGTATTTGGAGTGGAAGTTCCTTGGGGCTGGGATATTTCTCCACATTCTTCTGATTGTATAAAACTGCTCAGATTTCTCTAGAACAGCCAGTACCACAGTATCTACAAGCCAGAGATCAGTTAGTGTGTATTATCCCAGATGGATATAAGCCAGTCTGTCTTTTGGAGGCTCCAGGTTTTCTCTCTGAGCCAGTTACTTGCTTAACACATTGAAATCTCATCCTGGAATTGGATTCTGATACCAAGGCATAGCCCTAATCTCCTTGCTAAGCCATTCCTTCAAGGGAGGAGTTTATGTCACAGCTTACTACAGGGCCAAAGAGCGAATGCGACTTCTGTGCAAAGGCCACTAATTTTCCTTCTGTATATCCCTGAGCTTTTATCAAAGCTTGGTGTAAGAGTAAAGTTAATTGCAACTCCTTCCTGAAATCTTCTGGGTCACACATAAAGTCAAAACCAAACATCACTGCATCTTTCCTTCCCTTCTTTCTTGTGCAGGCAAGAGTTTGAACTCTTGCAGTCTGAACTGCAAGACAGGCCTTTACTGGGAAGATGTTGGGAAATTCTGGGCACACAACTTGTGGTCTTTCAAACAAAAGGGCAGCATGAGAAGCAGAAAACAAGAGGTAACTAAGGCAGAATTCTGTGTCATTGAGCTTGTATGGAACTGAGGGGATGGCAGAGGCTCTGCATGCCATGGAACAGAGCTAATGTGGAAAATATCAGGCTCTTCCAGATATCCATCAGGGGCTTGGAGAGAATTCCTCAAATAGCTGCTCAGTGAACAGCTTGCTGAAATAGTAGTGAACTGAATAAGTATTTCTGGGGGTACAGCTGGAACACAATAAAGTAACACATAAAGACAGCTCTAAATAAACTTGGCAAGGTCTAAAAACAAAACCATCAAGTTAGAACAAATCTTTTCTTGGGGTCCTTTGGAGCTTCCCACTCCTGAACTAACTGGTGTGTGTACCAAGTCCTTCCTGGTGTGATCCACTGTGGATAATGCAGGGAGACATCTTCAGCAGCTCCCCTGCGCACAGGGAGTGTGCCCAGAGTGGGAAAGCAGAAACCCAAAAGGAGAATTCAGCTCAGGCCATTGCAAAGCATCTTATTCCTCCAGCCCTGTGCTGAGGGAGTGCACACAGGGTGTATTTTGTCCTGGTTTGCAGCCAGGGACTGGTACAGTTGATTTGACATGAGAGAATGAATCTTCCCTAAAATAATTCCTGGGAAAGAGATGTTTTGACACAAGGCCACTGGCCTCTTCAGGCTGGATGAGAAGGTTCTCCTGGCTGATTCATGCTCAGCTGGTCATTGAAAGCAGCTGCCTTCTTTATGATTCCCCTTTTTTTGCTCTCTCAAAGATCTCTTGAGAGTCAGAACATGAGGTGTGGGCAGGAACAACAGGTGCTGTGCTGACATTGGGCTTACAGGACATTCTGGAATCAAAAAAAAAAATCTTCAGCCCACGTTTAGGCCCTTTCATTATTTCCAAAGTGGGAGCTGACAGGTGCAGTGGCACTTCCTTCATGAGGCACTGGAAAAATCTGGCCATGCTCTGGTTCTGGTTTCAGTGAAATGCAGATGAAAAGGTAACTGGGAACAGGGGGCTTTGCTGACACCTCTCCTAACTAAAGCACATTGAGATCTGAAAAATACGTCAAGTCTTTTACTGTTTTTCTTTCCTTTTTCTCCATGTTATACACAGGAACTGGGCAGATTGTCCATCTCTGCCTGAAGGCTGCAGCAAGGCAAGAACCCAGGCATGAGCAACAACCTCCAGGATGGAGTCTGCATCAACAGGTAACTCCTGTGGGGAGGGGAAACATGGGATGGGGAGGAGAAGGGAGTGGAGCAAGAGAGAGAAGGATTTGCCCATCAGAGATGTAAATCCCTTTATATTAGGGCATGCAGATGCAGTACTTTCTTCCAAGGTGCTCAAATGGCCTCTTAAAAAAACCCCAGAGCAAAGAAAGTCTCGGTTCAGTCAGAGAGAGACAGAGAGAGAAAGGAAAACCCAGCTGAATAAATTATTTGGGACAGAACTTCTGTAGCACTTCAGACCTATAGCACCATGTTTTGCTTTGATTTCGTGACTTGCTTCAACTACAAACCCAACTTTAGGTAACATTTTGAAGTAGCCAAAGGCACCCTAGAGCAGCTAATGCTGTGTCACATTCAAAACGTGGGTGAGGAACACGTGGGTTTGAGATGAACTGAGTATCTCAGACCTCCTGCTCAAAGGTCTGAGACCCCCCTGTCACCTTTGTTTGATAATTTGGGTATTCATGCTGAAAAAACCCTGTTATTAACAGGTAATGTTTCTAACATCAGCCTTTCAGAATGAGAGAAGCCACTGCTCATAAACTGGTTCAAACCAAGTCCTGTTATTCCCAATTCTCCATCCCAAAAGGCAGGATCAGAACATGCAGGTTATCAGAGAGCAGAAATAAGAACACTGATAATGTGAGCAAATACAAGTGATTGGAAACTTTTTGAAGGCTTCCTGTAGAATAAATCACATTTATCCAATTAAAAAAAAAAAAAAAAACCACACCAGAACTTTCCCTCTGAAACAAAAACTGGATGTTATCCTATAAAAGCCAGGCCAATGGCTTCTGAAGGAACAAGGATATTAATTAATAAGGTCAAGGATGAGACCAAGTCCCAAAGAACCAAAGGCCTGAAAGCTTCCCCAAACACCACTGATTCTGCAGCTTCAGGCTCCCACAATCACATCGTCCTTTACGTGACCAGTGGCAGCAACTGGGAGGCTGCATTCCCAAATCCAGAGGTTGGGGGGATAAAAGGAAAGGAGGGGGGGAAAATCTGCTTTTCCTAAGGAAAAAAGCACAGTCCCTCTAAGGCTGAGTGAGGACTTTAGGGTGAAGAAAGCACAATGTCCTACCTGAGGAAGGGCTCACTTGCAGGGACTCCGAGCTGGAGGCTCCCTCTGCTCCCGGAGCAGGACAGCCCCGACTTAAATTTGGAACTGGCAGCAACCCAAGCAAATGTGCCGAGTCCAATGCCAGCTGAGCCACGGGCTGCCTCTAAAAACAAACCTTGGGAATATGGGCTCTGACCTTTCCAGTGGAAGGGGGGGAATTTAACCCCCAGACTGAAAAGAGAAGTGAACTCCAGCTTCTGGAACCAGTAAAACTGTTAAGGAGGGATGCAGCAAGTGACAGAGCTCCTCATTCCAAACAGGAAACAGGAGCAGGAAAACAACAACCCAGCTGCAATTCCCAGAATAAATCTGCCATCCAGGCATTACCTGAAGCATCACCTAAGGAAATCTGTGGTGTCCCAGCAGTCATTCAGTGGATCCTGCCCAAGTTCTTCCATAATTGTTATGCAGAACAACCTCAACCCATGGGGCAGCAAGAGGGAAAAATGTGTTTCCAGCACCCAAAAATCAGCCTGTACTTGAGAAATTATCTGGTCTTCCACCTGGTCTAGTGTCCCTGTCCATGGCAGGGGGTTGAATGAGATGGGATTTAAGGTCCCTTCCAACCCAGACCAGTATAGGATTCTATTAAATCGTCTTGTCATATATCTTCCTGCCACTTTTACTCAGTTACAACCTGTAATTCCAACCCTCCCACGCGGAAATCTTCTACTGTGTTTGCGACAGTAACAAAGGTGGCATGATTAGAAAATTGAAACATTTGTTGTTCCAAAGAGAGCATTTCGCCGACATTTTCCAAATCAAGAACCACCTAAACCACCGTGCGAACACGACAGCCGGCTGTCTCCCTGATTCATCTACAATTACGTGTTTAATGTCAGTACCAGCGGTGAACTCTGTCCCGGAGAGCGCTGGGTGTCCCTGCGCACACCAGCGCCGCGTTCTCCCAGCCTCTCTCGCATTTCCCAGACCCTCTCCCCTCTCAGGGCAGCCCCCGTCCCTCTCAGGGCAGCCCCCCGGCCCCTCCCGGGTGTCCCCCGTGCCCTCCCGGCGCTCCGTGTCCCCCCGGCCCCACCTGCTCACCGCCGTCACCATGGCCACCGCCGGAAGTGGCGCGCGGGCACTTCCGCCCGGGCTCCGCCGGGGCCGCTCCGCCCTGACGCCGACCGGAAGTCGCTGCCGAAGAGCAGCTGCCCTCACCTGTCCTCTGCCTGTACGGCCCGGCCGGGGAGCGGCGCTGCCGGCCATGGGTTCCGGCCTCTCGGGATTCTCCCCCCCGCCCCGTGAGATTTTGGGCCCCAGAATCCCAAAACCCCGAAGGGATCAGGCTGGAAGGAGCCACTGTGGGGCATGTGGTTCAGCCTCCCTGCTCAGCAGGGCCATCCCAGAGCACGGCACAGGAGCGCCTCCAGACAGCTCTGGAACATCCCCGCTGAGGGAGACTCCGCGCCCTCTCCGCTCTCTGCTCGGGGCTCGGGCGCTGCACAGGTAAGTTTTTTCTCATGTTCAAGTCGAACTTCCTGGGCATTGGTTTGTGTCCGTTCCTCTTGTGCCATTTCTAAGCCCCATGGAGCAGATCCTGGTCTATCTCTGAACTCTCCCACACATGCTGAGTTCCCATCTGCGGTGGTCACTGTTTTACCTGCTCATTGCTGATTGCACCGACCTCAGTTCTGTCCTCTTTGATACCTCCCCATGAAAACTGAAGATGCAGAATCAATCACGGAATAAGCTCAGTTGGAAAGGACCCACACCGTTCATCAAATCCGACTCCTGGCCCTGCACAGGACACCCCCAAAATCCCACCCTGTGCCCGAGAGCGACATTGGCACAGGACAGGACTCTGTGCAAGGTGTGACTGTGAAAAATAATGGCGAATGCCTGTAGCAGGAGAAAAGAGGCGTTTCTACAGAACCTCTTTCAAATCAATGACTGGGGAAAACCTGATTTTTCTGGTTTTCCATGAGCTCTGTGCAGAAATGGGGCCCGACTGTGCCGCGGGTTGTGCTGCTTTCAATGCCCTGGCTCGGCTGCTGGCCACAGAGCTGGCCAGGCTGCAGCACCAACCCGGCTCCAGTGATCCCAAAAGCACAAAGTCCAAATGTGTCAGGACTCCTGCCCTGAGGAAGGAAAGGCGCAGGGAGCTTCTCCACCTCTTTCTGAAAGTGTCTGTGAGCAGAAGGCACATTTACAGAGGCAGGCAGGGATACTTAAGTGTTTTCCAAGGGCACTTAGTCCCAGATGTCTTTCCCTGTGAACAGCAGCGGGATAAAGGACAGCTGTGTACCGCAGCTCTTTGAAAGATGGTTTTATCATAAATTTTTATGATAACTTTTTTCTGCTCCTCTCTTCTAATAAGGAAAACACTGAAATTAATTCAAAGCTGCAGTGTCGGTTCATCATTAGTAAGGGATCAATATTTCAGGGGAAAAAAGCAGAAAATAATTCAAAATCTTCCTTAAAAAACCACATTCTGAAAGAAAGGATGATAATGCACTTTTTTGACTTCAGGGACAATATGGAAGGAAATGGAAGAATCAATAATGTTGTTTACACAAATGAAATCGAAAAATAAAACCCAGAAGAAGGTAGTTTATGTAATGGCAGCCTTACTGGCAGCTGTAGTTGGTTCAGTCTTCTGAAAATCAGAGCTGGAAAAAGCCATTCCAGCCCTTCTTTCCCACCCAAGTGGGGCAGGAAGAGCTGTAGCCTAATGCACAGGACAGCAGTTACCCGAGAGCTCTGCCCAAACTGCTCTGGTCATTTACCTGGTGCCTCCCAGGGGTTTATTTTAACAGGGAATGGTCTGTCCCCAGACTGGCAGGAGCTGGGAGAGTTGACTGAAACCAAGTGCCCCCAGTGAGTCACACAGCAAAGGGTCAGACTGGAGCTGCAACTGGAGAGGAAAAGTCAGTGAAGTAAAGCTTGACTTTGTTGCTTTGATTTGGATTACATTTTCTTAGGTTAATCTAATGTAATTAGCAACAAATTCACCTCTGATTTAAACCTGCTCATTGACACATCACACACTGGATGGGGATTAGATTATTTACTTATGTCAACATGTCTTTGTTCTCAGAAACATTAGTAGAGAATCTACCCCAAATCTAGGTCTGGTTTTGGAGACTGTGCAAGCCCCAACTGGTAAATGTTGGTATAATCTAAAACCATGTTTGTTGTTTTTATTAGCTCTCAAATATCTCCTCTTTTCTTTCTCACCGTGTAGGGCCACAGCTGCAAAGGGCTGGAATCCTTCTAGCACATTAACACTTTCTTGACAAACATCCTGCTGGTCTATTACTGCCCTCTTACAGTGCAGGAGCTCTTTTTTGAGGGGACGAAAAGAAAAAATCTCCAAACTCAATGAACTTGTGTTTGGTGACATCTGCTTTAGTGCATTACTGAGTGCAGATCTGCAGCCTTTTAACCCGAGCCTCTAGGGCAGCAATTTTGTGCCCTAGTTCTTGGGGGCTCGTATTTGTCACTTTTTTTTTCTCCAGGAGTATAAGATGTAGCTTCTTGCTGTAAGAAAAGCTTTGGTTGCTTACCCCAAGAGCCAAGATCTGGGCAGAAATCCCCACAGGGTAACAAAACTCTTCCCCAGGGAGAACATCCCTGGACTCGTTTAAACTTAGAGCTCCCAGTTTCACAGCGCCTGTGGCTGGAAGATGTAAATGTTCAAAGGGCTGTGGCATGATTAAAGATTTTCTTGTCTCAGCCTCTCATACAAGGGTGCAGACTCTCCTTCTCCCCTCCCTGCTCGCATAATTTGGTTTATAAGAGTGAATGAAAACATTCTAGGGTGGTAGGGGGAAAAAAAACCAGACCTGGAATTGAAAACAAAAATAAGGGCTTCTCGGGGCTTTTCCAGTTCTTTGCCCCTGCAGCTCTTTGCTGATTTGTCTGTCTCTTCCAGACAGTGACTCAAGAAGATGGGTCTTTTGCCCCATCTTAACTTTTGCCCCAGTTATAGTTCTCATTTGGAACTCGGCTTTGACTCAAGGACATCGAACTCCTTTCAGAGAACTCTTTCTGGATACTTGGTCAGTATTTTTCTCAGCTCTTGTCTCTGGGAGAATTTTGCTGCAGGTTCAGTTCATTGCAGTTCAGTTTTTTTCCACCACCTGAGTATTATTTTTCTTTTCCAGCTATTTTCTATAAGGTTTGTTTGTAATTACTGTCTCCTCCAGAGCCTGCACTGCAGCATTTCCAAGCTCAGTGTGAGAATAGTGTAGACTTAGTGAAACTGCATTTCTGATGTGTGATTGTGCTGCAAATCCCCAACCCTTGCAGATAACCCAAAAGCTGGAGAAGAAGGAGAGGGAGCAATATCCTCTCCTCCTGCAGCTAAAGATCCCCATACTCCCCAATCATTTTAATGGAGCTGAATGCTTCCAGGGGAGATAGAGATGTTTTGTTACACACAGACATGGCAAAGCTGAGGTACCATTTCCATAAAAAGATGCTAATTGTGTCTTTTTTAATTGCTGAGGGGGCAGCTCAGGCCCCCTGTATAGAAATATTTCCTACCTGCAGCCTCACTGCTCTCAGGATATCCAACCTTGTCCTTCCCTGCTGCCTTCCCTTCTTAGTTTGGAGGGGGAAAAGCAAGTAAGGGCTGAGGGCTGGGCCCCCAAGAGCTGTAAAGCCGCAGGCACATCTGCAGAGGAGTGGAGAGCCCACCCCTCTCGTGGGTTTTGGTGGGTCAGGAAGGAGTTAAATGACAACAGAGGGAGAGGCTGTGCTATTGTTCAGGCATCCCTGGGTCCAGGGTGGCTGATCTCTATTCCCGGATCTGCCGCTGGCTTCCTGCACGACCTTGGACCGCTCACTTACCTTTTCTTTTCCTTAGCTCCCAAACTACAACATGGAAATCCTTCTCTTCCTGTGGTACCTCGTTCCCTGTGGGTTTCAGGGGGCTGAGATTTTCTGGTGGGAGATGAGGGGAGGAGAGGAACGCTTCTTTCCACTGAGAAAGATTTAAGGAGAGGGCAGCAATTTGGGGGCATGTTCCTGTTCGTTCCGGTCCAGCACGGGCTGTGCATATTTGGGTGATATTTGGGGGTTTTTAGCAGCAAACCTGTGGTGAAAGGTAAATGTTGGTGCAGCTGCCCAGAGCGCTGCCAGCTGCAAGGAGCCTGTTCTTCACTAGATGGTGCTTTGATCAAAGATTTGGATAACCGCAGTTCTTTCTGCACAGAATTTCCTAATTTTTCTTCCCCAGTCTCCATTCCTGCCCCTCTTTCTGTGCTTTAACACCACGGGGGCCACTTAATGATGCTGGATATCGAACAAGGCTAATCTGTGGTACTGCAGGCTCCAAGCACCCACCAGCCCGCCGGGCTCCCGGGCTTTGGGGTTTGAAGTGTGGATCAGTGCTGCTGGGCTGTGGCGGAGAATTGAATTCTTTCCGTGTTTTCTATTCCCATAAGGAAAAGGCTTCAAAGAGCAGGTCCCCTCCCCCTCTCTGCTGGTGAAGGGCATTTAGGGAAGCTGGGAAAAAAATCCAGCCATAACAGACGCATTTATTTAACAAATCACTGCCTTTCCCTACCTTAGCAGAAGACTGGGTGTTTTTTAAAAAGGGGATGGCTGCTTTTATATCCATCTTTGTATTCAGGAGATGGTTACCTAGCCAAGGTCATTGTTGCTGCATGATCGAGCCGAGAGCCACCCTCCTCTTCCTTTAAAGAGCACTGCTTTCAGTGGGGCTCCCCCAAGGAAAAAATGGGAATTAGGCTTGGATCTGGCCAGTGCAAGATCCCAAGCTGCTGCCGGGCAGAGAAATCCACAGGAACAGCGTCCCCTTTTCCAACGGCAGCAGAGGAGATGAATGAAACTGTAATCAAACATTTCCTGTGCAGACATGCACGGGGATGGGCTGTGCTGTGACAGCCTGTTCCCGGCACTCCAATCCGGCACACACAGGGAGAACCAGGGGCTGGGCCCCCGCCACGTCTCCCTGAGGCTGTCTCCTCCTTGGGGATGGTCCCTGCAGCCCGGTGTCCCCAGTGCCTCGGTGCCAGGCTGCTGTGCCGGTGCCCGCGGGCATCCCGGCGCTCCCGCCGGCTTCCATCGCGCACAGCCCCCGCCCCGTGCGGTCTGGCAAACATTAGCGAATGAGGCTGGGGCTGGGGCTGGGTGGATGCTCGGACCCCACAGCCACGCACAGAGTGACAGCCCGAGATCTCGCTCCTGTCCCCGGCACCGGACCGGCCACTGCTGCCACCGCCAAGGTGCGGGTTCGATCCCCGGATGGGCCATTCCCGTCTGAGTTGGACTCGGGGATCCTTGTGGGTCCCTCCCAGCTCAGCACATGCTGTGATTCTGTGCCTGCACGTGTGCACTGAGCGGGCCTGTGCCCGCAGCACGCCACTCCCCACATGCAGGATGCTGTGCTCATGGCAGCGATGTCCCCATAGCAGGGACACAGCGATGCCGGACTGCAGTGTGACACAAAACTCCTCTCGGGACCGAGAGCTGACAGCGATTTCTCTGTCATTCCCCTGTTGTCAGCGTCTCACTGCACATGCATTTGGTCATCATTACTAAGATACTGATGCTAAGTAAACCCTGACCCTGCGTCACACCGCGATTCGCCCAGAACTGCGGGGTTCGGACTCGTATGAAGAGTGAGAAGCGGGGACAGGGCATTTCCTCACATCGATTCCATCTGGAGATCAAACCCCTCTCCCAGTCCCTCCTGGCTGACAGAGAATTGCATCACCGGCGTGTGCAGATATTTTTTTTGTTTTCCTCCCGAAATGTGCTTGTTTTATTGTTTTCCTCCGGTGGAATTTGCCAGCGTGTCCCAAATTATGTGGTTCTGAAATTTAAAAGCAACATACCTGTGTGGGGGAGAGAATGAGTGGTTTTGACTGTGCAAGCTGGCTCTTCCTTCCCTCCTCCCTTCTCCCCACATCCCCATGTGCTATGGAGCCAGCTGCTCCCGGAATAGTTTGGGAATGAAATGTCACCATTTGAAAGTGGTGAGTCACACTTTTGGGAGGAGGGGAGGAGAGAATCTGAAATCTTGCCGTGTGGCAGAACGTCTCCTGGTGAGTACAGAGAGATTTTTTAAACCACAGACTCCCTGCTGATGGAGTTGAGGGGCTTTGAACAGAGGCTGCTGGGTGTGTCCGCGCTGCTTTTTATAGGAGGATCTCAAAATCCTCTGCAAACTTCAATTTTCTTCCCCAACATGCCCAGTGCAGCTGGATGCTCCTCCAGCAGCACTGGGTTGTATCTGTCTGACAACACACCTACAGTGACTCTCTTAATTAAGTCTCCCGCACTGCTGCGAGGTGTGTAATTACAGCGAGACCTGACTTAAGCATCCACTCAAGGGACTAACAAAAAAAAAAATTCTTTACCAGAGCAGGGAGGAACAGAACTTTACTGATAAATTTTTTTGGATATTTTAGGGGAAGTTTATTAAGCAAAGGAGGGTAATTATTCTGGTTCTTCTTTCTCCCAAAATAAGGATGATGCCTTTAATATACTGAGTGTTAACATAATCAGGGTTTTTTTCCCTACCAAAAGGAGACTTGAGAAATTCTGGCTTTTAACAGAGATTACTATAAAAAAAGTGTCAATTAGTGAAAATGGTGGCAATGATCTTGCAAAATGAACTACTGTTTATCAGAAGCTCAGCAGTTTTCCCTCCCTTGCCAGTGATAGATTTTTTTAGTGAAAGGGCAGCATTCAGGATTGCAGTTTTAGGGTGCTATAACTGCCCATTTTCAGCACTCTACCTGACAGTTTGGCCTTGCAGGTACCAAGAATGGTGTGTCTGGAGGTAGCTGTAATACTAATGGTGTCTCCCAAAGAGCTGGAGCAGTTCCAGGAGGATGGATTTTGGCTGTTGCTGCCCCAGCCTGCTGTCAAGAGGTCTCAGTCCTGGCCCCAAGGTGGCAGCTGGGCTGTGCATCCCCACACACAGCCCAGGGTATTAATCTAACCCACCAATTATTTCAGGTTCCATTGCTATTCCGAGCACTGCAGTGACATGGAGAGGAGAAGATGTGCCACCCATCCTGCAGCCCCTGTTTCTGCAGGAATGATCTCCAGCTGAAGGACAGGGAGAAGCTGGAAATAGTAGTATCAGAAATAGCCCCCAGAGGGGCTGTCAGACCTCAAGTCCCACCTTCAGTGGCATTCTGAGTTCATGCTGTGAGTAAAACTCCCAAATTGCTCACCGAGCTTGCAGCAAACTTGGTGGGGATTTTGCAAGCATAAGCCCTGGAGGGTTTGATGCCATCTCTGTCTGTTTTATTTGGAAGACTGAGCTTGAAGCAAGATTTTATGAAGTGAGCATTTCTATCTCAAATTCTAGATAGTGTTAACTAGAAACCCACATCCTCCATTGTCACTGGATTTGACAGAAATCACCTCTGACTGCAGAAATTTGCTGCAGAGCCTCCGTTTTTCTTTAATACAAAATAAAACAACCTCAGAGACAGCCTTGAAAAGTCAAAACTGGGTGCTATTCCACATGCATTTTCTCAGCAGAAAAGCCTGTTTATTCTCTTAAGTGTATCACTGTTGCCATTTTTTCTTAACTCAGACTGTCACAGTGATTTTGCACTGCGGGGCTCCACAGAGTCCAACCAGCAACACTGCAGGAGCTGAAAGTTGCAGCACCAAATGTAGGAGTGAGCCAAGGAGCCAGGTAAGAAAAGGGAACCCCTCTGGGTACCTGCTGCATCTTCAGGTGTGAACTCAGAGCTATTCCAAACCAGTAACTCCTAAGAGATGGGAATGTCAGTGGATCATCAATTCTGAGGCATAATGAAAGCATTTTAGTGCTTGATACTGTCTTACCTCTTTTTGTTCTAGCATAGGTGTTTGCCTGGTAGATTTAGCTCCCCAGATTCCTGATGGGGATTCCCTTTAGCCTGCAGTTTCCTGCAGATAAGTCCCATGATAATGCTGGGAATGATCAGTGTAAATACTCCCTATGGGAAAGCAGCTTATTTCTCAGAATGAGGTTATTGTCCTTTCAAATAGAGTAACAAAAGACAAATTTACTGAGTATACAACTCACTGAAGTACTGCGTGTTTCAAAGATGCGTGATGATTTCTTTAAAACTTTATGGATTTTTGCCCAAATCAAAGGATTTTGTCTCATCACCTACAGTGGGATTTCCCAGAGGGCCTGAGACAACACATCCTCAGCCTTTTGGACCTTGGCTAAACTGATACATAATGTGTGGAAGTCTTCCCAACAGGAACAAGCAACCCTGGAAGGCCAAGATTACCACTGATCTGGTTTTGGGGGGAAAAAAGAGAAAAAGACAACTGAAATGACGTTGGACATTCATTAGCAAAGCATTGTCAGAACACAATAGAAGAACAGACAAAAGCCAGTCCAGATTCTGTGGTATTTCCTAAAGGGCTCCCTCTGGCACATGGCTATTCCCTGCCAATCCTTCTGTATTGTCTTTGATAATGAATAGAAGCTGAACAGATGATTGTTGTATTGTCCACTAAGTGATTCATTTACATTAAATAGTGTTCCAAAAGTAGGCTTTGGGTGGACTTTTTTAGTCACTTCAGTTATTTATTTATACAGTTTAATTACTGTCTTTTAACTCTCCACTGTAATAATTATTTCCTGATTGCTTCAGCTAAATTACTCCTCTGAAGTCAGTGGCCCAACAAGCCCTTACATGAGAAGCAGCATTCCTGCATTTTCAAAGGTGCTTAATTTTGAATGGTCACCTCTAGGGAAGTACTCCTGATTTGGGAAGCTGCTGAGATTCTTGGGCACCTGCAGGTCCCTGGAGTCCCTGGTGCCTGGCACTGAATGAAGCACAAACTTTGCTGCATAAGCCATCACTGTTCCATGGATTCCTTGTTAACCTCTCAACTCTTGCTATGCCTTCACCAAGGTTCTTGATTAACACAAGGCTTCCAAAACAATTTCAGGCTTTTCTTACAGAGGTCAAAAGTTTTGGATTGGTTTGGTTTGCAGATGTGACAGATGTTATATGCTTGAGGGCATATTGTTGGTGGAGAACTTCTGTGTGAGAAGATATTTAGCCCCAAATCCACATCCAGGGCTGCAGGACGACTAATTTGGATGTACTAATGGGTGGGGGAGAACAACATGTACTGAAGGGCTCTTTGATGGCTGAAGAATCTGAGGAAATCAACACTCCAGGCCTTTTCACCTCCAGTTGTCGGAGAAGCTGCATGACTTTGTTGAGTGGCTGCTGTTGTATCTCAAATTCCCTGATTTCCTAATTATTCTCTTCTCCCTATTCCATGTACAAGGCAGGGAAGCAGCGATGCAGAGAGAGGAAGGGAACAGTCCTAACAGTGTTGAGTTGTCCATGTAATGTGGCCTCAGTTTAAACCTCCCAGGGCAGAGCAAAGCAGCCTTTGCAGGCTCTTCTGACATTTCCTCAGTCCCTTCTCCTTCCAGTTGCGGAAAAACAAACTTTCCAGCCCTGTGCAAAGATCCCAAAGAAAGAACAGAAGTTTGTTTTGAAGAGTTTAGATGCTTGTACCTGCCAAAATGAGGCAAGATTGACTTTTTGCGACCAGTTTTCTACCAGCTCCTCAGCCAAATGAACACAGAGGACAAGAACAATCCAGTTCCACTGTAGCCTTCCAGCTCCTCGCCATTCTCTACTGCTCTGGCTACAGAAACTGGGCAGAAGCTGCTGTGTGACTACCTAAGCTTTAGGTTTGTGTGTGTGTCACAATTTTGTTACCCTGCTTCAGAAACTGCCTTTACCTGGTGATGAAAGCAAGCTACCCACCCTCAGGATCTCCCTGACGTGTGGCATCATCATAAACCCAGGTGACACTCAGCAGAAGCAGAAATAAAACCATCCCTCTCTCTGCATAAAGCCAAAAAGCACTGCCAGGGTTTCCCCTGGAGGCTTCCACTTTAACCCTGCAGTGCTGCTCTCCCAGTGTTCCTGCTCTCCCAGGAGCCCTGATCGCTCTGTGCTCAGTGGCAGGCAATGGAATCAAACACTGCATTAGCAGCCCCATAATAGCTGTGCTCAGTGGAACCCAGCTCCCTTCATTAATCCAGAAAATGAGAGTTGTTTTTGTACATTTGAGAAGCTAATTATTTAAGTGCTGGGAATTAAGGCTCATCAGATGCTGGTGACTGAGTTTGGTTTTGCATCCCAGGGGATGGAAGGAGACCAAGGGAAGCTGGTTTTGCACAGGTGAGCAGTACAGCAACTCACCAGTCCTGAAGCTGGGAATAGATCCCTGTCTACCTAATGCATAAAAGCCCCTCTCTTTGTATATCTCTGTACTTCCAGACATCATCCAATGACTCAGAGAAATTGTGGATGCCCAGTAATGCCCAGAGAAGTTATGGAAGTGTTCAAGGCCAGGTTGGATGGGGCTTGAAGCAACCTGGTCTAGTGGAAGGTGTCCCTGCCCATGGCAGGGAGTTGGAACTGGATAATCTTTAATGTCTCTTCCAACTAAAACCATTCTGTGATCCTCTAAGTCTGCCCATTAAAATAGATTTTTTAATCACCACTGATCAAATAATTCTATAGAGTTTTATTTTTTCCTACCAGGAAAAGGTGTTCTCCACTTGAGGTAGGTCGTGACCTAACCTTTGTATTTTGCAATAAATCAATATTGCCTTGTCTCGGGTGGGTTTTTAGAAAAGGAGACAAGCTCACACCACTTGTTCTCCTATAGTCAGTTGTCCTTCAGCCTTACCTTTGACCACCATACTCAGAGAAGGGTTTAGATAAAAATGCTGCTCCCTGACCTAACAAGGGACCTTTCAGTGCCTTGGGAAACAGAAGATGAACTGGGTGAAAACCCCCCTTGTCTCTGACAAACCACAGAAGAGGCCAGATCTGCTGTTCTAAACAAAGTTTTTACAACAGAATGACTTGTAACAGTAGATGGGTGCTTTTGACATTCTTCCCAGAAAGTGACAGAAAATCTATTGATGCTATTGCCAATAAGTATAGGCTAAGGAACAGGGACTTGGTTCCGATACTGTCACTGGATGGATCCCCTCTTCATTACAAGCAGCTTGCCAAGAACAAATGTTTCAATTTTTATGGAGATAGCCAGTGTCCTGTGTTCTTCAGAGACTGAGGGAGTGAACTGCTCTGTGTGTTCAGTTGAAGCCAGATGTTAAAGTATTGTCTGGATGTAATTGGCTTGACAAATAGCAGGAGTGACATTTTAGCTCCATTCAAGTCAGTGGCAAAATTCCTGTTGAGTTCAGCTGGGGCCAAGATTTCATCCTCTGACAGTGCTGACGGGAAATCTAACGAGTGATCTTCAGAAAAATAAGCACAGGCGTTGTGTTTTTCTAGGATTGTTTTCAATCCATGGGCCATGAATCCTTGGAGTCTTGTGCACTGCTTTGAAGAGGTCTGCAGAAGATCTCAAAGACAAGGAATTTTAGTGTCAGTACCTTTAAACTCGCTATACGAGGGTCCATGATTCCAAGGGAGAGTGCCAGGAGCTGATTACCAAGTTCAGAGTCAGCTTGATCCATTGAAATCCACCAATCTGTGCAGTCCTTGGACTGACAATCATCATTCTGGCAGGATCTGCACAGCTGAACCAATCCTTTGTCATGGAACATTGTGGATTCCAGAAACTGCTCTGTCTCCTATACTAAGACTGAGCCACATGGAAATCTCTGCTCTGGCACCTACCAGGTGCCATTACCACTGGATTGGGATGAAAACAAGGCTTTTTAGAGAAGCTGGTGTAGCTGAGACTACACAACCCATTTGGCTTTGTAGCAAGGTCAGTACTCTGTCCCCAAGATAAATGACAGGTACCAGTGTTTCCCTACAGACCTTCAGGTGTCTGAGGTAACTCAGCTGAACTTTGTAGGGCATCAGAAGCAATCAGCTTCAGGCAGAATCACACAATGGATTCTGCCTGTTGATATCTCCGGAGCTTTAAGCCCTGCAGCCAGACATACAACCTCATCTGCGTTAAAGCCTTTGGATTAAGCAATGGCAGTACTACTTAGATGGAAGTTCAAAATGCTAGGATGACAAAAGGCTTGAGCTCAGGGAAGAAAAATCACTAAGATTAAAAATAAGAGTAATTTTTAAGAGTTAAAAGTGTTCTTTTTAGGCTTTAAAATATTTTTCTGTATGTGTTTTGGCAAGCAGAGTTATTCTGTAAGTTCTTTTCTTTTAGAATGTGGAAGAACTTGTATTTTTTCAAGTGCCTGAAAAAATGCAGGTGAGGTACTGGGAGTCTTCACATACTCTGTATTGGTTATTAGCAAGGAGAGCCCCTGTGCTTGCAGAAGCAAAGCTCCTGAACATCCCCCTTCAAATCCAGCCCCTTGCAGGCCCAAACTTAGGCCAGCTTCACTTGTACTCCAGGGTTACAGGAGGAATCCTACCCAAATCCTTGACATTGCTCACACACCTGATCAAAGAGAAAGGTTCCTGTTTACCTGAGAACTACATAAGACATTTTAACACATATCACAGCAAAGCATGCCCAAGTTATGAGGTAACAGTTGATTCATGGCTATCCAGAGGAGACTAGAAGTGCCAGCTTGGGATGACATGGATAGAAGAAGCAGTTGCTTTGCTTTTCCATGTGAAGAACGCTGCTTCTCCCCAGATGAGCTATCATGGAACACAGATGACTCTCTGGAGTAAGACTCTGCTGCACATTTGCAGTGTGTTTTAGCTACTATCAACATTTATATTCCACTGGCATTTGAGGGTAAGCACTAATTAGCATAATCATCAATGCTTTAAAATGAAAAATTCCTCCAAGAGACACAGGAGGGATTGAAACTGTTTCCTTCCCTCAGAGGCAAATCCTTTCCCAAGCTATCTGCTGCACCAAAAGGTTTTATTCTAGAAAAAATCCCAAGCTATGCCCAAGAGTAAATTGAACTACAGCAAACTTGTAAACTCGTGTGTGTATGTGTGTGTGTGTGCAGCAAGCCACCCTGATTTGACAATTACTACCTGACAAAATGTTGTCACTGTTTTCCACTCCTATTTTGTTTTGGCTGCTGCTCTGTGCTGTTGTGTCACCTTTAGTGTGTGGGCTGCAACAATCAAGAAATGTTTGTAGAGCTGGAAGTTTTTATACTTCATAAGAAAGATTCTGGTGTCTTCACAGGACAGAAAGCAAAGGGTTTAATGGCACATGTAGAGTTTTGCCTCAAGCTCCCCAAGTCAAGAGCTGGCCTCAAAAAATCTCAAACCCCAATGTTTTCTACACTATTCCAAAGTCCATTTTTACTCTGGTTCCAATTGCCACAATCTAGCTTAAATAAACACCTTTTAATGGAGAATAAGGTGCCAAGAAAACCTTGGGGGAACTTAAAGTTTGAAAGGTAACATCTATACTTTGGAAATGTCCCCTAAGAGTTGATCTTAAAATTTCTACATTGATGCCTTTGGGAAGTGACAGTGGTGGGTCTCACCAGGTGTGGTCGAGGATGGGTATCCTGCACGTGGGCTCTTCATGGCTCAGAGGATTCTCCTCAGATCCTCAGCAGGGCTTCAAGTGATGGGCAGAAACCTCCAGGACAGGAGTAGTTAACTGTTCTAATTGCTCTGGAAGTGGCCAGAGAGAAAGATCAGTATTTTTCCAAAGAAAATTGGTCTTTGAGAGGGAAGCACTAAAAAATGTAGGTGTCTCTTAAAACAATTGCATTTAAACTCACAATTCTTGTTATTTCTACATAAGACACCACACCCTACAGGGAGTAAACACAGGGACTCTGCAAGACAAAGTGGCACAGAAATCTCCGTGAAAATTTCAGTCTGCAGGACATTGAACATATGTATTGTCTCTTTAGTATCCTGTATTTTCAGCGAGATGGACTTAAATTTCATTGGCAGAAATTCTCCCTTTTATCTTTATCTCCTGTTTTGATGTGGTAGCCATGGAGAAAAGCCCCAGATTAGTAACAGTTGGTTGGTGCAGAATAACTTTCTGCTTGTATTTAGTCTGTAGCAATATCGGGGGTTTTGCTTAATTGGAAATACTCAGAGAATAATTATTAGATGCTGTTAGGACATTAATCACCCATCCCATTCCCTTTTATCCATCTTGAGCTGGTAATCCTTAACTTCCCTCTTCTCTGAGGGATGTTTAGGTGGCTCTCTCTGACTCTTGCTTTCGAAAACTGATTAATTCTCATGGAAGTTGGGTTAACACAGGAAGAATGTGCAGCACCAATTCCTGTTCCCTTTCCAAGAGGTGTAGGCTGCACTGTGATGACTTAATAGGTCTAATGATTACATAGGGTCAAAGAGAGGGTACAGCCTCCCTCCAGATTTCAGTTGTAATCTTCTGAAACATTCAGTGCAATTTGTGTACACAGTGGGACAATTGCACCCTTTCCCGACTCTTGGCATCATTTTTTTCCACCTGTGGGGCAATTCCATGTTTATCACGGCAGCATAATCCCCAGACTGCATGGAAGAGGGATTTCTGGGAGAGGCTACCAAGCAGTGGGAGCCAGGAGATGGAACAATTACAGGTGTCCCACGCAGAAGGACAGTGTGTCCTGCTGCTGCCTCAGCCTGGGGGTACAAACCCAGCTCTTTTTTTTAGCCCTACTCTGCCACCAAACCTTCTGGTTATATACAAATCATAAACTAAGTCCACTACTACCTACCTTGCTTTCTTTTGAAAACAGCAGCACCTCTGGAGGAAATGGAAAGTCCTCAGGTGATTGTCACAGATTTTTGCCTTTTATTTCATGCAAGCTGCAGCAGCAGGTCAGGAAACTGGACACTACATGAAAATCTGAAGGTGAAGATTTCAAGGTTACATCTCCCGAGAAACGTGATTAGCACGCACTGAAAAATGGGATTGGTGAAATAATACGGTGGCACTTCACCACTTATTTCCTCGTTGCACAGTGTTTGCAGTGCTTGTCTAAGAAGCCTCTGCAAAGCCTCCGGTCTCTCTCTTCAGAAACCACGGCAAAATTCCGATCCTTTCCCTCTTGGCTCACTCCATTATGTAACCCTATGTGTGTGTGGCATACAAGCTGAAAACTATGTACAGATTCCAACATTTTTCACTGTCCTCCCATTTCCTTGTATAGGAAAAAGCTGAAATAACACCAGTTCTGGTTATACACCGCTTTTGTTTCTTCCCTATGGAAACACCAGGATGCAGGCTGGTGGTATGGAGGGACCATATATGGTCCTGGGAGCCCGTCGGAGCGTGGCGCGGAGCTTCTCCCGGGAGCCCGGCGATCTCTCTCCCCTCAGGAGATCCCGCTTCCCTCAGGAAACCACTGAGGGAACAGCGAGAGCGGGACCAGCGGATGTGACAGCAGCGCAGGCTGCTCGGGGAGGGACCGCCCCTCGCGGCCACCGCCAGTCCGCTCTCCGCTTGCAGCGTGACTGACGTCCATCCCAATCAATCATATCGCCGCTCCCACCGCAGAGACACCACCTCTTATCTCTGTTGGTCGCACAGCCTGTCAATCGTCCGAGCCGTCCCGCCTCGTTACGGCGGGGGAAATGCTAGGTAGGAAGGGTGGAGGGAGAGAGAAGAAAGGAAAAGAAGCCAATGAGACGCTAGAGAAGGGCGGACTGACGTGTAGGCGGACCAATCGTCGTNGCTCCCTCCCTCGCGGGCGGCGGGGCAGAGGGGCGCTCCTCCCGCACCCTCCCCGTTGGTCTATCCCACTCCGGGCCGGGCGGGCTGGGTTGAGTGAGCGGCTCGGACCATTGCTCGCGGCGGGCGGGGGGGCCGCGGGCGAGGCGGAGGAGGAAGGAGCCGGCGAAGGAGGCGGGGGGGCGGTTTAAAGGGACAAGAGCCGTGCGGGCGCCGGCGGGGGGAGTCGGAGCGGCGGCGGG
>VXAC01000707.1:768990-811658 GCA_013399225.1 Rhipidura dahli | reverse complement strand
AAAAAAAAAAAAAAAGCTGCTCGTGCTGATAATCCACTTGGAAAAGGGGATTCCTGCTCTGGTGGGGCGGGGGGAAGGAACTGGCTCAGCCTGGAGTACAGGGAAGGGCAGGAGGGGTTTGCTCTGGGAGCTGTTGGCGCCTGGGAAAAATCCCTGTAAACCAGGCAAAAAGCAGGAAGAGTGCTTTTCCCCACCTATCTCCTGTAATAACATCCTTATACACATGTATGTTTCTGGAGGGGGGCTTCTCTCTGCACTGTGCAACTAATTACTGTTTTTCCCTAGAATCAACTAGTTTTTACTTCAAAGTGACTTGGCAGATTTCTGTCAGTCGTCGCTTTGGTGACTGAGGGGAAGGCAGCAGCTACACGGAGCAAAACTTGGGGTTTGGGACAGCACGGATCGTGTTTTTGTTGGAACAACCTATTGAAAACTTTCTTATCCCAGTGCTTTGCATTAAGCTGCTCAGCTTATTATTCGTAATAGAACCAGAGCATGAAGGATGGACTTAAAGGGTGAGGTGCTGAACCATTTTTCTGTGTTCATATTCTCAGGACAATCCAATTTCCCAGTGTTTTTACCTAAAGAGAAAAAAATGGAACCTAAGAAGAAATAAGTTTTAAATGGATTTAATTACTTGATAGCCCTGCAAAGTATAGCCAGACTTGTTTTCAATATGTTACAATTCCCTACAGGTCAATATTATGAAGTCTATTAGTCAAAATCTGGGTTTATTTAGCCTATAGCATGCTAAAATACAAATTGGGATATAGTAGATGGTGGTTTCAGCTTAAATGGAGAAAAAATTATATATGTGCTGTGGAAAAAAATGACAAGTGAGGTATGAAGATGTCTTAGATAAATATAAAGCAAGGGCTGTGTGGAAGAATGAAAATAAAATTTTGTTAGCAAAATTACCTTTTTGTAAATATGGAGCATCCTTTGTAACCTGCATACCTCTTGTGTGCTGCAACAGCTTTTTCCTTCCAAAATCTAGTGTAGGGATGTGTTCATCATTGCTTGAGAAAACAGCTGGAAATACATAATATTCCATTGTAATCAATCTGTTCTCACTTCCTCTTTGCGCAGCCAGGCTCATAAAGCAGAACAGGATTGTTTCAAAATTATCTGTCTGCTCAGGGAAAACACCAGTTTTCTTAATACATGCTAAAAATGCTTCCCCCCCTCTTTTTTTAAAGCAGGTTGCCAGCATGGAAATAATTGGATTTCTGAATCTGGCCCACCTGAAATATATGGGTGTACATGATCACATATAGGGGAACATTTTGGGTAGCTGAAGTGGGTTTCAATTCCCTGTCTATGTTCATAAGGATTGAAGAAAGTCTATAAATTACAGTTATGGTACCTTACCCCTCCTGTATAGGAGACCTTCTTCCATGGAATTTTAAGTCACTGAAATTCCCTGTCAG
The DNA here is from genome assembly GCA_013399225.1 of Rhipidura dahli. Lineage (NCBI taxonomy): Eukaryota > Metazoa > Chordata > Aves > Passeriformes > Rhipiduridae > Rhipidura > Rhipidura dahli. The sequence goes on along the minus strand of VXAC01000707.1, from coordinate 810,228 downwards.
TTATACATGCAAAATTAGAAAAATGGTATTTTCTGTTAGGTGGTATAGTTATAGTCTGATAAGTAGAAATAAAATTACCTAGATAGTCCATATAACTGGAAAACAATCCTTTGTCCTTTAATAGTTTACATACACATATATTATGTATATGTGTATATATATTCTAGGAGCAAGCCACAACTGCTTAAGAGCACCTATTTCTTAATGAAGATTCTTCTTAATCCTAATTACCAAAATGATGAGGCTAGATTAAAGGTTTATTAGCAAGTGATATTATTTTTATTGCGTGATCGAGGACAGTCACATTAAATGTTTATCACAGGAAACATTCCATATATATAATTGATCTTTATGGAAGGCACTGGGCAACTTAACTGTTGGTCAGATGAAGGTAACTGTAAAAATGCCTTGGCTGTTGGTGAGAGCCAGATGTAAATGGTTCTGGTTCTAGAATGGTAACTACTATCCCTCCTAAGCCTGTCTTAAAAATCCAGGGAGCAATGGGAACTGCAGGGGGCAGAAAGGGTCCATTCTCCTGCTGTACCTACACTGCGTTCTGCCTTGGCAGACCATTTTAATGCTGTGCTATTCGGTTTTAATACGCACCTTTTCTGTGAATAAGCTTTTACGAGCTCCAGCTCGCAGTTCAGTTTGCTTTACAGCCAGTGCTTCGAGCAGAACGGCTCTAAAGCCTGGTTTACAGCGGGAAAGCTGTCTCCTGAACATGTATTTCAATCCTCAGTCAGAACCAAGAGGTAATTATGTATGTGTCTTTGTAGGCACTGGGATTCTGGTGAAGAATTTAGGAGTGTGTTTGCTCCCGAAGCGTTGGCTATGCCAGGATTTGAGCTGTCATCACGGTGCATTGTTGTATCCACATGGAGGAGCGAGGCTGTGACTTGCCTCATCTCACTGCATCTTGGCCAAACTCAAGTGCAGCACTCGTACAAGCTGTTCTAGGCACAGGGTTTGCCATGGTGTAATTGTGTTGCTGGTGGTGAAGCCTAAGCAAAGACAAAATTGTCACGTTGGAGAGTGGAACAGGAGAAGAGGGAGGGGGAGAAATCCAAGCACTGACTCTTGAAATTATAGTTATTGTGGTTAAAAGTTGGAGCTGGGTTTGAGGGCTCAAGCTGTGTGTAAAGTGACACAGAATTAGGGTGGACTGTCTCATTGTTGGGACTTTGACTTGTAACTCTTGAGTTTTAATTTGCCATAGTTAGAGTCTGTTTAATAACCTAATGGGAAAGCTCATGTTTCTGTAGGTCATGGACTTTACCTTGAATATTTTGATGTGAAAATTACCCCACACTTAATTAAGTAACACTCTAGAAGAGGTCCTTAAATTTGTCACCACTATTTCCCATTCAGGAATTACAGAGCAGACAGAGGATGCTGAAAAGGCTTGTGCCAGACCTTTGTGTCAGCTTTTTCCATTTTTTTCTGTAGGGTCACACTTGAAACACTTAGCTTATTCCTTTAGAATTACAGATGAGAAAAATCTGTTTTGCAGTGCTGAATGTAGCTTTTGTCCCCATCAGTGAGCAATTACACATGTAGATGAATCTTTGCGTCCAGGAGTTGGTAAGTAATGGTTTCAGTGCTGGAAGGGCAACTGAATTTATGATTAAATTCCCTCTTCCTGGACTATACGCCTTGGAGGAAAACTGCCTCATTCTGAATGGTTCTTACTATCACTGCCCTGAAACAGCTCTTGATGATAAAAGTAAACTAGTCATTGTGACCACAGTCATGATATGCACAAGGTTCTGTGTGGAATTTCAGAATGTTTGTTCAGTGCTTCAGCCAATAGATCAAAGAATAATTGTCTGTCAGGGGCTGTGCACTCTCACTGACAGCAGCTGCGTTCTGGCGTATTTCTGCCTGTTTGAGAGTTTCTCTTGTTTTTCCCATTATTCTCTCTTTACATGGGTCCTACAGACCAATTGATCCTTTCAGATATGAAGAAATGTTTGCTTTTATAGGTGATGACTTTTCGTCAGGCGTCATTCTCCCCATGAACTTGTGACTTCAGTGCGTGAATCCTTGTAATATTTTGACAGATAATCAATTCTTAGATACTTAAGCCTGAAATTACTTTGGTTCGTTTCCTAACTTTCAAAGTAGAAAAAGCTTAAAATAACTTAGCAAATAAATGCTGTGTCATATTTTCAGAAGCAAATATTGTGGTTCACAGTCTAAATCAGCGTGTCACGTTCTTACTGAAGTGACCTTGCAGTCTTCAGGGTAAGCTACTGGTAGAGCTTCTCATCTCGTGCCTGTTGGGGCACGTTTGCTCCCCAAGGGCCTTGCCCCATGTACCTGTCCAGGAACAGGGAGTTGAGGTGTTGCTTAGGTGATTTGCTTCATGCTGTACAGACAGGACAGGAACCTCACCAGGCTGTGCCACCTTCGCAGGCTCAGTGTTTGGATTGCTTAAATTAAAAAGGAAATCTTAGCTTGTTTTTCTTTAACGTTTTTAGCGTGTGCACCAAACTTCTGGATTACAAATCCTGTGGAGCATTTGAAAGAGGAGTCCAGGATTCAAGAAGCATGTCTCTTTTTCAGCTGCATACTCTGCTTTGGCGTCCTAAGTGAACTGTCTGATTGACTCAGGAAGGATGTTCTTCTTTGCCATGTGCTGTGGGAACTGCCTTCTCCCTGAAAGCCCATGAGAAGTGTCAAAGTCTTCATTGTTCAGGAGTTCCAGTTTCATACCTGAGCAATCTTCTTTAGGTCTTAACCTCTAAGGATTAAAAAGGTCCTTAGACCTGCTGAAGGTAATGTTCTCTTTCCTCTTGGTGTGAAAACGTGACCTTTGGTGTGAGAGCTACCCAGACTTGAGATTTTATTTAGCTCCATACCCAGCGGAACCTTGCATATGTGAGACACACCAGATTGAGAATGCTCCACTGAGCTCATATCTCTGGTGCTGAAGAACATAATTCGAGACCTTCCTCTTCCTACTGGTGCTAATCCCTGTTTTGTATCCTCTACTGTGTTGTTTTTAATACTTGTTGGTTTCTGGGCCAAAGGTTAGGAATTAGTCTTGTGCTGTAAATTTGAAGGTAGTGAATAGCAATTCTTGAGTTGTGGGATCTGAACCATCCGGCCTTCTCTATTTTTTTAACATGGATGGGAGAGATGATAAATGCAGTTTCTTGCCTGCTTGTGTTTGTTCCCTGTCGTAGAGCAAGAAGATGGATCTGCACAAGCTGGTGAAGAAAAAAGTAGGGATATGTTGGACAAGAAGGCTTATTTTTTTCTGTAGTCTTATCAGCACTCAAGGTTTGCTCATAGCCAAGCTGTTTGTCAGAGTAGTTGTAGCATATCTTTAATTTTGTCTGCAGCCAACGATTTTATTTGCTTAATGCTGAAAGCTTTTAAACTGAAATGACAGCAAGTAGTGTGAAGGTGAGCAGGGTGGAATGGCTTTGTTTGATTTGCTGGACTGTCTGTTGAGCTTTATTTTAAGCCATCAAAGCTTTAAACCTCAAACAAGGGTTAGCTGATAGTCTCATTTTTGTTTCAAACCTTAATCTGTAGCGTTAAGGTGAAACCAGAGCTGCAAATTGCTTTCAAACCTTCTACTCTCCTTTTCAATTGAGGATTTATTGTTTCAGTTACTGGTGTAACAAATCTTCAGGCAAATGTTACTGACTGATAGTGGAAGTTTTCTGCTTGTAAATTGCTGACTCCCCTTCTCCTGACTTACTGGCACTCGAGCAAAAAAAAAGAAAGTGTTTTCCTTTGAGATGGACTCTGGGGATCCTGCTTTCTAACAAATGCTCTCTTGAAACTGTTTGATTCCCAGTGGTGGCTGATTTGTTTTAAACCAGAGAAAGATTAACTCAGTTTAAAACCTTGTGTTTCCCACATTAAACCAAGCACTCACAGTTTTTCTTGTACACATGCAGATCTATGAATTCTTATGGACAATGAATTCTTATGAAGAAGCTATGGTTTCTTTTTGTCTTTTTCCTGGTAGATATAAGGCTTTCTTTTTCACTTTTATCAGCCACACCTTTCCTTTTCACTTGACTGACAGCTATTTTAAAACAGTGGGTTTGGGTTTTTTGGTACTTAGATTCCCATGGTTCTCCAAGTGTTTGTAATGTGTCTGTAGCCTGCAGCAGCATCCAAAGTGAGGAGATACATATGTCATCTTATTATACATCAGGTATGGTGGCATCAGGAGAAAGGCAGTCTGAAGGTGACCCATACGCACTTCACTTCCCTGTTTGAAACATTATTAAAAAAAATATATTTTTTTTCCCCACCATGCAAAGAGCCATTGTTAGAACCTTTCTAGAGTTGGACAGAAGGAGCTGCCTAGAGCCACTGTCTCCAGTCTCTTGTTAACCTATGGACAATGGAGCAAGTGAGTGAAATGCTATAATGACATTATAGTTTATTCTGTTATCCTGGACTGTGTTGTCAGCAAGCGGTGTTGGAGCGTAGGGAGAGCCCTATGTTATCTGAGAGGCCTGAACTGGGAACCTCTCCTTAGCAGAAGTTCTAGAAGCTGATAGATCTGTTCTGACTGGATGAAGGCTCTGTCTTGGTAGTTGTATTCTCTTACATATTGATTTGGCAGTCCTTTATGTACACTCGGCTTAATTCAAGCTAAGAACTTTGCTGCATTAACTGGTAATAGAATCAATGTTGTAAAGAGTTACTCCTTGCAAATTTAACCTGCATTCTGTTTGCTTCAAACCACGTTTTTTTCCAGGGAGTGGGACCACATAATGCAACTGGCACAGCAGCTTCAGAATGATCTGTGGTTTACTTTAGTGCTGGAGCAGCTGCCGTAGTGCTGATCTCTCTCATTTAAGAGAAAGAATCATTTTATCTATCTCAAGACCTATTTGAGGATCTGTAAAGTGAACTGTTACCAGACACCTGTTGACTAAAAGTAACCTGAGATTCACTTTATCAGTTGATAACTGATTAGCAGCAAGCAGTCTGTCCTGTCACATTCTTTAGTGTGTTGAATACTTTACTTTAGATTTTCCATTTCTCTACTTGAATAGAATGTTATTTAAGTTTTGGTTTTATTTTGCTTAAAGCCTCTCAATTATATGTTACACTAATGTTAAACTCTTAATTTTTTTTTGCCTGTCTCTGCTGCTTTTCCAAGTTGGTAAAGAGAACTTTTTCCCGTCCTCTCATTCTTCCTTTCCTGTGTTTAATGGAGCTTGAAATTAACGTGGCTCTTCTTGTCTACCTCTTGCATAGTATCACTGATGATGTCAGCATATTCCTGGTGGAAAATATTTCTGTGAAGATCTACAGTGCACCAGATTTGTCATTGAATTAAAAAACTGGGTATTAGACAAGGTGAAAAAAAGTGGATTTTGGTAACAAGAGTTGATTTCAACACTACTTAAAATGTAGTGTCATTTTAATGTAAATGTTGAGGCTAGTGTAAGTTTTCATATCCTGACACAAATTCTGACACTAAACATGACAAATATATTAAATATCCTCATATTCAAAGTAGTGTTGAGAAGCAGCTCACTGTGACACTGCTATAGAATTAAGATGTAGAGATTGTTAATCTACTTTTCATTCAAGAGATCATTGGAATATCTCTTGTCATTAGTGTATTCATCTGGAGTTCTATGTTGCACCTCTTCCCTAGTATATTAAACCAAGTTTTCATCCATGTATCAATCCATAGTATAAAAAGTAGTATATTCAAAAATCACCTAGTTATTTGTCCCTTTATTTTTCTTAAACACATAAAAGAGCCTGCAGTATTTGAATGTAGCTTAGTGATGGGGATGATGGAGTACCAAACACCCATGTGGCACCAAGTTCCATTTGCCTCGCTTGTCACTCAGAAGTTCATGCATCCAAGTAGCCTCTTTTAAACAGGGTTTGGCTTTGGATTCATCTTACTGAATTGACTGCCAGGGCTTTTATATGTATGTTTTGCTTCTGTTTTTAAAGGGCTTTTGTTTTTGCATCAAGTACAGACTTGAATTACTTCAGTGTTTATCAGCACAAGGAGAGAAAGCAGCAGTTTATAAGCTTTATTTTTGCCTACCTCCCCCTTGCCAACTTCTATTGAAAAAGCATCTTTCCCTCCTTGTGTCTTTGTACAACGTGATGTTATTTCACAAAGTTCATCTAATTACGATTTGTGCTTCTGTCCTCTGCAATCAGCCTTGTTACTGCATTGCAAGTCAGATCTTCAGGGACCTTGTCTACAATATACTTGGTAAATAAAGGTGAGATTTATTGCATGACAGATGTATGATGGCTCAGTAAGTGCAGACAGCTGAGATAGCTGACCAATTTCAGTACCTTGTTTGTGCTAGGTGAGCTTTCGTGACCCTCTGCCCTCCAGGGACAAATGCAAAATTTGTCTTAAGGTTTTATGCTTTTCTTTGCTGTGTTTCATTATTTTCACATTACTGCCCAGTTTTGCTCGTAGCTGGATCTCTGTCCCGTTGGCAGCTGGTGACCAGGGTGAAACTCTCATTCACATTGGCTTCCGTGCATTGCCGATTTCTGCTATGCTCTCTCAAGCAAGCATCCCCTCCTGAGAGCTTATTATTGGATATGTTTTTCTGCATGATGAACACTCAGTTCTTTGGTCATTCATGACTACGTTTTGTGTTTTTGGTTGTGGGATGATCTTGATGTGAAGAACAGGATGAGAAATGCCATGAAAATAGTTTCAAGTGTTCCTGCAGTTCTGTACATAAAGAGGAACGAGACTCTCCTCTGTCATGATGAGGCTGTTCCCTAAGGAAATTTATCTTATGCTATGTTCAGCATAATTTTATCTCACTGCCCTTCATGATGTATTTCTTTGTCACATAGTAGTTCTGCTACTTAGAACTTTTCTTGATAGGCAAGTTCCAGAGTTGCCCCAGTAAATTAAATTTCATTTCTGCATCTCTTTTTAATAATTATGTCCTTATTGAAAGGTTTCAGGAGTAGATGTTTTCTTTTTCCGTCTTAGGCTGTGTACTGCAAAAATCTGACTGTAGAAAAACTGAACTCCAATTTTGTAGTAACCTGAAGAATTAATTAATTTTAGCAATTCTTTATAAAACAAGCAGTTTAACTCTGTAAGCACATTGTACCTGTACATTGAAACTGGCAGAGAAGTTGTTTTATGCAATGGTGAAAAGGATGTAAAGGAGAAGGTGAGTTAGCAAATCTGACAAGTTTTAAAAGCTTGAATTGAAATTTGGAAACTGGTTCTAGATATGGATTCCAGTGAGACACAAGTACATGATGGAATTGGTAAATGGTTTGGGTGAGAAGACTCACTGCCACTGAGGTAAAGAACTGGTAATACTTGATTTACCAGAGAAAAGCAAGAGATGTGAAATTTGGACCTTTCTGTGCTTTATCACGGAGACTGGTGAGGAGGAATGTGAAATCCAACTCTTCAGCTGTGGGCGTACAAGTGTCTTTCCTTAACAGTGTAAGGAATTACCAGCTCTAAGCTGCATGTTCTTGCTGTTGTACCATTGCTGTGTCATGTTTGTGTGGTTGTGCTGTGAACCAGAATGAGCAGACAAAGATGAAAATTATTTTTTCCTCCTCTTACTGATGTTTCGCCAACCTGAGTAGACACTGGGAGGCTGCATGTGGCAGCTTGTATTACAACTGCTGCTGTGCTCTGGACTGCACCAGTTACAGACCATGTGTGAGTGTTGTCCTACTGGGGCTTCTTCTGTAAAGAGTTTCTGATACTGACTTTATCCAAAAGGTTCTGTGAAGGGACCTCTGTTAGTGCTGCAGTGGTATGCTTGTACATGCTGTTCTCACGGGTGATGCACTGGTGTGTGCTGAGCCTAATATGTGAAACTTTTCTTATGTCTGCAATTATTGGAGCTTACTCCTGTATGCAAATAACTTACCCCAGTTTCCTTGTGAAAAATAAATGAATCAGGGAGTGTAGAATGCCTGTAATCTGTGATCAGCTATTACAGCAAATCCACTTTTCATATTATGTTTAATTTAATGAAATTAATAGTGTTTTTCCAAGTAATCAGTTTATGAGCCACTTGTGTCCCTCTTTAAATAGGCCTGTCTCTAAGTTAAGATTTCTGTCTTCTATAATCAAGCTCTAGTAAGCTGATACAACTTTTTTTGTTGGTTTAAAGCATGTGGTCATGAGGCATGTGCTTAGATCATGCTCCTGCTGCATGTAGTTGAGGATGATGGGATAATGGGACTGTAAATTATCTCTTTATGGTGCTGGTTTTCCTCTGGCCTCCTCCCTTGTGCAGTGTAGAGCAGCCCCAAGGCTGTTCTGAGCAGTGCCAGCTGGCTGGAGCCCTGTGGGGCCACTGTGCCAGATGGAGACAGCAGCACTCCAGTGAAAGCCAAACGTGCTTCCCGGGGTCGTGGAGAGGGGCAGCCTCTGCAACCCCGCCAGGGATCCCTGGGCAAGGGCTGTCCTGGGACTCAGTTACTCCTATACTGGTACAGCCCTGGAAAGGACTGGACTAGGGCATCTGTCGGGCTTTGTTTTTTGGAGTAGATTCATAATGCAGTATTCTGCTATTAAACATTTTCAATGTGTGAGCATCTCCTTTTTCCTAGTTTATGCTTCTGTACTGTGCCTGTGAAATGTTCAATTCCATAGCATGTACAGATGCTCATTATTGAGACAGATTTTTTCAATTTGATTAAGTGTGGTGGTTCCTGATATGTTTGTCCTGTTTTTTTCCTGACTACCAGAAAATGCTGTTATCCATAAGATACTCTGACTAGAAAAATCTTGTTAATGCTGATATTTTTAGTTTTTTCGTTAAAATGAAACAAAACCCCAAACCCTTCATTCTGCTGTCTGAAATGACAATTTCAAATATGCTCAAAAATAAAAGCAGAAGTTTTAATTCCTTCATTCGCCTAGTTGACTTTATAGTTTTTACTAAAAAAAAAAAAAAATCTATTTCCTGGAATACCACTGAAATTAGTTGTTGGTGTTACTGGATTGTATTCAACCCCATGGCTTGTTTTGTATTCCTGAACAAGCTTAGAGTAGAATAACTCCATCTGCACAAGACGTACCCCACAAAACCCATGTGTTTGAATATTCCCGTTTTGTGGAGATGAAGACAGTAAATGTGTGAAACTCTTCAAAGAATTGAATTCCCTGGTGGCTGCTCAAACAGATATTTGTTTTGTAGGGGAGCTGATACACACCAATTTACCCTCTTCTTCACTTTCTTGACCCAGAAGGCTTTGTTCTTATTGACCCATTAATGCAGCTCACACTTCTAATCCAGCAGCCCAAAATAGCTGCCAAGCCTGGATTTCACTGTGGTGGCATTTGCTGCACAGGTAGTTGGTATAACCCAATACACAGAATTTTAGCTGAAAAGCCCCCCGAGCTGAGGCACATGAGACTATTTTGGGCAGGTAATTCAAGTGTCTGATATAAATAAGGTAATAAACTAAACTTGATAGTATGTACAAAGGACTTGTTGGAAAAAGAATATATTTTGAGACAGCTCTCCCTGTTAGTCTCCAGAGCTGTTGGATCTAAGTGGGAATAGGCAAGGAAGGATGTACCTTGTAGCTCCCTTGTCCTGATGATTGTGCTAGAGGAGTGAACTACAAGGAGAATGTACCACAGGAAGGGATAGTTACCATATTCCAGCCTAAATAGTATTTATCTCTGCTCTTGAGACAATGATGGTGTTTTTGTCATCTGTTAGGACATGACAGAGGTTTCAGAGTTGTCTTTTAGTCTTGTGTTAATAGCAAGGCAAGTGGTTTAAGGCTGAGTCTATCATGAAAGCTACACCAGCTTGAAGTAATGAAGCAGTGGGAAGTAATTTAAAGACTTTCCCTGATTTCTTTACAAAGTAGATTTTTTCAAAGTGACCTTTGGTTACGGGAATTGTTTCTACTCAGTGTGTTCTCCTCTTTGCTACACAGTATTTTTGCTACCTTTTTACTTGGAGAAGCTTCAAATCTCAGGGAATTGGAGGTAATTTCCTAGCAAGGTAGTAAATGACTTGTAATAGCTTCCTTACAAAATTCTCAACACATACTGTTCTCTTAATTCTCTCTTTTGCAGGTGTGTTACATCTACTTACAGGTATCTGAAATAAGGCTTTTCAGGAAAATTGTGAGATTTTCTTTTTGTCATGCGGAAAGCTGAGTTCTGTGTAAACCCTTGCTGAGTGTAATGTCTGCAAGACTGTTCCTGTCACTTTAAATTCTCTGACATCCAGCTAATACTAATATTAGTGAACTAGTTTTCTTTCAAGACACAAAATCCTTTTGTCCTGCTCTTCCTCAGTGCCAAATCCCTTAACCTCACCAATTCATGTGTTTCAACTCACACTGCTTAACTTCTTTAAGTATTTCCTTCAAGTTTAGGTCTTGAAAGTAGAACACATAATACATGAAATCAACTCTTAACAGCATGTATGTTTCTTCTGGTTCATGAAGCAAAATACAGTTGCATTAAAATTGAAGTTTGGTGATGATTGGTGGAATCTCCAAACTGTTTATTGAAAAAAATTTTCCAAACTAGATCAAAGAGAAGACATGCTTTATAGTGCTGTCAGTTCTGCAGAGCAAAAGAAGGTCTAAGTATGGTGAGTATTCAAGCAGGAAGGAGATTCCACCATGGTTTCTTTGGCTCAGTCTTCACTTCCCTCTGCAGTTTTTGGTTTAAGAACTTTGTTTCCAGGTTTCTTCTCTCTGAGGTCAGTTAGCTGGAAAAGTGGAATGGATGACCAGGAATCTACTTTTTAGCAGAAATGCTTTTTGATGTAATTTCCTCTCTGACCTTCCACTATGGCCAAAGCTGTTTTTGAACCTGCCCTTAACTCACAAGTAATGGTGTGTTCTGCTGTAGAGCACACAAGATGTGACAGTCTGTAACTCGCCACAAGTAACATCCTGAGCTGGACTCAGTGAGCACACCAAGCTTTAAGAGTCAGTTATTTCCTATCAGCTTGGTTTGACTGGATACTTCAATGTTTTTGTGTTAAGCAGGAGGAATCTGGTGCATTGTTTCCCAATTTTTGTTCTGTATCTGTTCTTTGGAGCACATTCTCTACGACAGTGCCTTATTTTCAATTGCTACTTTTTTTCTTAATTCTTTTTTCTTCCATACCATGAGTTTTCCTTCGTGTTCCTACTTCTCTGGCTGTACACTGCCTTTTTCCCTAGAAATTATCTGTTTGTTTACAGTTTAGACAAATGTCTACATTTCTATGCTCTTAATTTCTTAACGTGAGCCCACCCTTTCGAGCCTAAGCATGGAGCACTACTCCTGACACAGAGTCTGAGCAGACTGTTCCTCATGCCAAGGTTGTAAGTGTTAATCTTGCTGCAGACTGGGGTGATAATTCATTGCTGTCACAGCAACACATGCTGAAAGTTGCTTCTTGCCAGATTTGTTGGCTATATGCTACACTAGAGAAAATTATTTCAAGAGTCTTATTGCATAGCCAGATGCTGCAGAACTCGTGCAATCAACCTCCCCTCCCCCCTTTTTATGGCCGTTCTGACTTCAGGGAGGAAAAACTATTATACACTGAAACATATTCCTGTGTAACACTAGTAAAGGGGTGGGTGAACTTCTGATTGTGGCTAATTTTTCTGGTTTTTCTTGTAAGGAAGTTCTGGTTTGTGTTCAGGATAAAAAGGAAGGAAAGCTTTTAAGGCAGGGGAGGGGAATTTAAAAAGGAATTAAACAGTGTCTCCCTTGCTGTTTCAATTGTGTTCTCTGCCACAATTGGGTGCTGCGGAACTTTCGTAGTTTCTTCAAGAGCTAGTGACTAGGTTGGCTCAATTCTGAAGAACTGTAGCCTCTGCCATCTGTATCCTAAGGATCTTTCAAAACCAGGAGAACCTTTGTGGACTCTGGATATCATGGTATCTAGGCACTGGCCTAAAGATGGTGTTTGGTTTTAGTTATACCTGAGATGTAGAGCCCTGAAGAGGAAAGCAAGCGGGTTTTTGGTACAGGATCTGAGTCCCCCATAACAACTTAAGATTTGCTCTTATATGTGTGCTGTAGAAAAATGCAAGTTTTTTTTCACAAGGTATCCATTATATTTTGAGCATGGTGGTGTCTGATTACCAGGGAGGTGGGATTTACTGACTGTTTAGTCAGACAGAAATAGACTTTTCCCAGTGTATTTCCAGCGTAAATCTCATCATATCCAGTGGCCGGGCATTGTGTCACCAATCATTTTATCCTCTCTTGTATTTTAAGAGAAGGTGCCATAGAAGTTATGTTATTATGAATGTGTTCCCATAGGTCAAAATCCAGGTGAAACTGCAGTGTTGGAGAGTTTATTATTATCCACACATTGTGTGTCATGCAGTGCTCCCCTGCTTTGCATTCCTTGTGCCTCAATTCTTTGCACTTGCAGATCACAGGAAACACTGCCCTGAAAATCAGAACTAGGAAGGGCTTCTTTTAGACCTGAGCAAATCACCTCTTTGCTTGGCAGGGAGAGATTTTCAGCAATTTAAGGTACTCTAAGAAGGCCTGAGGCCTCAGTGCTCTAAAATGCTTTTTTAATCCTGCTGTAAAGCATAAGGACCATGTATTTGTCCCCAAAACACCTCCCATGTTTATAACCATGGAGACAAAGCAAGAGATGAGGACTAGAAATCTGTACTGGATCTCACGGAATATTTTTGCTCTAATCTATGTGAGATTACAGGTGATTTGCAATTGTAATACTTTCCTGAAGAATCCCTTGGTTTTGCTTCAAGCTCTTAACTGGTTTTTCAAGTGCAGTATGCCAAGGAAATTCTTGCTTTTGTTCAGATAAAAGACTTTATAATTCACTTTCTTCCTCATTCCCATGTTTCCCCTTATCCCGCCCTATCCCGGTGTTGTGGTTTGTGTATGTACCAGCCTTTCATTTTTCCATGTACAGGGGCTTTAAAAGCCCAGACAGTTCCTGTTGTTGGGATAGCCTGCACAGCTCTTAGGAGCTGAGGGGAGAAAGTTCAGTTCTCTGTTCTGGTTCTGGCCTCCACTGCCACATCCAAATGATGGATTGAGGCTCAATCTGTGCATTATAGGTGTTGAATTTATTCCTGATACCGTTTCCGTGAGTGCATGAACAGGGATTTGTTTAGAACAAATTGACAGATGAGTTCTTTGTTCTTACCAACATTCAGATTGCACTGTGGTTATTTTTAATAGCAAATACAATGTCTTTTTTTTCTTCTTTTTTTTTTTTAGCAATGCCAAGCACACACAAATGTCTGCTGGTATGTTAGCTTTGGTGAGGGATTTGGAGCTTTAATGAGCTGCTGTATATCAGCTAATGTTTTCCCTAAGTGTCGATAAGTCTGTCTGAGTTTTGGAAGCTGGGATAGGCTGGATCCATGGAAGAATGTGCAAAAATGTGTCTCATCTGCCAGAGAGTATTTCTTAGTATGTTCGGGGCAATAAATAATTAAAAGTTTCTGAAAACTGTTAAGGTTTGTGTGATATGGGGAAGAAGGAAAGCAAATGATAAATACGTTACTTCCCTCTTTCCCAGTGAGGCTGCAGTTTGAGTTCTTCAAGTCCAGCTGTTCCCTCCTCCCAAATTCAGTTGTTCATTTGGGAGACAAGAAGTGTTAAGCTGATCTGTTTGCTTGAACTGATTGATTTCAGACCTCAGTTATTTACGGCTTTGGGGCAGAGCTTGTGGAGTCCTACCTTTTGATGATGTTTCCCTATTGGAATGCAATGTGGTGACTCGTGAGATTGCATCAGATGGATTCTCTGCTTAAGGGGAAGCTGTGGATTCCAGCAGACCATCCAGGTTGGTTTGGGGAGAGAACTGAAATTGAGAAGGGAAGGCAAGACCCACAGAGCCCTTGCTGCTGTCTGAACATTGGCTTATTGGGCTTCTCTGTAATTCAGTCTTCTGCTTGATGTAAATAATTACATTCTAACACAACAGACAAACTTCCAGTTTCTGTATGGAAAGTAAGTAAATGGAAAATAATGAGAGATGGAAGCCTGTACAATGTATTACACAAAGTGAGGCAAGGTGGATGAGTTGGAGGCAAAGCCCTTTGTTTCAGATGGGGAAATGATGAGAGAAGAGTATTTTTAATATGTTGGTGGTTCGGGAAACCCCTGGTGTGAGCAGTGAGGATATGGCAGGGAATTCATTAATAACTACCTACTCGAGTGGGGTAGAACAACCCAGAGTGCTGTTCAGGTGTAATGATCCCTCCAGATCTTAAAGAGGAAATGGGATTTCAGGCTGGTTCTGTCAGGGTGATGTTTGGTGCCACAGCTGATTCTGCCCATCCCAACAATGTGTTCTGTGCATGATTGTTAGCATGAGGCCTTGGCACAGACACTGTTGGGCAAGTTTGGTTTCCCTGAAGGATGTTGTAAAGTCAGCAGAAATTACCGTGTAGACTCAGCTCCCCATTTGTATGAACACAGCTCTTTCCTGTGGATGGGCCTTCTTGCTTTTTTCTTTTTTTTTTTTAATGCGTATGTTGAAATTCAAATATAAATTTAAACAAAGGAAACTTCTATCAGTGTGAAACCCAAAACCTTTTCACTTTGGTGCTGTAGTAGCATGTAAGATTTCTTGATTGTACCCATGCTCCTTATTCTTGGAGAGTCTTGAAGTAACATATTGGCTGATGGGAAGCCAGTTGGAAATGAGAACTCTTTTCTTCAGTTGGAAAACCAAATGAGTATATACTTAAGTCCCTCAAAAGCACTGCTTATGGTATCTACTGTTTGTTAATAATTTCTTAGGAGAAATTATGGAAATGTTCCTCAGTGCACTAATTCTCTACAGCTTTTCTAATTACTCCATTGATTTTTTGGAAGCGTAGATTTGTGTAAAGGAACACTGGGGCATATTTGAACAAAATACAGAGCAATAAAACTGTAATTGTAATTCATGTACATTCAACAAACAAAGCATTAATTTTATTAGTTTTGTCAGCAGTCTGTGTGTTTGAAGTGTGTGGTTGGTTCTTTCTTAAGCCTGTGGTTCATTAAGCTTTCTGCACTGTTTTGTCTCATCTATCAGGCAGTCTCACATTGATTTGGTGTTTTATATGTAAATATTGTGTAGGTAATTAATTTTAAAAAGTCAAAAAAATGTGTGCAAAGTAGTTGCTTGTGGTAAAGTTTTCCCCTTCTCCATGGTATTATCTTAATCATAAAAGAAGAAAAACGTCCCTCAGGTTGTTCCAGTCAGTCTGCATTCAGTGACTGAGTTCTGGTCCACTGTGCAGCCGCTGCTGTGTTATATCAGCGTTCATAATACTGTGACTTCATCTATTGTTTTACTAAAAATGCAAATAATTATTGTAAGTGGTTATAAGATTTCTTTCTTCCAATCCCAGTGTCTCATGACAGGCTCCTATTAAACTTCATCTCATATCATGAGAGACCAGAATGTGTGATGAGAAAATGTGTTTTGGTATTTAGAATCCTGTAAGAGCACTTACTTCTTTTTTGTGATGTTGTTGTTGGGTGGAGCTCAGGGTTTAGGTTTTTTTTTCCCCTACAAAAATGCATTTCCAGATGTTAACTTTTGAAAGTCTCAGTTTGAATTTTGAGCTTTTAATCCTTCATTTCATTGCCTGGAATCATTGTAGTGGATTTTTTTTCTTTTTTTTTTTTTTTTGACCTTTAAATAAGGGGTTTTGGTGTGTATAAGTATGTTAAAAAACCACACACATATAGTCGCTGGTAATTTGCTTAACCTTGGTCAGGAAAAGTGGAGAATGGTAATAGGAGATGCTTCAAGGTGTGTGGTATCCAGTATGGTACAGAATCTGTTCTTTCTCTGCCTTTTTAAGTCTCAGGTTCACTAATTTAACGACCAATTAAAGAGGCTTCAGGGTCTGCTGTGTTTTGTCAAAGCAGCAGAGAGAGACCATATGCATGATTTTTTTACCTTTATCCTTTTCTGTAATTTCTTTGGATGTGTTTGGCTGTCGGTGTTTGTTGTCTTATTCTCTGATTAAAAGCTGAATTTAGCTTGTGATAGGAGTTAAAAAGCAATTTGTTTCACCAGTGCATGTTCCAATTTTCATTATTGTCTTTTTTCTAGTTAGGAGTCTTCAGATCTATGTTTTTTGCTTTCCAAAGAGATGATTTAATTCACATGATTATTATATTTATACAACTGAAGTTTTCCGTGTTCTGCTTCACACAAAAGTGTGTGTGCACCAAGTACCCTCACACTCTTCTGGTAAAATAAACTCTAAATTATATCTGAGTAATTCTTTTTCTGAAGCTGTCTGCAGCTTTGCTGTACAGATGCCCTTTTGCTAAATGAAACACTACTTATCTTAATTATTAGTGTTAATGGATGTGCTGTGGGCTCAGTATTTGCTTTTGTCAAGTAGAATCTAAGTTATGTCGTTTACTGCTTGACAAATGTGACAGAACTGTAGTTCTGACTGTCGTGTCTGAATGAATCAGTGCCATGTGCATGAGGGGTTGCTGGCAATCACCTGGAATGCATAAGCAGACTGACTTCTCTTCTTTTCAGCATCTTTTGCAGGCACTGTTATTCCTGAAATGCCACGTGCTCCTAATTTGTCAGGTGCGTGTGTTCCAGTGATGGCTTGTGGTTTCTCCTTGTGCATTTATCTCTTTGTAAAGGTCTCTCTGCTCTTACAGAATCTGCTTCTGTCCAAGGATGCATTGTGAACTACTGAATATCCATGGCATTAATATAAGTAGACATAAATAGATCAAGACCATTACAAAAAACCCATGTATTTTCCCATTATACAGACTATTCTTGTGTTAAGCTATTATTTTTAATTGAAATTGCAGTGTGTTCCTGGTCCTTGGTATATGCTCAATGTTAAGAGTATATAAATTGTATTCTGAAGCTATCTTTGCAGGAAGTAACGATTCAAATTCTGGTTTTTTTCTTCTAAGTAGAATGGTTACACTTTTTAACACATTATACATATGTACATAAATGGTATTTTCTTTTGAGAAGGAAGATAATTCTTTCCAAAAAGCAGAGTTCCCCAAGACCCAGTGAAAGAAAAGGGAACTCAGTGGGCTAAAAGAGCCTTGATCTAACAAGTTGTCACATTGAGGGGAATTCTCTTTTCCCTCTTTCTTCATAGTATTCCTGACCGGTCCACTTTGTGAATTTTTTCTCTTTGTCACTTTTTAGTGTTGTCAGTTGTATTGTTTCTAGCAGAACTGTGGCGATGAATTTGCTGTGCAAACACTTGTTCAAAGGGTCATATGGAATATTAATAGATATCATAAATCTTTTCTTCATGAGTTTTACCTGGGAATGGTGAACTGGAAAGTCCTAATGCAGGTTTTGGGTTAAACAAGTGTAGGCATCACTGTTCCCATTTCCCTCATCAGTTACCACTGCCATCACTTGATTATCTGAAATGGCATGTCAGGACATCCTGCTCTGATTAAGTCTTTTGGCACGTTAATTTCAATTATTTCATTACTGAGGAAGAAGTGCCAGGGAATGGATTTGCAGGACTGATGAAAACCACTTGAACTTGCCTGTAAAGTTTCTGAAAAATCTCCCCTCTCTTAGAGAATCTTTTCTCTGCATCCTTAATTTCTGTGTGATTAATGAAAGAATAACTGGAGTAATTTGTTAACTTTGACAGGCAAATTGTCTTTTACATCTAAGTATGGTTCTAGCTCTCTGGCAGTGGACAAAATTAAATCTCTAATAGGAACCTTAATGTCTTCACAAAGAAAGAGGAGGAAAATGTTATCTATTATGTAGCATGTTACTTTTTCTTGCTTATTGGGCACAGACATAAGGGCTTGTAGAGCACCTGGAATGTGTTTGAATACTTCACTGACCTGACTTATGTAAGGGCAGGAGTTAAACCTGCCGAAGGTGAACCCATTTGTGTTTCTTTTTAAAATCAGGTTTTTGTTGCTAAGTTTTATAAGCATTTTTGGTTTGGATGTAGTTTCAAGATACTCTCTGATATCTTTAAACATTTTGCTTTGCTGTCTTGTAACTTGAGTTCTCATATTCTGATTTAAAGAGCATTTTGTGAGAATGTGAGGCAATGTGCATATTATGAGTTCTGAAGTACTGTCACAAAGATGCACTGTGGAATGAAGAGGTGGCATCGTGTCAAAAGTGTTCTGTCTTGATGGTTCCTGTTCTGCAGAACTCTGAACAGTTTCAGGAGCTGGAATAGTTTTAGGATTTTTTTAAAGCTGAGTTCAGATTTTCAATTATTTAGGTTAAAAGCTGTTCCCCTTTTGAAAGATCACTAACAACTGCTTGGAGCTGGCTACCAGACATGGTTCTTGGAACTCCCCAGTTGCTCTGTAAGATGAGTCTTTTATGGGGTACGGTGTTGAGGAGTTGTTCTGGTTTCTGGTTTGTTTGGGGCTTTTTTTGTGCTTTTCACACACTCCCGAAGATATAGAATTTGATGTGTATGGTAGCATAAAGGCAGATGGATTTTTATCTCACCAGGACTGGGTAGCACTTCAGCTGAAATATCATCTTCCATTTCCATCTTTCATATTTTAATAGGAGCCTTAGAATTTCATGAAACCTAATCAATTCAGAAGGAAGCTGGTGTTTACACAGACAGATTGCTTAATGCCCACATTATGTTTTCATGCTTCACATCCAGGAAGGAAGGCTTGGTTTAGTTCCTGCACTTAATTGTGTTTTGACCCTTCCTTCTGCAGCCCTTGCAACACCTTCCTTCGGAACAGTAGAGGATAAGTGAGACAGGCTTCTCTTTAAAACATGGCAAGTCAAATGGCAAAAGTGGAGGTGCCTTGGGTTTTATTCCATCATTTAAAGAGAGGGGAAAATATAGAGAAAAATCTGTTGTTGATATTATGAAATAGACTTCCACTGTAATTAACAGCCTGGGAGTTTTTCTGCTTGCTCTTCTTATCCTGGTGTTGCGAAAGCTTGCTGTCCTGCTGGGATTTCTTTTTGGAATGCAGAGGTGTGTTCTAGCTAAAAGCATGTGCTTTGCCTAATAAGCTTTCCTAGTCACTGAGCCCAGCTGGCTGCTGCAGTCTGCATTTGTTTTGTCTTAACTAATTTTTATATCCATGCTTTAAATGAAACTAACACTTTTTACATTAAATGACAAACCAAGCACAATGTCCATAAATGAAACCCAACACTATAATCTACTCATTTTTGCTTTCAATGGGCAGCATTGTGTAACCAAGCATCCTAGTAAAAAGGAAGATGTGGAAATAATACTGGTGGGATGTGAATGGGGCTAGGCTGAAGGGATCAGCCTTCATTGGAGGGAGACATCTCTGTTGAGTTAAGTGTTTAGCACTTCCTCTCATAAATACAGAAGATGAGTGAAGAGAGCGGGGCCTGGCTGGTCAGCACAAAATGTTCTTGTCAAGTCTTGGTATCTTTTCCTGTAGGTGATGATGAATGTCATCAATATGTAGCACTTTGCTGGAGTCTCCTGATGGGTTAATTTTCAGGGTTGCTACAGTCTTGCAGCTACATTGAGTTGATAAAAAGTGCTCAAAGTCTCTGAAATTCAGCCAAATCTTTCCAATTTGATCCAAATTATGAATGAATGGAATGGAAGTTAGCAGGTGAAACATGAAATAGAAAGTCTGTTTCAAAATACTCATGAATCTTTGTTTACAAGTCTACAACAGAGATACTGGAATTGTTGTACAAGTTTGTTCTCCATGAATTTGTGGCAAATAATGTTTTTGTTCTCACTTTGTGCTGAGTAGGATCATTTTTCATATACTACTAGTCAAATATATAAAGCTCTGGCCAGTTCCTGCTTGGCTGTTAGTTTCAGTGGAGCTTTTTAAATATGATGTAGCAGCTGCTTGGAAATTAAATTTTAGAAAAGTAAAAACAAACAGACCCATAACAACAATAATAAAACCACCACCACCAAAATATCTCTGTAATCTTGTTTGTATATGTATTTTCACAGAAATAAGGGCAGATTTTTTCTTCTAGTGAATTCGCATAGCTCAAAGCTGCTATGAGTAGGAACTTCCCTTTGCTGTGAGGGTGAGTGGCATCTGACCTGCACACAAATGTTCTCCTGGTCCTTGTAGGCAGCTGTGTGAGCTGGGTCAGAGTGAAGGTTTGAATCTCTTTGCTGGTTCTTTTTGCTGCTTTTTGAAGAATTGCATTGCAGTGTAGCTCTAGACCTTTTTATTTCTTTACACAAATGTCAGTGGACAGATTTAGGGCCTGGATGTCAAGTCCATTCACTTACAGTTTTGCCTCATGTTTATTAAACTGTGACTGATCAAAATCATGGTAAGTTTTTTGGAGTCAAAATTACTGATGATGACACCTCAAAAAGACACAGATAATTGCATTTGCACCATTAAAAAAGGGTAAAGTTTTTCGTGTGACTTAAATAACAAATGCCTTTCTTCTCTTAGTAGCACTTTTAGTAATTTACAGTAGAGACTATGCAAAATATCAGGATTAATTTCTCTGTGCTCCATTAAAAAAAAACTCAATTCAGAAAATTGTGTGTTTAGGTCGCCTGAACTAAGCAGTGACACTAATATATAACTAATCTATTAATGGCCTACAGGCAGCTGTGAGGAGGAAACATATAGATTTTTACTTAATACTCGTGATTGGTACATTAAGAAAACAAACAAAGTGTTGTTGAGTGTTTGGATATTGCTGGGAAAAAAATCAGAAGGTCTCTTCAGGTGTAGTCAACAAAGTGCAGTGAGGAAAGAATCCAGAACTGCTTCTGTAAGGTTGTCATCCTACACTCCTCATATAAACCTTGTTAAAATACGTAATAACCAAGTTGTGTCTTTAACAGTCCTGATACCAGTGGGGCACATTGGAAGGCATTTTTGTTGCGTCCTGGTTCCATATATGTGTGATTCCAAATTTCTCTCTGTTGGAAGCACCCCTTCCCTGAGCCCTCCTTAACTACAGGAGGTAGAATTCCCTGTGCCCTGATCTTGAGAGGCAGGCACAGTTTATCACCACCTTCCTCCCAAATCATTCCTCTGGGAGGAGGGTAAAAAGGCACATATTTTGCAAAACAATTTAACGTTCTAAATACATCACAAAGTGTTAGAACATAGTTGGCTGTGCATTCTATGGAAAAAGACAGAAACTCTTTGCTAAGAATGTCACCCATCTTCCTACATACTTTGTGATTAATGTTTATTATATTATTGTGGGACTGCAGCAATTTGCAAACTCTCTCAATGGATAAAGGAGTAAATCTCTGTCATGAGAATGCTTGTTTCCCAGCTGTTTTTCTGAAGATGCTTTCCTTCATCTTACCAGTTTTAATGTGAGAAATTTAAGCTCCTTTTCTCTTCCAGAACATATTTTATGTTCATATTGCTTTAATAATGTTTCTTCTATGCTGACCTGCCTGTCTGTAGAGATCAGAATATCCATCTGTCTAAATCTTGTCCTCTAAAGGGTGAATAGCAATTCCCACCACCTCTGTCTTATCTCCATAACTTTAGGCTTGCTAATTTGCATAAAAGTCTTGTGGTGAATGAAAGACCTCTTATTTAGCTCTAGTAACATGAATTATTAATTTTTTTTGTATTGAGGCATGAGGAAACAGTAAGCTTCATCTTACTGGATATCAGACGTGTTCTGTGCAAGCACATTGAAAATTTGCTTTCATTCTTGGCTGTTCCTCAGCAATAACATCCAGGTTGGCTTGGAATATTCCTGAACATACATACATCCTCCTCAGGTGCTGGCTTCTTAAAATAATAAGTAGAACTTGACAAACAGAATTTAATTCCATTTGCATTGAATCATAGAGTAATGGAATGGTTTGGTTTGGAAGGAACCTTAAGGATCATCCAGAGTCCCCCTCCCCACCATGGGCAGGGACACTTTCTCCCAGGTTGCTCCAAGCCCTGTCCAAGGTGGCCTTGAACACTTCCAGGGATGGGGCAGCCACAGCTTCTCTGGGCAACATTTTGGGAGCTTTTGTGCTTCATGTAGTGAAGGCACTTTTGTTTGAGTCCCTGTGAATGTTCTGTCTTATTTTCTCCAAAAGACTTGCTGTGTAATTTTGGAGGGTTCCATGATGGAGACTTCAGCATGTGTGGGTTAATGGTCTTTACTGTGTCACCACATTTTTCTGGCATATTTTGAGGGGAAATACTCTTCTTGGGAGTGGTTTGTAGTACTTCAGGCAGATCAGTCTTCAAAAGAACCAGCAAATGTATTGTATAGTTCTTGTAAAAACCCAAAGGGAGGTTTATTTTATTTTTTTGTAATGGTTTTTCTTGTAGGCCCTGTGAGGGGACTTGAACTTGTCTAAGAGGTGCTGCAGAAAAAGAGAAAGTTTTGTTTTTATGACCAGAAGAGAGTTTGGCTGGTTTACCTTGTTTTATTATATCACTGAAATCTGCAGTTATCAGAGCAGTGTAAGCAGTGGGGTTAATTTCTGTACTTGCTTTGCTACAGTGAATATAAAAATGTCATATATAAGAACTCAAACAAGTCTTGACAAATCAACAATGGATGTGCCCTATTCATTGTGGCATTGGAGTTTCTTAAATCATAGAAATTACTTGGGTTGGAAGAGACCTTAAAGATCAGTCAGTCACTCCTAGATGCCCTCTGTCATTGTACTGCTGCTCATTTTCTACTGATCGTCTTTTTTGCTGTTATTTGTCCCACAGAAAGTCACACTATGGAGAATCTGTGCTGTAACATCATCCCAGCCATCCTTCCTACCAGCAGAATTGCTTTGACTTTGATCTGGAATAATTAAGTGCCTGTATTTTTATGGCTATCTTAGAGTAGTTAAAGGAAAGATAGCTGGAATATGTGTGCTTTTCCAAATGAGCCTCCAGGAGTTGTTAGGGCTTTGATCCTATGTATCCTGAAGTTTTCTTTTTTCTTTCCTTTCTGAAAGTATGTTATCTAGAGGATTTCCATCGAAGTACTGTGGTAAACTTCCCAAGAGCATTCCTGTTTTCATAGGAAGAATCCCATTTCTTAGTTCTACGCAGGGCAAAATGTAATCTCTGCAGCCTGGGCAGGGTTTAATAAGACCTGCATAGCATCAGGCAGGTTTGGCTGTTCAGCTCATTCCTTGAATTGCTTCCCCAGTCACGTGCCCACAGAAGAGATCGATTTGTTACCTAATAGGACATTTAAAAACATTTCCACGATTTGCTGACGTGGGGGAATGGTGAGGTAAAGGAATAGATTTTGCACTCGATCTGAGCATACACTACTGCGGTCTTGGCAAGCCCCTTGTTCTCGTGTAGAATTTGCTGCTGCAGTGGTGCATTGCAGGAAATAGATAAAAATCAACACACAGAATGGATCCATGCAATGTATATATCCAGGGAAAGAGCCATGCATTTGAACCTTAAGAAGCTTATGTGTTTTCACAAGGCAAATAGACTTCCCACTGTTAGAAGAATCTTACTATAGAAGGACATGTGATTTAATTTGAATAAGGTCCATTATTTAAATGGTTTAAAAACACAATAGGCTCTTAAATGCATCTTTTATAGAGTACTTGAGAAATTATTTAGGTTTGTAAATGCTCGTGGAGGGGGATGAGCATCTACCAAAGGGGAAGCAAAGAAGCAATTTCAGCATAGTCATTTGAATTCCAGAGAATTGCTTTGTTCTTGTTGAAATACAACTTTTTACTACTGTGGCGATGTACAGGAAAAGGAAAATTACATTTTTAGAGCGTCCTCCTATTTTATCCTCTAGCTCATGCTATCCTTTAAATGACACAACTCTTCTTTTCCTCCCAAGTTTAATTTCAGCCTTGTAGCTGTTGCAGAATTTTGTGTAAAACAGAAAATGGAAAAAGTTTAAAAACACGCAGTGATTCAATATCCATCTCTTGGAATGACACATCATCCAGAACAGAGCAGCAGAAAAATCTGTATGTAGAATTAATGATACCTACTCATTTCTCTGTTTCACCCCCAGATAGAACTATTAATTTCATCTGAGTTATGTAGTTATAGACTGACTTGCAGTGTTCTCTTGATGAGAGCCCTTGAACCAAAGTCATGCTTTTGTAACTTGGATAGACTTTGGCTACAACATGGTTCTCATTTAAGAACATGTCTTAATTTCGGAGTGAATTCAGAAATATGTGTTGTATTTCTTTTGAGTATTATCCATGCATGTAATCCCTATCAGGTGAAAGGGAAAAAAGTTCCCACAAGTTGCTTTCTAGCATGTTCAGTGCTTTCCATTTTCTCTTCCACAGTTTTTTCAGTTACAGACAGAAGTAGGACTCACTGGGATCAGGAGCAAGCTGCTCACATGGTTATAATGGTATATTTTTATTTACACTCCATTTGAGAACTGTGATGTTATTTAACAGCTTAGGCCATTTTATCTTTAATTATAAGTCGTGATATTGTTGTCTTCAAACTTCAAGCAGATGGTCAGAGCCAAGTGTCCTGTTCAGACTGGGGGAGCTGTGTAGACATCTCCTCTCTGCCTTTTTTTTTTTTTTGGTTCTGCTGCTGTCTAAACAAACATTTAAAATAACACAGTTTAAGAAGTTACCTGTGACTTTCTGAATGCTTACCAAACTCAAAAGTGTTACAGAAGTTCTATAACTAATGCACAGTTTAGCTTGTGCAAATAAAACTGTTACTGGTACCTCTGACTTCAGAGGGTCTGAGAATAAAATTTACAATATTGATGGCATGTTTTTTTAAAGATGTAATTGGCATTTCTAATTGGACAGTATCATAATTAAGACTTGGTTGTGGTGAGTGAACAATACTTGAGTTGATTTTGTAATTATTTAAAGCTGATATGTCAGAGCAGTGCACTGACTCAGAGTAACTGAATCATCCTATCAGCATGTGGAGGAGTGATTTATATGCTGTATCATGGAGAACTGTAGAATCAATTCCCTCTTTTTCTCTCTTCAAGCCTAAGAACATGGCTTTGAAGTTTTAATTATTTAAATTTCTGAAATGTCCCAGCCCCTCTGCTGGTGGCTGATGGATTTGTGACAGACTGGTGTCGGGAACACAGCACAGGGAGTCTGGGAGTAAATACAGACTTAAGGAGTGATGGAAATGTCATAAGGCAGATTTGACCCATTTTTGTTACTCCTGAGGTGCAGAGTACTTGAGTAATAAATGCTCTTGGCTGTGCTTTAGCACTGGCTCTGTCCTCCCACAGGGCAGAAGAAACACCATGGTTGGAATAGCCATAGGGTCTCCAGCAAGGAGAGGAGCAGCAGTCGGTTACATGGCCTTTTGTGATTATCTGTCCTTTTTTTCTTTCAAAAAATAGGCCAAGGGAAGCACACTGTTCATCACTCAACATGAGCTGCTGTGGCTGCTTTAGATCTGGAAGAGAATTGGTTGCAAGATGAATGAATAAGAATAAAAATAAAACTCTGTGTCCAGGCTGTGATCTAAACATAGCGAGGGGAATAGGATAGGCAAAAATTCCCAGGGAGGATTGAGTGTTCCTAAAATGTGAATAATAAAGCCTGGAACACTGAATATGTGAGGAAATGTTTAAATTTTGCTTCAATGTCTGGCTCTGTGGCCCAGTGAAGGCACTTCATATCTGAAAATTTTCAGTCTAAGGTCTCTGACTTTTCTGGTTTGGGTTTTTCTTCTTTCCCCTATTCTGCTGTTAAGGTAATGAAATGCTGCAAACCTTAAATCAGTCTGATCACTTGTGTTCATGTGTCTGTAAGGGATTAAGAACTCAAAGAGAGCAGAGTTTTAAGCAGAGTTTTATTGCAGGAACTGTCACAGATTCCCAAGGCTCTATACAAGTGTTGCTTTCACCTTCTTTCAAGTCCTCTGAAGCGCAACCTTGTAAGGAATAGTTGGGCAGAGCTGAGGTAACACTTGTAGAGCACAAACACCGCTCCTGGGGAACAAAGCAGGTTATGGTGGCAAACTTAGGCATGGAGAGAGAATTTCCCACATATACCTATATTCTCTAAGTAGGGATGTTTGGAGCTGCCCAACAAACACCTTCATCTGTGCACACTGAGAATAAAGTTGTTTCTGAAGAAGGTTTGGGCTGGAAAATGAAGTGTACCCACCAAAAACTTCCAGTAACAATTCTAACACGTTAGGAAAAATAAATACTTTCTCTTGTTTCTGATGTATTTAAACTGTATCTGTTTTACACTAAAGACTTACTTTAAAAGATGGGGAAATAGAAGCAGATTTGGTTTGGGAAGCTTTTACTTTCCTAATGCTACAAATTTGTACCTGATCAAACATTGCAGGGATCCATAACTGCTGTTTGCTTTAACACTGCCTTAAGAATCTGCTTCTTTGAGTTACTTGTGAACACGTACAGGGTGGCAACACCTTCCTTATGATCTTTTAACCTCCCAAGCCTCCCACTGTCTTGTTAGTGTTACCTCGATCATCTTTTCCCTTTACCTTTGTGGTGGATATGTTTTGCAGGCTGTGAAAGGTAGGAGGCCTTTGGTTTATAAGCTTGTAGCTAAAAACCTCTCTGTTCTGAAAGTGCTTTGATATATTTAGTGTGAGCATAAGATGCAAGACTCCTGAGTACCAGAGTGGAAAACTTCTAAAAAGATGCTTTCCTCTTATCATATACAGTTAAATAAAAATTGTACTTCTAAAGCTATTTTTGAAATAGCTGCAAATATGGAAGGAGAGTTTGTAATAGCTCAGGTCACTGGATGCCTCTTGCTTTCCCTGCACAATGGGCTTTGTAGGTATAGTTTGTTTCCATTGGTTGATTTCAGGAGCCAGTATTACATGAAGCTGAAACAGGTTTTTACAACAACTGATGCTTGCTTTAGGTGGAGCCTGAGCTGGCCCAGGACAGAGCAGGAGCTGTCACATCTAGAAGTGCAAGGGCAGAACATCAGTGGGATGTGTTCATTTTCTCCACTGCTGTTCTGATGGTTGGATGGTAAACTAGTAATAAGTTGTTCTGACAATTTGGGAAGATTTGGAGTGTCAGCACTCTAGTTTTTGACCTACTGATGCCTGCTGCTTTCTTTTTAAACTCATTTTGTATCATGACTGTTCACAGCACTGAGATTAGTGTTTCAGAGGTGGACTCTTGACTTATCTTACAGGTGATCACAGGGTGTGTCATGCAGTAATGTTTGCACTTTCTTTTGCTGGGCTGAACCTCTTCTGTAGAGGGTACAAAACTATTGCTGGGGGTCTGGGCCTGTGAGTTACCCCAGCCCTGGCAACAGTACAGGAGATCAGTAGAGGGTGAAACACTGCAGAGTGAATTGGGGTTAGCTAATGCTGTCAGAACTGTCAGTAACTCTCTGTATGTGCATGCACCATTTATATTGTGCAGGACCATTCTTTCCTATCAATTAAAAAACTGATTATAATCTTCCAGAAAGAAAACACTTACAGCCTCTTCTGGTTGCTCTGTGTGGTTTGTTGGAAAATCAGAGCAAAAATAAAGAGGACAGACAGAGGTTTGTTGTGGACTGAAGGAAGATGGGCTGGGGACATAAAGATGATGGATTGTGTATGGTGGGGAAAGAGAATGGGGTGAAAGATGGAGAATGTGGTACCTGAGAATGAGGATAATAAAGGAGAGAAGCAGGGAGGGACCAAACTAAAATGAGGGGGGAGCAGGAGAATAGTGGGAAAGGGTATGAAGGAAGCGGAAAACTCTACTTTTATGTCTTGGCTAAGGAAGGGATGTTCCTGTACCTTGAAGGAGAAGTGACAGGTTGATTCTGTAGCTGAAATCCTGGTTAACTTCCCTAAAGCATCCAGACCATAAGCAAGGCCTAACTTGCTTTTTAAAAAAAGTTGAATCCTGTTTTAAAGCAAGCTGGTGACTGTATGGATCTGACTGATTCTCATTACTCATTTGCAGTATTCTGTTTCATCTTAGACTGTAGCCTCAAGAGATGTGAGCAGGGGTGGGAGTATTATGAAACAAAGTAATTTGATTATTTGGGGTGGGGTGGGAGGGTGGCAGCTTTGTTTTAACTTAGCAAATTGTTTAAAAGCACAGACAGATAAAAAGCAGACAGCTAATCTGGTTAAGAATAGCCACTATGGTTTTTGATATTGATTTCTTTCCACACTCTGTCATCTTTTAACCTTGTTTTCTTACAACTTTTGAAAACCCGTCTTGAGCTGGACTGAACAAATAGAGGATATGGATAAAATAGTTTCCTTTCAAGAAGTGATTGAACTTCTTTCAACTTACCACTACATTTCTTTTACATACTTCAATTTCTCTTAATTTCCACTGCAATAAAAACTTACGGATATGAATTTTCTGCCTTTTAGCCTAAAATGACCAGCTTTTACATGCTTCTTATGTCATGTGTTTACAATACATTTAATGCTAAAAGATTTATTTTTAGCTGGCTCAGTAAAATAGCTGGTTGCTGGAGTTGTTGTCATAGCAGCAATCTTAACAGATAGGCTGATCCTATTTAGCTTTAGCAGCCAACGAGCGGCCGTTAGGCAACAGTTTGACAGTTCTGCAGCATTTTTCTAAAGATGGAAATTGTGCTGGTGGTGGTGAATTTTTTTTGGCCCTACTTTAAAATATTTCTTTCTGTAGGTGTGTGGAGTTGGATTCAACATTTTCCCCTAAAAACTTATGATAACTTTGAATACACAACATGTGAGATTCAGAATTTAAGTCTTAATTTGTAGGAGCTTGAAAATAAGTTAAATGGTGCAACATATTGCAAGCTGCTTTGATGATTTTTTTAAAAAGTCAGAAGTATTCTGAGAGAAAAATGCCAGACTAGAGAACAAGACTGTGCATCATTTATTCAGCAGTAATTTTAACTTGTGGCAGACTGGGCAAATATTACTGAAGAACTTTGTGGGTTGTTTTTGTTGAAATGCACTGCCTGGGTTAGATGACATCTTAGGATTTTAGTAGTTTCAATTCTTACTTTTTTTATATGAAGATAATAGGGTCCTTCTATAATGACAAGCAAAGAAATAATATTTTCAGATTAGTCTGTAACATTAGACATACCTCAAAGTGTTCCCCCTAGCTCTGAGCTGTTACAAAAGTTCAGTCACCCTCAGGTCTGAATCTCTCTGAGATGAAATGTGAATTTACTGTGAGGAATTTCTCCTGTCTGTAACTTCCAGTCAGATGGTATTGAACCTAAATTATTTTCAATGTGGTTGAGCAAAAGACTTACTCTCAAAACTCTCTTAAGTCTCTTAGTAGACAGAATAATTAAAAAAAAATTGAAGTACTTTAGTTTAATGGTAAGAGATGGGTTTGGGTGCTGTTGGCTTAGGGTGCTTCAAATATGATTAAGAGTCAAAAAGCCTATTTAACCTTCCAATGACTTTTTTTTTGGTCCTTAAGCCCCACTTGCTGAAATGTATTGTTATTACAGACTGTCATATCAGGTGTGTGTGCTTATTATTTTCCCATCAATCACAGCAACTTTCCTCACACCTCCCCATTCTGGGTCATTTTGGGGAATAGTTCAGCCTGTTGCTTTCAGCTTCTGGTTCAAAACCAGTCTCAGAATAGCAAAGGCAAGTTCTGTAACTCTGGCTGGTATGGATTTGATATTGTGCCACTGTTTGATGGACTGAAGTAGTAAATTCTAATGAGTGATTCTGGCAGAATCTCCCAGCAGAAAAATGAAATATCATATATGCACACACATTTTAATGATCAAGTTATATTACAGCTTTTGAGTGCATCAAGGAGGTCGGTGCTGTGAAAAAGTGGAGTTCTTGCCGTGGTCCCACCACCCAAACTCCTGCTTCTTCACCACTTAACCTCCCTGCTGGGCAGCTGCTTTCCCTGGGTTCTGGTGTTCACATGAACCTTAAGACCTGCTCCCTGATAGGACTTGGAAATATCTTGGACAAATGGAAGGGTGCTCTCTCTTGCCCTGTCGTGTGAGGACAGAACTGTTCCCCTGCTGGTCTGCAGCACTGCAAAGGCACCGAGTGAAAGGCAAAGGCAGCAGTGAGAGCCACACCTGATTACCTGGACTTGGGGATGTGTTCCTGTCACTCACAATCTGTGTCTGTTTTGCTGTTTCAGGCAAAGTCGTGCATTTGTCATATGTGTGGTGCCCACCTGAACAGACTCCACTCTTGCCTCTACTGTGTCTTCTTTGGCTGTTTTACAAAGAAACATATTCACGAGCACGCGAAGACAAAGCGACACAATTTAGGTGAGTTCTCATCCTGACGGTGCTCATAACCCTCTGTGTTATCCCTGTCCATTGCAGTCCAGTAAAGTGATGTTTTTTTGTAGTTGCCTCATTAGGCAGAGAGTTAATTTTATCTGTGGTCTGGTTTAGTTTAGTGGCATTATTCTAAACTTGGTGTTTAAACTTCCGTTGCATCACTGCTAAGTTTATGTTCACAACTTGTAATTTGTTTAGTATCTTGGTATTTATGAATTAATGTCATACATAAAAATGTGAGGAGGCAGAGTTTTGTGAGTTTCTTTCCTAAGTGTTAAAAATGGTGGGTTTAATGCCTGGAACTAGAACATTTATTTCAGTAAACTTTTTTCAGGAGGTCATGTTCGCTTCTTTTCTTGCTGAGGAAAAAACCCATAATTTCTATCACAAAGAGGGCAAATCAAATAGCAATCAGAATTATTTCAGCTGTTGAAGTTTGGGGGGTGGTTTTCTTTATTTTTCTGTGTTGGCTTCTTATTCCTAGTAGGGTCAATAACCTAAGTAAGAAGACTGTTTGATGTGGAGTACCTTTGCCTCAGCTGTCTCAAAAAATGCTGGTTAAAGGCCAAAAAGTTCTTCTGTCAGCTTTGGTGCTATGTCATGTATCAAAACCAAAAGCCTTTGGTTTTGTTTTAAATTACCTGTTGCTTATAGTTTAGAACATTTTCAAGTTATAATGCAAAATCCTGATCTATATTCTATATTAAAATTCCCTTTTAAAATGGATGGATATAATTTTTCTCCAAATTTAAATGTATTCTTGGTGGAGTGATGTAAGAAACAGGGAAAAAAGGGCATTATTTCATGGCATAAATTTCTTCTTGACCAGCGTGGCCACCATTCCTAATTTAATTTATCCTAAGTGCTTGTGAAACAAACTGTCTTTATTTCCCATGAAGACAGAGAAGCTCCAGAAGGCCAGCAGTGCTGTGTACTCCTGTGCTTAAGAAACGGGTGTGTAAGTTTACTATTTTTGGAAAAGATGATTTTAACCAGCAGATCATTATAGTTTCTTCCTCCATATGTGTCAAGAAAGAAAAAGATGAGGCTCAGTAGTGGTATAGTTTTAAGTTTGTAAATGTCTTGAAAAATAGAATACTGGAAAACAGTACTGCAAATTCCATCATGGTATGGGGAGAGCACTGGGACTGTTCAGCCCACAGGAGAGAGGGCTTGGGACAACCTCATGGGTGGGTACAAATATCTGAAAGAGGGGTTAAAAAAAGTATGTTGGGCTGTTTCCAGTGGTGTCCAAGAGGCAGAGGGGACAAAGGGAAATACAGGAGGTTCTGTCTGATCATCACCCAGCTGTAAGGGTGACCCAGGACTGGAACAAGTTGCACTGAGTGGTTGTGGAGGGTCTATCCCCAAATATATTTGGAATCTCTCTGGACATGGGCCTGGGCAGCCTGGTTGTTCTGGGTGGCCCTGCTGGAGCAGGGGCTGGACAAGGTGACCTGAGAGGTCCTTGCCAACCTCAGCTGTTTTTTGAAAACTGAAAATACCAAACCAACCCTCTGTGACATCTTTTAGTTGCTTTTTGTGGAGTGTGGTCTCAAAGAGCTTTTAAAGTCAATTCATTAGCTGGAATTGTTTTGGAATCTTTACCAACACAGAAGTGCAAATTATTTGAGGTAAACTCAAAGAATTTCTGGTAAAAGGGGTGTATGTGTGTGTGTATAAATATATATATATAAAACAACCTTTTGTGCTAATACAAGTTTATGGCCACATTTAAGGTTTAAAAAATACTGTGATAAATTGAGACTGTCAACAGTATTTACCTGTGGACACTTTGTAAACACTAATATTTTTACCACTAAACTTAACATATTTGTGGAGAACCTTTTTAAAAAGCCTTATAATTGCTCACATTCTCAGCTGCTGTTTCCATGTTTGGGAAGCTTAAATTCAAGTTATTTTTTGTGCAAGGTAGAATTTGCTGTTGTCTGCTGTAGTGAATTGGATTCTGTTTTCTTAAAACCAAAACTGGGTGGAGGAGGGATATTCTTAAAGATGATCTTGCTTAAGGACTGTTGTAGTTATTGTAGTGGCACTAGACAATTAAGACTGTGTCAGATAAGGTACTTCCCAAAAGGAATAGCCTTTAGATAAAAAGGGCAAGAGTTAATTAAGCCAAAGCACAAAATACTTCACTGAATTATCCCAAAAAGGATTCTTCTGCTGCTAAATATAAATTACTTGGTGCACAAATACACATAACGTGACGATTGTGCAAGCGACTGCTCGGTTTCTAGTTTGGGAGATTCCTTTCTCTCTTTTTTTTAATGTATGTTTTGGTGTTTAATTTTCCAGCTGCATGTGAAATGAGCTTTAAAAATATTTTTGTAGTTTTACTAGTGCTCTCAGTTGCTTTTCCTGCTGCAGTTTTAGTTGGGAAAATAACATCTGATAGGCAAAAACAAGTTAAGTGCTTTGAAATTTCAAAACGAGGAGGAATTATTTTAAAGCACTTGGTGACTTTTTGCTGATCCAACATCAGTCTCCATGGAGACAGGCAGGAGCTGCACACTTAATCGCAGTTGTAAGAAATGCTGTGGATTTCAGCTGTAGCAGCTGTCTGAGCATGGAAGGGATGTGTTTGCAGCTCACTGCTGTGTGTTTCAGGAGGCTCCAGCATCATATTCCAGAGCGTTTTTAAATATATCCCTTGCTATCTCTGCTTCTCTGGACAATCTAAATTAGGCACTCACAATCTGACCTTACAGTGATACCTATGCTCTTGTATCTGCCTCCCTGTTCAATGTATATTAATAATACTGTACTTAATTTAATGTATTCCTTGAGTTGTGGATGTGGGTGATGGGTAGGTGAGGTAAGATCCAGCTATAGGAGCTGGTTTTTTTACATCTCTGCATTGCACAGTCTCTCAGTCAATCTCCAGGGCAGGCTGATATTCCCACTGGGCTCTGTGTGTCTTTTGTGAGAAGTTGTGAAATGGTGAGAGCAAAGTCCTTACTAATCTCTTCTGGGATTCTTCCTATTTTTGATCCTGGCAGATGTTTCCTTTTCCCCACCTGTGGGAACCTTAACTATTTTTAACTTTTCTTACTGCAGCTCTTACATGATTCTCAACATCCTCATTATACTTGACTTTTCCAGTTCTAAAATGTCCATCCTTTGGATTGTGCAACCCTTTGGATTAAGACAGTTTGCTTGCTAGTGACTTGCTTTCTTAGTTAACACTTCCATGACTTCTATTTTGTGCTTCTAAGCCTGCTGTTCAATACAAAGCTGATATTGTTACTTGGGAGTTAAACTCAGTGACTCCAAAACTTCTGATTTGTGTTACTTGTCTGCCTCTTTGGTAGTGACTGGAGTTTCACTCTTGGTGCTATTGCCTCTTTGCTAAGTAATTTGAAATCCTTCTGGAGCTATTTTGATTTTCCTAAATGAATGTGTGCCATCAACATACTCTGTCATCTTCCTAAATAGTCCTTCTAAATCAGGTTCAGCACCTGAGGAATCTGCTGATGGTTTCTGTCCTTGTAAAAATTGATGATCTCTTCCTTATCTTTTCTACAGCTGCTCAATGAAGGAAAATACACATTAGCTTAGTCCCAGAGTAGCAGGAGCAGGAAGATACCTGTGAACAGTAGTTCTAAAAGAGGAGGGAGGTTGGTGCTATAAAGTTAATCTCAAAACCATAACACTGTTTAATTTATCAGTTTCCTGATTGGGACTGAAAAATCCTGGGTAGACACCAAATGAAATTTTAGTATTCTTTCTGAGTGAATATTTTCTGTTACATAATGTTGTTTTTTTAATACACACACACTCTTAGCTGCAAGAAAACTCACTGGTATAAGGCTTGGGACAGTCTGCTAGTGATGGCCATTCTGAGTTAGTCTAGTTCAGTTATGGTATCAAAGCTCTGTGCAGAGCTATTTATTTAAATTCCCTGCTGAGGGGCCAACTTGTGCATGTCCATGCTGTGCCTCTCTCTATTAGAGATGCACTTTTAACACCTGAACAGTGTCTCTGAAACTGCAGCTCTGATGCAGGTTTTGGGTGAAGTCTTGATCTGCTCTGAGGCCTCATTCTGTAGTTCTGGAATAGAGGGAGGTGAATTAGCAGGAGTGAGGTTCAGTGGTTTCAAGACTAAACAAGAAATAGTGGGAAGACTGAACTATTATTCCATTTCTAGGGACACTGGCAAACAATTCATTATGGAAGTAGTCCTGTTAGGGTACATTCATTATTTATTAGATCACAAACTGTTTCTTGAGGAACTGTTATCTTTAAGTATATGCTGATGTAAAATTCAGTCCAATAAATACATTTGTGGTGAGAGGAACTGGGTGGGTGAGCCTAATAATAATGCTCATAGATTAAGTTGAGGATTTTTGGTACAATTTGAAAAGCTTCTACTTCCTCTGGAAAACAAATAACTAATTTTTTTCATCTGATTCAGAGGAAATATGACAGAAAGCTGGTTTCTGTACTGAAGTTGGTAAAAGGGAAAAATCTGATTACTGGTGTTACTGCATACCTGTCTGAAATACAATATATAGAAACAGAACACATCTGTAAAGAAATGATAGTAAAAGCTGTTTAATTTTCATTTGAGTTGGAAGGTATTGACTGTAGTGTTGATTCTGCCAGTTGTGTTTTAAACAGCGAAGATTTTCATTACAGCCTGTGTGGAAAGGGCAATTAAAGCTGTTCTCAGCACAGTTTACTGCACTGCTGGACTAGCAGTAAGTTTGTTTTTTCTGTTCACATCCAGGCTCAGAAAGGGGTAGAAAAGGTCATCTGGGCATTTTACCAGCCTCTTGATTTGAGTTCTGATGCTGTACTTGGTGATGGTGTGGAGAAGATGAAGGTGAATGGAAAGCAGCACACAAACAGTGTTCTGCAGTTCTGTCAGAGGTGGATGGTATCACATTAATATGTCTTTTTTGATAACATAACTGATTTTCACAGAAGAAAAGGAACTACATTGAACCTGACTTGTCTGGATCAGGTAAAGGATTTGACATTGTGCCCCCTTGGAAATTTTTATTTGAGGTAGAAGTGGCAAGGATTAATATGAGAATCAAGGTGCACAAGAGGCAGGAAACAGGGAAGTTGATGGTGAATGAACTGAAAGCAGAGTGTGTAGGACACAGACTTAACTAGCAGAACCAGTCCTAGCTTACTGTTATTTTCTAGTAATTGAGGAGAAGGAATTTGGTCTGTGTATGAAATTCCTGATGGTCACAAAGTTCATAGATATTATTTGTACTGAGGAGGGCTGGGTAGCCCTTTGAATTAAATAACATCAGTGACTACAGAAAAAAAAAAAAAAAGGTAAAATTTGGTAGCAGAAGGTACAAAATATTGTACTTCAGCATAATATCCTTGTGATGCCAACTGGAGGATCACTGATTGGAAGGAGAGGAAAAGGAGGAAAGCATTTTGGATGCATAGGTCACTTGCAGGGTAGAGCTTGAACTTCCGATTTTCCTGAGTGCCATTAACAGTATCTGCTGCTCTGGGATGTATTGTGCAAAGTATTGCAGGAAAATCCTCTTTTGCTTGTGTGAGGCACATTCCAGAATGGCATTCCTGTGCTCAAACTTGGAGCCAGACTGGATTCATAAGTTCATTGGAGCTGTCTTCTGCTGGGAGCTGCTCTGGAAGGTGCAGGTAAGAGATGAGCTCTTGCCAGCCATCCTTCCAAAGCTCCTTTTAGTATCAGAAAGGACTCCTGAAGAGTTCTCTCCATACTTGGAATATTCTTGTCCCTCAGAAGACCAACTTGCTGAATATTTACCTATGTTGCCAGCTCTGGATGTATCTGCTTGCCTCAGACCCAGCCACAAAGTTCTGTGCAGTTCTGGATCTTGCTACTGCTTCTACTGAAAATACTGTTTTTTAGGAATCTGTTGTTCAGATGAGAATATGCAGATGAGTATAAGCAGTTTGTATCACATCATGTGCAGCAGCTCCAAGCTTGGTGACTTTGATATGGGGATTCTTCCCCCAGATTTCTGAAAAAAACCCACCAAGATTAAGTAAGAGAGTGTTTAACAATTCTCTCCTTTAAACCTGAGTAATATTTTGAGAGATCAGGAAGAGGTGCTGTAGCAGGAGGATGTAATTCTCAGTTTTCAGAGGTTTACTGCAAAGAGGGGAACTGTGGAAGGTTGTTAGGGTCAGAGGAGGGTAGGGAGAAGACAGACAAAAGGCCAAATATATTTTATAATAGGGCAGCTTAAGTATAGGAGGGCTACAGCTTCCTCAACAGCATATTGGGGCATTCACATACATAGGTACTGTGTGTGTACAATACAGGTATTTCTGAGTGAAGTCAAGGAGCTGGAATTAATATTCTGTTCATAACAACTTAACATGAAATGGTTTGACACACTGTGATTCCTCTGTATTAACAGTTAAAAGCATATTTGCTGTCTAGATTCCATAGGGATAGCAGGACATTTTTTCTTCATCTTATCTTTCCTGGCTTGGATTCATCTGGAGTTGTAGGATGATATTCTAAACCATCACAGAGGAGAGTGTACAGCACAGGGGCTGCCCATTTGGCTCCTGGTGTTAAGTGGTTTGCAGGATAGCATTGGGTGCTTGCCATGTTTGGATTGCAGGCAAATCGAATTTAAACATTAAAATTCTAGATCTTTATGGGGCCAACAGGCATCTTGGAGACTCAGAGCCACAAAAACACCTCTTACTGTTGGCTCCTGGCTTAAAAAAAGAAGAAAAAGTAACACATAATGGAATAGTTCTATCTTGAGTATTAGGAGAAGATACTGAATGTGAGAGGTAAGGATAATGCTTAACTATACCATCATTTTTAGTGTGGATTAAAAGATTTGGTATGTGAGGCTGCATTTTTGGCAACAGAAGGAAGTTTGGGGTTTGGTTTTGTTTGTTTTTTTTTTGCTCTGACAGTAAATACCTGCATTTCTCAATGGCTGAGTTATCATTTAGCAGGGGTAGTCTCTTTTCCACTTCTTTTCCTCCCTTATCAGTTCAGGAATTCTGACCTGTGGTGCAGATTCCATGTACCAGGAAATCAGGAGGAAGGCAATCAGATGCCTGCTTTGTGGTGATAGATCAGAGACAAGATCCAGTGGAGAACTGGCTGAAGTTTAACAAATCACTTCTTGGGAACTTGAGCCAATTACCTGGAATGGGTTTAATGATTAACACTCAAGGTGAGAAATCAGGGAGCGCAAATTCGCTTCGGATGTTGGCTTAACATGGTCTAAAAGAATTGCCAATTTAGTTTCCTTTGTTACAGAAGTTGAAGAATATGCAGGTGACTTGCATAGAACACATTGTCTATTGCTTTGAGGTTGATAATATGCCAAGACTGAGTCACAGAAATTCACAGTAGATTTAATTTCAGTACAGGTAAAAACTGACCCGAATTCTGAGTTGCTGCTGGATGTTGTTTTCTACTTGAGTGCACCCAGTGATCCAAGGGAGATGATACCAAAACATGATTCACAAATATCTCCTATCTGCTGAATGGTATTGAATATTGTGGTGAATTATCCCATTCCCAGCTGCACAAAGTCAGTTCTTTTCACCTGAGTCTTTCAAAAACTGAACATCCAAGTTTTTTTTTTCACCTGGATGAGATGTGCATGTGCACACTCTGGATGTGGCACACTTCCCTGCTTTTGTTGTGTTCCTATCATCTCTGGTCCCTTCAGCATTTTCACAAGGCCATCAGTGGATGTAGTTGGCAAAGTAAAGCACTTGGGCTTAAGTGACACACTTGGATCCCGGATGGAGTTTGAAGACCTTTTGTTACCAGATTTAAACTTTCACCCCAGAGCTGTGGCTCTTTAAAACTTAGTGTTCCTTGCACCAGTAGATAACGTTGTTGTCGTTCCTGCATGATCTTCTGTGCTGCCTCCTTGTTTCTCTAAGCTGATAGTTTTACTTTTAAATGAAAAATAAAATGTATTTTCATTCCTCTCCTGGGTTGCAGCTGCTTATAATTTTGTATGTAAAGGGTAGGAGGAGATCAGACTTTAAAGGGAGGGCAGCTTGTTGTCAGCACAGAAGGTATAAAAGCAAAGGAAAATGTTACATTCCAAGAGGTCTTTTCATTCTTAAATTGCTCTGGCTGTGATCACCAAGTAGGTATTCTGAATTCCTAAAGCAGGAATCTAGATTGATTAAATTTAGTAAAATGACATTGTGATTCTTTTATATTGGTTTTGGTTCTTCCCTGTGAAAGCAAAGAGTAGATTTCTACTTAATGTATATTTTATTTTTCCAGGGTAATAAATTCTGCATGTGTATTAAGCTAAAATTGAAGTTCACCGATTTCATCCCCCTGTACCTTCCTGAGAGAAGTGTTGGAGTAGTGTTAGGAAGAGCAGATCCTGGAAGTTGGGAGTAGCAGCCATTCTGGAGGAGCTTCCTAAAAGAGATGTTCATCGTGGGGAATGTGGAGCAGATTGGCAGTGGGTTGATCCAAAACACCTGGGCATTATTCCTAGGTCGGTAGTTTCCAAACTTTTTATGAATTTGAGGCCTTTTTGTTAGTTTTGTGATCCCAAATATCAACGCAAATACCAGTGATGAAATTTGCTTGTCATGCTTCACTGTCGTGTGTTTTACAGAATTTTCTGGCCAGGTGTATCAGTTTGGGATAGAGCTTCATGGCAATTTAGCTTAAAACAAAAAAAGTTTAGCCTAACAATGAGGTGAAATTTGTTTCATTCCCCCCAGTCCTTTGAAGGAGAAAGTTTTGTGTGGGCTTTGTTCTTTGGATATTGTGTGACTTCAGTCCGTGCTAAGGAATTGCTTGCTTGAGAAGAGTTTCAGTCAGTAAAACAGTCCCTTCAGTGGTTCCTCTGTTCTTCTTCACCTCAAGACAACCAGTGTAAGAAAGCTGAAGTGCGTTTCAAGGAAAAAAAAAAAAATCAAATTATGCTATCCTGAAAGAATTAACTTGCAAACTTTCCTAGTGGACTGTTTTCCTGAGCAGCCATGTTCTGGCTCCATGAGAAACTCCTGCCCTTCCTCCGTGCTGTGGCCAGGCCTGTGTGGCCACTTTGTCACTGGTGCTTGAGGTAATTTGTCCAAAACCCCTTGCAGTCATTAAAAAGACATTGGAAGTGTTGGCATATGTACAGCTGCATTGTTCCCAGAAGTGTGCTGCAGAGAGGATATTTCCTCAAGAGTCCTTAATCAGGCTCTGGACAATTACAGCTTTAACTCTGCCAGTGTTTCTGTTAAACTTTCTGCTCCTTTACACCAGAAATTCCTTCTGCTCTCAACATGTGGTTTGTGGAAGGTGGTCTCTTGTTGGTTTAGATCTTGACATCTCTGTTTCATTGCTCAGGCATGTAAATCCAGGAAGAAAGGAAAAGTAAGGAATCCTCTGAGCACAGCTATGCCTACAAATTCTGATAGTAAATTTTAACTATTAGTGCTCACAGAGTCCTATTTATTCAATATTCTGCCAGCCCTCTTCTATTATTTAGGGGTCTGTTTGTGGGATATTTTAAAAATATATGGAGAACAATCTTTGGGTTTGTGTTTTAAGGCCAGTACTTTGTATTTTTAGCAATTTTTTTTGTAGAAAACTATGCAGAACTGGTAATGCAGTAAATGAGGGAGTAAATATTAGAGTAGAACTCTTAATTCTCTGTAAGTTGTGATATAACACCCTCCCCAGTTACAGTGTTTTATTACTGATCTCCACCACAGCTCAGTCTTGTCTTCTTTTGGGATATTCTGCTAAAGGAGTTTATTCAGTCCTCTAGTTAGCAGGGTGAAATATTCTGGAGTTGGGACATAACACGAGGTAATGAAAATCCTGAGTTGTGACTTTACATGAGGTAACACAGTCCTTATCCTCTTCCACAAACTGAGTGTGGTCCAAACAGGCAAAACAGAAGAATGGAGCACATCAGCAAGATAAAAAAACTGTTTAAAGTAATTGGGGTTTATTGCACAGTAGGAGAAGTAACAAACAATTGACATAATTGTTGAAAAAGTGATTTTAAAAGAGGGGGAGGAGGAAAAAAAACAGCTTGCAAAGGACTAAAGGAGAGGGGCAGCAGATTGTGAGGGGTTAGAGGCTGTGAAGGATGAAGGAGATGGGGGTAGAAAGGAACTTTACCAAGAAACCTCAGGAACGGGGCAGCACAGAGACTTCACCTGTGTTTGCCTGCTGAGATCCATGGCAGAATTCCTGCTGCATGACATGTGGTTTGGCTTATTTAGCACTTCGGAGTAATTCAGTGCTGTTTCTTGCTGGCCACCTGATGTGGTAATGGTCTCCTGTGTTTCAAACAAATTTCCACTGTAGTAAGACTATTCTAATAGTAGTTAGACTATTCTAATAATGCTATTTATCTGGAAAGAAAAGGAATTAAAAAACAAAATAAATGAAAGCTCTACACTTGGGGGAGAAGATTGATGTGTTTCTTAGCTGTTTGCTGGTGCAGATTATGTTTTAGTAGGATTTGTTAGTGCCCACTGATTTTTAACTTTCCTGTGATTGTGGCTGGTTTTTATATCTATGTACTGGAAACGAGCAGTTTACTAGGATTATTTTGAATGTTTTGCATGGTATATGTAGGAGTAAAATGACATTTCTCAGTTAGGTATTTATTTTGTTTCTTGTTTTTCTTTTGTTTAAAGTTGTGCAAGAAAAATGTTTTTAACATTGGTCAGCGTTGATTTGTTTGTTCTGAAAGGGTGTGCGAAATGAAAAATTGAGACAGAAGTAACCTGTGGAATTAACTACCCCAGAAAATCTTTGCCCTGGAGAAATAGCTGTGAATTTGCAGTGCTGTCTTCTGTTTGAGCCTTCATTTGGAGTTTAACTAGTTGCTTTCTGATTATTTTAATGGCTTTGAAGAGAAATTACTGAAGTCTTAGAAAAAGACAGTTCCAACTTTTCTGTCACATCTTACAGGGCTGGTTCTGTGTGTGTTGTAGTTAGTCACTGTCCAGATGCCTCTTGATAACTCAGGTGTTTGAAAGGTAAATTGTGAACTACAAACAGCTTGAAGGCAGCTGATGCTTTGCTGTCCTGCACAGTTTTCTTGCTGTGCCAGAAGCAACTGAATAATTCACACTGAAACTGGAAAAATGTCTGGGTCTTTCTCTTTTTTT
>VXAC01000707.1:698781-767830 GCA_013399225.1 Rhipidura dahli | reverse complement strand
TTTTTTTTTTTTTTTTTTTTGGTTTGGAAAGGAAGTATCATTTATTCTAAACTGAGTAGTTTGTAAGCATCAGCTTTAAAAGCTTGTCATCTTCCATTTCCAATGGCCTCTGGGGGGTATGTTTTCTTAAAGTGGGAAAGTCTGTATTTGAAGACAGATGACTTCTGTCTAGTAATGTCTCTTCTGGAATCCATGGCATCCTGTTTCAATGTGACAGCCTTAGTCAGGGCTGATATGACTTCAAACCATTCTTAACCTCATTTCCAGTTTTAAAAATAGCAGCTAACATCGTATTAACGAGAGCTTTTCTGCTGTCTCAAAAGATAGCTGCCTTCACTTGGTTCCTACCACAGGTCCCTGTGTGCTTCCTGCTTATTCCCTGTTTGAGGGAAAGAGTCAGAGGAAAGGATGATAGCAAGTCCTAGAACAAGGAAATACCCCTTAAAATGCTTTAGCACAAAGCACTGGTTTTCAAAGCAAGACAAAATGGGAATATGCTTAAAAACCTTTCATTCAAGCTCTTCATCTTTTCTGGAAACTACTTCAATCTGTGTTGTTCGGGGCACCAAATTAATCAGCTTCAACAACATATCACATCTTCATTATGCTATAGAAGAGGAACCCTCCCCCAGTTCCTTACTTTTAAATAGGCAGATTTAAAGAATAATTTTGTAGTTCTGTTGTCCTTATCAATCGATATATTTTTCCCTTGTGGCCTGAGATGCAGCCAGTTTGTCCTGCTGTGGACATCAGCCTGCTGTAGTTTATATTCCAGGGAATTACATCTACAAGATTGTGGTTCAGGATGACCAGAGAAACAAAGTTGTGCAGAGACGGTTGAAGAATCACCCAGAGGAACTGCCAGGCAGGAAGCCTCTGTACTGATTAACTGTACTGATTAATGAAGGGCATATTAAATGCATATATACAAATGCATATTTGTATGAATATTCACATTGCATCCTTTGTCCCTGGAGACCTAATCTGTAGTGACCAGTGAAGATAGAAAATGAAGGAACAGACAACAACACTTTAAATTACTGGAGTCTGCAATGTAACTTTTTTTTTCTTTAAAGTCATGACATAGGTTCTTTGTCTTTTTATTATGAAACCATGTGTTTTTTCACAAATTTATCTAAGGAATGAGGAAGGGAGGTACATGGGAGAAATAATGGAGAATTATGTCAGTTTTTTTCTTTCTCCCTCCATTGTTCCAATCCATGTGCTCCCTCCCTCTTCTTATCTGAAAGATCCCTTCCCAAACTGAAAGTGAAGATGAGCGCAAAACCCAAACTCAGTGTCTTGGGTTAATATTGCTACCACAGAGTTAATTTACCTCAGATCTTGTTATCTTGTTATCAGAACTTCAGAAGAGAATCCAGTGTGCAGAAACTGTGATTGGGTTAAAAAACTGAAGAGGAAATGCAGTATATTTCAAGTTTCTCTCCACAGTGTTTGAAGGGTATTAATTTATACTTTAATAGATGCTCACATAACAACATGATGCCTGGAGAAAAAAAACTTTAAGAAAACCCCCAAATATCATGAGATTCATTTCATACTCCTGTAGTATTAACTCCCAGTGTGCTGAGTTCCCCAGTCCAGCTGTAGTTCAGGGTTATCTGATGTAACTCTGAACAAGCTGCAACTTGGCCAGTTTTTTTTTCCTTTGGTATTGAATATTAATAACAAGGGAGGTGCGACTACACAGAGCCCTTCGTTCTAATTAATGTTTGACTTTTTGGGAG
Source organism: Rhipidura dahli (assembly GCA_013399225.1). Classification (NCBI taxonomy): domain Eukaryota; kingdom Metazoa; phylum Chordata; class Aves; order Passeriformes; family Rhipiduridae; genus Rhipidura; species Rhipidura dahli. The sequence continues at coordinate 766,082 of VXAC01000707.1, read as the reverse complement.
GGGAAAAATTGGAGTTTGCTGAAGTTTAGCAAAGTCAACAATGATTGAAAAATGGTGACTTTTATAAACTAGAGCCTTCATTGCCTTTTCCTTCACTCATCCCTATGTCCTGATGAAGTCTCTGAGATGTGCCAATTTGAGTATTTCACCCAATAAAACAATCTCTTAGATGGAGATTTCACATGCTGACTTGAATGTCTGGCTATTTTATAGCAGCATTTTAAAAATGACTAATTTTCACTTCTCTAACACGACTTTCCTTTAATTGTAAATGGTGACCTGTGCATGGTTTGCAAATCTTTGTTTAAGGTAGTTTATATTGGAGTTTTTGGCATGCTCGTGAGTGTTATTAAACCTTTTATTAAACCTCTTCCCTTCTTTGTGTTTTGGTTGTTTTTGTTGTTGTTTTTAATTTTTAAACATCAAACCATTCCTAATAAATGGCACTGCCTTTTCCAAATTTTCAAGAGTAACAGGAACAGAACACGTTTTCATTTCTGTGTCTGACTTAACTTGTGCTCCTTCTAATGAAAGGCTTCTGCAAGAACGTTTTCTGTCTGGTTTGCTCTGTTTGTGGCATTAATTGCACATGGTTTTTTTGTTTCCTTTCATTTCTTTTTAATTGAACAATATTTGATTCACCCAGAATCCTTAAAAGTAATCCAGTCTGTCATGTTTAACCTTACTTAGAGTTGCTTTTGTGACATGTTTGGTCCCCATCCTCTACAGCATTTAAGCTATATAATTATATATAGATATATATAAATATATATGAATAGTCCTGCTGATACACATGGAACTATTGCATGCCTCAAGTTAAGTGCACATGTTTTTCCAAGTATGAATTTTGTTGTATTTGACTTAATCCAGGATTTAAACATATGCAAGGGGGTATTTTTTGAGTATCATCAGGATTCATCACACTGACTGACTGTGCTTGGCCACGTTTTAACTGCAGTGAACCCAAACACAGCAATTTACAGCTGCACATTGCAACTGCTGGTACTAGCACAGTGCTATCAATGACTTTATATATAAACTCCTAAGGGAGCATTACAAATACCACCAGGGTTGCTGGAGACATCCATTTCCAAACCCGTTGGAAGCCAATGTTCCATCCTCTGTGCAGTGTCCATGTGTGCATCTCCAAAGGGTCTCTGCGGACGTACAGTGTGTCCAAAGCATTGCAGCTGTGTTATCTCATCAGTCTCAGTCATTCCCTGCCCTCTCTGTTTTCCTGGGTGTGTAGCTTGATGTTGAACCTTGGATAAAGGAAGGGGATTCTGTTATTGTTCCTTAAGCTCCTTGCATAATCTGTTGTTGAATCAAATAAAGTGAGAGATGGGTGTATTTGTGTAAATAAGAATTCTCTAGTCCTTGAGAATCCAAAAATGAGACCTTTTGTTACTAGAACCTGGAGGGTCAATAGTAACTATGAATTGAACATTTTTGGGAGGGTAGCTTCTGACAAGCATAGCTATTTCTGAAAATGAAGATCAAAGAGCTATTAAAATTTAATGTATATTATGCAGAATGTATAAGCCTCCAGCTATATTTTTTACTATCCTTTTCATATGTATGATTTATAATTCATTTTCTGTAGCACGACGCTGCTTCTGCTCCATGCATTCTGTGAAAAATAACTCTTAATTGACTTTAATCCTCAGTTTTAGAATAGATTGCTTGCCATCGTATAATTCTTTATTTTTAATGCCAAGATGCCTTTGTGACTCACAATAATTGACCTTGCACAGCAATTTCTGTGCTACATAGGAAGCTGCAGCAGTACTGAGCTGGTCAGCACGTGAGTCTTCACTGTTATGTTTTTCTTGTATCAGGTTTACTCTGAGCACAGCTCTGTGCTGATTTCAAATGTGATCTCCATACTACTGACCTGACTCATTTCTACTGCACTTTCCTTGGAGAAAAATAAATCTATTGGAAATGCAGTGTTGGTGTTCAAAGAGAATAATGACAGATTTTAGCTCATGAGAAAGGGTAGTTTAATATTTGGAGAGTTTTGTCTAGTTGGTGGAGGGAGGGTGGTGTTTAAACCTGCTACTAATTTCATTTTTAGATGGCTTTAAATATGGCAGCAAAGTGAATCTCAAAAATTAAAACTTGTCTAATCCTGCATTAATGGTATAAGGAGAGGCCATTCTATGTCATGGCATATCCTAAGACATGTAGTAACTGTTTAGTGCATTGAATTACTAAATTCTGCTGTTCTCTAAAGATTATCTGTCCATTAAGTTGGGTCAGTTTAAATTTATTTAATAACGTGTCAAAGTTCATCAATGTTGTTTCTGTCATTTAACCTCCTCTGAGCACAAAGAAATGTATTTTTGAGTAAAAGCAAGTTTATTCTTGTGCTGGAATTTCTTTTTTAGTTGAAAGGAGGATTATAATCCAATAATGGAAAGTTTATTGGCCTAGCTGTTCTTTATTAGTAAAGAAGTGTCTTTCTTATTTTAGTTGTTCTTTGTTGGTAAAATCGTTGATACCTTTCTGAACCATATTTTTTGAGGATGAGTAAAAAGCAGTCGGTGTCTTGTAGTTGTGCATAAATTGAATCTAACCTAATGGACAGCATGTTGAGAGTTGACTTGGAACAGAATTTTTAATCCTTTTACTAAAGAACTTCCTGAAACTTTCTTTTCGTCTGCTTAGGCATTGGAGAGAAGTATTCAACCTGGGAGCCGACCAAGAGAGAGTTAGAATTGCTACGACACAACCCCAAGCGGAGAAAAATAACCACAAACTGCACCATAGGTGAGTTCCAGAAATCCTTTCTGGAGCCAAATTGTCACTGCCTTGTATGTTCAAAATTTTGTGTTGTTTTTCCACTGGTAATTGTAGTGGATTTCTGTAAGGTTCAGGATAACAAAATCAGTTTATTTTATACTACCTTGTTCTTGCTGTGGAAGGATATCTGCTGTGTCGCTTCAGGTATTGGTGGTGATTGAGCTGTTTAACAGGTACAAAACACTCCTTTTTTTGACAATATGTTGGTAATGAGGAATCACTTATACTACCTCAACTCAGCCTTCGCCAGAGATCCTGTGCAGGGATATGAAGGGAAATCCTGTAGTTGGCGTATCCTTAACCAAAGCAGTCTGTTGGTAAATCTGGTTTAGCAGAAGCAGCACAGGGATGTCTTCCTGCTTCATGTTTTACACTCTAAGTGGGATCTCTTTTAATTTCATATGAGCTCTGAAAAGCGATTTTATTTCTCCAGTGGTGTCAAATACCAGGTTTGAAATGCATCTCAAAGGTTTAATTCTTAAGAGTTCAGTGGTCTGGAGCAAAGAATTCTCTGATATGTGTCTAACTGCTGCTGGCTGGCCAACATTTCAGTAAAGGTGATAAAAATTAACAGTTCTTCCAATTTTTATTCCTGCTGTTTTTAGGTTGGGCTAGTAGGGGGTTAAAATTAGCTCCCTGACAAGCTCTAATTAAGATTATCAGGCATTTTCCTATGCTGTTAAATGCACAGTAACATTTTAATGGTGAAGGTTGGGAATAATGGTACAAAGTTGTTAATGGTGCAGGGTTGGAAATGTAGCCATAGACATTGCAAGTAGGAAACTGTTTGAATTTTTTTCCATAGTTTTAAAGCTATGTACTGTTTCATGAAACACATCATGCTTTCAGCACATTTGCATTCGTGAAAATACACTGAACATACTTTCTAAAGCTTTCTAATGTCATGTTTCTAATACAGTAAGTAGTTTAATCCAAAGTATGTGTATATTTGTTTGGAAAAAATGGACTGAGAAGCACCGAGTAAGCTGAAAATGTATATAAAATGGTAATTCTAAAGAAAGGACCAATGTATTTGCACTAGTGGGACAGGGAAGACAGTTGGAAAAACATCTGGACTTTGGAAACTTAAAGCAGCCTAGGAAAAATTAGCTAAGCAAAGATTGCTTGCATCATGTTCACATTGGGATTTGTGTTCTGAGAAACTCCAGTATATTTTGTAAAGAATGTTACAAATTACTAAAGATAATAGAACGGGGAGGAAGAAGTTTGATAGAATTTTGAAGGTTACTGTGACCTTTGTGAAGAATTGAAGCACATTTGTGTGTTTCTCTTTCCAATCAGAAGGAATGCTCTGCTTGCTCTTGGAGGATTTTAAATCTTTCAGGCTGTTTCAAAAGGCTCCGTCTGGTTGCGTGAAATCTCATCCGCGGCTGCCTGGGCGGGGGAGCTCCGGGAACACGGGGACAAGGGAATGACTGATCTCTTCACTTCTGCAGGCCTGCTTTTAAGAGTTTCTCCTACTGAGCCCTGGAGCTGCCTATGTGCTGAGATTTAGAAAGGAAAGAAAAAAAATCAAAGCACCCAGGAGATACAATGCAGTTTTGGGCCACAGTTAAAAGCGGAAGACTTGCTTTCTTTCACAAAAATGCATTGGGGGTTTAGCTCAAGGAAGAAAAGACCTGCCATTGTCCTTGAGCCTTTTCTCTCCACCTAACCTGCTGCTAAATATAAATCTGCTTCAGAGTCTTTTTGCCTTCCCTTCCCTCACTTTGACTTGTCTGTTTGCAGTTTCAGATCAGTGAAGAGCCTATTTGCAGACTGAAATGCTGCAGTAGCAGGACATTTTTGTTTCTCTCTTTTTCTTATACTCAGTTATTTTGACAGCAGGTTTTTATCAATCCCACAGCAGATATTAGTGAATCCAGTTTATCTTCTAAGGTAGGTAAATGGCTCAGAGAATAGGCATGATGTCCAGTTTTATTGGCTCTGGAAATGAAAATGATGCTGATAACCATCTCTGATAGGCACTGCACATCTGTTGAGCACTTCTGTTTACACAAGAGTCTGTTAAAACATAACCAGCTGCCTTTTGTGTATAAAATGCTCTTTTCAAAGCTGTTTTAAGAGGAAGGCCAGGGGGGTGTTTGTGGCTTTCTATCCTACTCCCAGAGATCCACAAGTGTCACTTGGGAGTGAAATGTTTCGCTGCTCTGTCGTGACCTGGAGTGGTTGTTGTGCCAACACCTGTTCCAGCATTTGTGTAAGATCAAATGTGTCAGTGTTACAACTGAAATATGTGGGACAACACTCTGAAACCTGGGCAGGTGTGGTCTTGAAAGGATGTACATAACTTGTATATGAAGGATTTTGAGTCCTAACAATAAAATATATTAAACTTGATGTTCTTCATATCTAAAGCACAGTTAGGTGGTACGTTTGTTGCAGTTGCCTGTCACGTCTGTATTTCTTGCATAACACTAATTTAGGTGAATGTTTACTCTGTGGCTGAACATTCTGGGTATATTAAGGGAATTTTTTTATCCCAGATTTGTAGCAATTTCATGGTGCTTCTCAAAACAGCTGGATGTGTCTGCTGCTTTTTGAGCTGTTTGAACTTTTGTACAGCTGCAGGATCCTTTGTCTTTGATCAGCACCATGAATTAAAACTGAAGAATACTCAGACATCAGATGAATATCACATAATGGAGACTTGAACTGGTAGTTCACTAGAGGAAATAATGTGAAAAACTCACAGCTTTTGATTTTTCTGCTTGAGTGACAATTTGAAGCCCACTGAAGAAGGAACTTCTTGTTCACATCCTCAGAAAAATGAGGAAAAAAAAACGTAACAGAAATCCATAAATTTTGCTTGGTTCTCTTTAAAATGCTGTGTGTTTCCATCTCATAGATACTTTTTCCAGCTAGAAAGAAGATAGTGCAGGTAACTTGACTTGAATCTCTGTTTTGCCATTGAGCAAATTGCTCTTGAAATGAGAACTCACACTAGGCGCTGCTGCAGGCTGTGGAAACTGTGCCGATTCCTGCCTTTTGGGATGTACAGGGTTGTTCCCAATGTTGCACATAAGCACCTTCAAAGTGACTTGGAACACACTGTTAACCAAGTGGAAACGTTGAGTTCTTTTACAGGCAAAAAGCCATGATGGGAATTCCTTGCAGTGTGGATTTTATGTGGGACATTGCATGTTCTGGTGGCCTGACATTTTGATGGAGCTTCTGTATTTCAGGAGATTCAGGAGGAATGTCACGTCCCCTCAGACCATAAATGTGCTCCGTGGAAGCAGTGGCAGCTCAAGGCATTCTCAGACCTTGTTCTACCTCAGACACTTGCATGCTGGTTTTTTTTCACTGTGTTGCCACAGCTTTATCCAGGTGAACCAGATCATTCTGAAGGGATGGTGTATTGTGGGAAAGGTAGAAATTTCCCAAGTTATTTTATATTGCTGTCAGCAGCAGGGCTGATTAGTGTCCTGGACTATTCAATTCACAGAGTATTTCTATTCATAGAAATGCTTGTCTTGATTTTGGGTTGCAACTGATGTTTCAAGCATCCCATAAACACAAAAACTCTTACATGGAAAAATCAGGTAAGACTTAACAACTATTAAATTAGATTCTAAAATTGTAAAAGAAAAAGATCTGAATTTTTCAGTCTCCTGTCTGTAAAGTGGCATCCCTCTGCAAGGGAGACAAGGGACAATGCTCCACATTCACAAGCAAATTATTTGTTAGAGGGTTGAACTAGAAGTGATACAGTATCTTTTGGGAACTATTTTCCAAGCTCATCTTGCTCTGCTGTCATTAATACCCCCAGCAGATTTGTTCTCCTGAGTATATGAAATATTAGCTTGGGATCAGCTGCTCTCTGATTAGCATATGAAGTGACTTTGTGGCTAAAGATGGGTGTATTAACAATAGGAAGAATTAGACTCCCAATGCACATGGGTAATTAGCAGGAGCCACCCGGGATTCCCATTTTTGCAGTGTTGCAAAAAGGCAGAGGGGAGACAAACCTTTCCAGGAGACTGAGCAAATCCTCTTCCCCAGGGCTGGTGGAATGGAGAGGTGGCAACAGCAAAACTGCCTGGGAGTATCCAGGTGGGTTTTGCAGCTGCAGTGCTGAGCAGCCTGATGGGCCAAAGAGCAGCATGAGTGGAATAAATATTGCAGCACAACTCCCGTGTGAAGGTGGCAAGGGAAGAGGAAGAGTGACCTGGAAAATATTACTGGTTCTCTAGACAAGCTACCCAGGAGCATTTCTGCCTCTGTAACTTGGAAGTGTTGAAGGCTGCATTAGTACTTGGATGTTTTTTGTGAATGTACCAGCATTCAGGTGCACTTTTTCTCATTGGATGGTGCTTAAGGTAGCTCAAGTGGAAAAGTGGAATGAAAATTACGTTTGGTTTGGTACAGCAGCATATTTTTAGCTATGGGTTTAAATTCAAATTACTGATTTGTAAGCAGTAATACTTTGGTATTTGAAATCATGACCGCACAAAGTGCAACCTGAATAGAAATCTCTGATTCTTAAATTCTTTTGGATTGATGTGTGATGAAGGAAAGGCAAGGAAAACCACCTTTAACACTATGCAGGTGAATGTTTCCTCTGTGACTATTTTTTTATCTAACTTCATTATTTAAATGGTTATCTGGATGGAGAATTGTTTCTTAAAAGGTTGGATTGATAAAATAAAAAAAATTTACTGTCATGTCAATAGGGAGAGCCTTCTGTTCCTGTTTTACTTTGTCATGAGCTTAGCATGTCTGACCATTGGACCCAGTTGTGTAATACATTTCTTAGATCTAAAATTGATAAAGCTGATCCTAAAAATAAATTTTAAAACAAGTTTCCTCACCAAGCTCCCAGGGAATTTTAAGAAAAATTAGAGGGCTGTGAATATTTTGAGAATTCTAAAACATAAGCATTGATTTACTCTCTGAGGTTTGTCTAATTGTTAGACTTCCTAAACTTAGCTCTTTATCAATATAAAATAAAAGCTTTCCTCCTCAAAAGGTTTTGTGAGGAGAAATTCCAGATCAGATGCTTCAGTTGCCTTTTTGTGTATTGACTGTCTGGGAATTTGTCACCTGGTTTTCCAAAGCTGGTGCCAGACAGCAATTTGCATCCCTGCAGTAATGCCACTGTGTGTGGTTTATCTGCCCAGCAGTTGATTGAGTTATCTGTGGTTTAGTTGTTTCTGGGTAAGATTAGGAGCATCAGAGTTATCAGTGAAGTCCCTGCAGCGTTTTCTTGCTTGGAGTGAGCAAACTTCTGTTGTAGAAACTTTTGTTAGACAGAAATCAGACAGCATCTGAAGAGTTGACTGATGAACAGCATTTCCTCAGAATGCCTGTTTGACATCAGGCCAGCTCCAATGAAGAATGAGGGTGGTTCTCATCTTGTTACCTCAATATCTGTTTGACTTTTAGACCCTCTTTTAGGAAGAACAGAAGCTGATATTGTTCAGTGTATGAGTTGATGTTTTCATTTCATGTCATGGTTTTGCAGGCACCTGTTATTTAATGATCACCAAGAAGCAAACTCTAAAGTGAATTACTGGTCAGTTTGTTAACTTGGCAGGAAACAGTTGTTTTTTGCTGGTGCTTGTTGTTTTGCAAAGGTAACATTCTTCTGTGTTACTGCACTCACAAAGGTTCTGACATGTGCACAAAGCCGGTGAGAGGAAGGGACGGCACAGGAATGGGATGTGGGGCTGGAAGTAAAGAGGAACATCTTTCCCCTCACAGCCAGCCTCGCTGCATCCGAGCTGGAACTGCATTTGTCTCCAGCAAAGCCAGCAAAAATTACCTATTTGTGCATTGTCACCTCAGTAAGGCTTGAAATTACAGTAAACCAGAATGTCAGTTTTAAACAAACTTTTCAGGCTTTTAGGATCCCATGAGAAGAAGACAAATTTTAGAAGTATCACTGATAATGTGGCCTATATTGTTGCATATTTAGCTCAATATTTTTAAAACAAATAGTACATAATTGTTAACCTTTGTTCTAAGACTCTAAAATCAGTTATTTTGTATTTATCAACTTAATACATTTTAAAAGTCATTAAAGCTGAAATGTAGATGACCTTTTTGGCTTATGCCATTTGCTTTTTCTGACGAAGTATTTATGGATAACTTCGAAGTTTATGGCCGTTCTTTAACAGCCTTTCTACACAGTCCCCCTTCCCAAGAGGGGAAAAAACTCTTTGGAAGTAACTAATATAAAATGTTAGCATGTCTTCTGCTTGATTATTGAAGGATAATTGAAACATGAAGGGCATGTGTTGCAGCTTCTAAAAAATAGTGAAAGAAGGATTCTGACTCCTTTGACAAAGAACTTTTCACCCAAGGTGAAAAGTCCTGCTGTCAAGTTAAATGCCCAAACAAGTTGAAGTATAAATCAGTCAACAGCTTTTCTCCAGGGAGAATCAGGAAATAGTAGTGGGATAGCTTGGAAAAGAATTTATTCAAGGAAATCATGGCTACTTCTGGCCCTGGTTAGGCCTTGCAGTATTTTTGGGTTGATCTTGCAGTACCATATGGCTTGTTGAAGAAACCACCAGACTAACTTCTGTGAATCAGGAGTATTCTTAGCAGCTCTTACAAATATGGTACTTCGAGGTGGTGGGGTTGTTGTTTTTCAGCATCTCTGTACAGAATAAATCCTTTGCTTTGATTTCTGTAAAAAGAAAATGGTGAAACAATTTTTGAGAGGTTCCCTTGAAACTTGAGGGTAAGTTGGCATTGAGAAACTGCTTTTGCAGTGATACATTAAATGTGTTCTGGGGGAGATTCTTGGGTTCAGGGTCTGCTGAAGGTTTAATTTGCATGGCTTTATGTGGAAGAAGTTCAGTTTTAAACAATGCAAGCTGAGTAGAATATTGAGGAGTACTGGATTCCCATAGAACTTTAGAATTCTTTAAAATAGATACATAGAAGTTTTTGACTGGTTTGACTTTTTTCATTTCTCTGCAAAGCATGTTTTGCTTTGTTAGTGGGGAAATAAGAGCAAAGAGAGACACCAATGTATAGGCATGTGTGTAGCTGCAATAGTTTAAAATACTGCAAGTGAAGAAATGTTGACACAAGCATGAAACTTTGTGAAGTCGGAATTCTGATCTCCAGGGAGCTTTACCTCAGCTAAAACCCCACAGTTTTACAGTACACAGTTAGAACCACTTGTATGTGAAATCAGCAGATTGCAGTTTGGGTTGAATTTTTCTGTTATCCTGTCTTGGAAAATTGCCATTCCTATTACTAGCATAGAAAATACTTCAGTTTTGTAACTCTAGGTGGCTCTTGGGGATTAGAGGCAAAGGAGAATAACCTCAGTGTGTTTCCACAGTGGGAAATTCCTTAGAAGACAAAGTTCTTGATACAGGACTTGGATCATGTTCCAAACTTCTAACTCAAACCTGATTCTCCTGCTCTGGGCTTTTTAGAAGTGCATCCATGGTTGTTACTGATCCAGACACATTATTTTTAGTTTATTTAGACAGTGTTTCAATTTGATTTTCCTAAACTGTGCTCTGCGCTTCTTCAGGTGAAACTTCATCACTTAAATCCAGTTGGATAAAAGCACCAAAAAAAGCCTTTTTTCCCCCTTCATAGATGCTGATCTCTAGTGTAAAATGTTTGCTGACTCAATTATTTAACTCTCTCTAATTGTAAATTTTTTTCCTACTCAGTGTTTTCTTCACTAAGTCATTATATAACTTCAGAATGCAGTCTGAACAGCAGCCTTTCAATGAAAAATGCAGTCAGTGTCAGTGACTTTGGGTTATTATGGGAATCTGAATTTTCTTACCAAGGAAAACCTGACAGCAATACAGAATCTGATTCTGGCTCTTTGAGAAAGTTACCTTATTTAGATAAGGTGTTTTTTGTATGGTTGTTTCAAACTAAAGAAAACTTATCAGGGCAGTTCTTTAAAATTGTGTTTAAATGGTGTTTAACTGACTCATAAAAAATAATCATAGCAGTGGGTGCTTCCAGGAAAGCAGATGTGCTAAAAGTGCTCTGTTCCTGCATCTGTTCCTCATCCAGCAAACTGCAGCCCTTGCCCTCCTTCAGCAGCAAACCCTGAGGTTAACAGGTCTGTCGCCTGCTCTCCTGACCACATTCTTTTTGTCAGTGATCCTCCAGAACCCAAAGCCCTTCTTGAACTGCGGGTGTATTTTCACTGTACAGCAGTGCAGCCAATGCAGAGTTCCTTTCATAAGCTCTAAACCAAGAGCCAGATAAGGAAGTTGAGAATTAGCCCATGGAGCTGCAGTGGTTATAGGCAGGTGCCCGTTGCCTTGTCATGGGCAGAGATGTGTCCTTAGCATGAGAAGGTTCATTTTCTTATCTTTAATAAACCATAGAACCACAGAATGGTTTGGGTTGGAAGGGACCTTAAAGCTCATCCAGCTGCACCCCCTGCCATGGGCAGGGACACCTTGCACTGTCCCAAGTCACTCCAAGCCTTGTCCAGTCTGGCCTTGGACACTTCCAGAGATGGGACATCCACAAGTCTCTCTGGCCAACAATCTGACAGAAACCTTGATTTTCCACTGTATTTTCACCTGATTAACTCAGTGTCACCACAGCAAGTGTGGAGTTTTCAACAAGGCCAAATCATCCCCATCTCAGTTTCATTCTTTTGTGGATTGCTTTTGGATTATATTTACTCTGACCTTTCATTCTGCTCTTTCCTATCTGCTTCCAGAGTTGGCTTCATGTGGCCAGAAGGTAGATACAGTATATACTGAAAGCAGGAATATGCATAAACAGCATGTGGCGTGGTTCGTGTGTTGTGGATTGTTGGACGAGCTCTGTGCCAGTTCATCAACAATAATTTGTGCATATTAATATATTTGGATGCATTTAATTTCATTGGCTCTTAGCCGGCTCCTTAAGTTATTAATTTGTGAAATCTGTTTGGAGGAAGGGTAAAAACTTGTAGGCAGCATATGGTGTGATATTGGGGGGAAAGGACGGCTGTGAGTGTGAATTTTATTTTGTCAGTTTGGTGGGAGTACCTCTTGTTCTTTATGGGTGCCATCTGCACAGGGCTCTCGCTGCAAGGCTTGTGTTCTGTGCAGAGCACGCAAGAGCTCGCTGAGCTTTTAACTTTGGCTGCTTTGGGGGAGGGCAAAGAGAATATTTTATTCCGTGCCACCTTTTGAAGTGTTTTATTTTGTGTAAGGGCTTTCTTTTGCCAGAGGAAAACACCTTGAAGGGTCTACAGCTTTACTGGCTGCTAAAGGCCAGTGCCATAAAGCTCTGGATCGATCATTCAGGCGTTCTCACAAACATAATTCCTGTTCTTTGCCTGTTGCTGTTATTTTTTTGATGTTGGGTGTCTTCTGTCTGTTCTCCCTGACCTTCCAGCAATTATGAGAATAATCATTATTTTCATGCTCTGGTTCTTAGGACTTCAATGTCTTGAACTCTGCTTTATAAGGTCTGTGAGACAGGGCAGCTCCTGGTTGCTTTGAGAGATTCTCCATAGCTTTATTTAGCTTCTTTAAATTTGCTCAGCTCTGTATATCTGATTTTAAGGAGCACCACAGTTGAGAGGCCTCTGGCTTCAGTAGTAAACTAAGGCGTTTTGTGCAGTGCATATACTTAAATGTGACATTTCATGTTGTCTTTTTTGCTTTTCAGGAATAGGTGCCTTTTTGTTTCTGAGGCTCTTGTTGTGACATGCTTCCACATCTCTAGGGTGTTCCTGCCCATGGCAGAGGGTTGGAATTAAGAGATCTTTAAGTTCCCTTTGAACCCAAACCATTCCAGGATTCTATGATTCTTTCTCCTCCAGCCAGTTGATCTTCATCTGTTACAGGAATCAGATAATGCTTTGATATTTAATAATAGATTTGAGTGTGTGGTTTTTTCCAGTGACATATATGAAAGATGTTTTCTTCTCTTGTGTTCTCCAGATTGTGTGTACATTCCCCAGTGTTCACTCACTGCTCAGAGATCCTGACAGAGATTGGATCAGGTTGAAACACAACTGACAAAATTTGTTCAGTGGGTCTTGGTATGCCAAGATTGGAATTCAGAGAAGTACAAGTTCTGCTGCAGAACTTAATGTCTTTTTCAGCCTTCCTCATTTCAGCTGAGAGAATCAAACAGAGAAATGGTTGCTGTGGATGATTACATGCTGTGTAGGTTTCTGGGTTTGAGAACATGCTGCATTGGTTTATTCCTGACACCTGAGAGAGAAAAACAATTTTGTGATGCAGATGGTCAATAAAAATGCTGAAATACAAAATTACAGATATAAGAACTGACATTTTCCATGATCTGGGAGAAAAAGAAAAAAGCCTTTATTTGCAGGGTGCTCCTGGGTCCTCATCTTCTGAGATGACTTACTAAAAGGTTCCAAACTATTCTTGCACAATGCAGAGATCCTTTACTTTAACTCCCCTTTTCCTCTCCCCCACATTTATTTTAAACTTAAGCTTGCTGTGGGAGACAGTAAATGCATGTAGATTGAGGAAACCAAAGATAACCCAGTATCCTGGACAAGGTGTCTCCTCCCTCATTTTAGGAGCTTTTGTGAAGCGATTGCTGTTTGCAGCTTTGTGTTTATTCTAATTCAGAAGCTCTAGCACTAGGGGAGCTTATCTGTAGGTTTTATTGTATGTATGTCTTCCATATTAATATTGTTGCAGTTCTTAAACTCTGACTTACTTTGTTTACAAAGATGAGACTGGAACACTTCAGAATACGAGAGCGTCAGGGAATATTGCAGAATCTCATAATTGAAGAGATTTAAGTACAATTCAGAGAAACATTTGTCAGGAATAATGCAGGTGCTGTTAATTCTGCATTGAGGTAGAGGGATAGATCAGGTGACCTTTCAAGATCTTCTGCAGCTGTTTCCTGTGATTTTAGTGGAAGATTCAATGCACTTTTCAGTGGCTTGGTCAAAACCCCTCACTTTATTTTGTTTTGGAAACATGTTTCTTAATTTAAATTCAGAGGGAAGAGATACTTGCAGTCCCTTGTCTTGCTTGAAACAGCTTCTCTATTTACACAGGCCATATGAAAAATTAACCTTAAGGGGTTTGTTTGTTTGTGTTGCCAGATATTTTAGGAATGCTGACTCATTTTACCAGTCTGAGGGTGTGCACACAGGAGCCAATAGCCACCAAATCAGAAGGAGGAGAACTTAAAGGACATCAAGTGCTCCTGCCCTGTCTCTGTGCTTGGTCTTAATCTGGGCGTGCAGCCACTGCAAAGCAGTGACAGGCTGTAACCTCACAGCCCACACTGTCCAAGGAGATCACTTGCCTTGTGTGAAGTGCTCCAAGCCTGGAGAAACAGGAATAAAGATAATCCTAAATGATAAGTCCCCCTCCAGAGAATCAGGAATACAGTGCTTGCACACTGCTGAACACACACAGCATCCACAGGGAAATGGAATCACAGGGAGTGTGACCTAAGGCAGAGAATGGGAACTCCTCTGGGCAGTGGAAAGGCTCCTGTTTTGGCATCATCATCAGTTTGGGAATTGGCTCAAAGATGTACATGCTGGAAGTAGAGTATAGAGAGTACTTCTTGTGTCTGGCACACTGTGCACACTCAGGAGTCGTTTCTGGCTCAGAGAGGTTTCATCTGTGCAATAATAATATCAAATGATACACTTTCTGTGTTGGATCATACTCTTGGGAACTTGTTTGATGTGTTTGCTCCAAGGATGTCACTTGCCCTTAGGTTCTTCCAACAATATGTGTCCGAGTAGGATGTGTGGAAAGGCCAAGCTGTTGCTCTGGGGAAGGATCTGTAGTAAAGCCATCTTTGGTAGTCATTGCTTAGAGATGTAATTTTTCTCCTAAATCTGGCAAAGCACAATCTTTCTTGAATCTCATCTCCATTTGTTGCTGGTTATTTTTATGTTATTGCTAGAAATTCTTTGTTTAAATAAGCCACAAACACAGATCTCCTATGCTGAGCCCTGGGTCTGGTGTTGTGTCAATGTTATGCAGTTGATTTTAATTGAAGGTGCAGCACGATACAGAGACTCACTCCATTGACCTCCTCCAGAGTTAAAACCTCCTTGACAACTGCAAACTTAAATTTTTCTTGACACGTGGTAGCATGTATGACATAAAGGTAGTGAACCGAAACACCAGACCCAGGCAATCTCTTTGCATTATCCTGTGACTCTTTTTTTGCATTACTAAGTGGAGAGAATGATGCATTGAGCCACAAATGCAAAAGCTCATGCACAGAATACCTATGTAGTCTAAAAATAACATTGAGGAGAGTTAGCAGCCCTCATTCCAGCAGCAGCTGTTACCTATTCTCCATCCTTCCCTGAGTGGCAGTGATATTTGCAGCAGGGCAGGTAATTTTGGTTTCCAGAGCCATGAGGTCGAATAGGGATCCAGGAATTAATGCTATGGCTGCTCACTGTCCAGCCTGTGGCTTTTAGACACCTGCCTGCTCTGGGAGTTTGTTACAGGAGAGGGGTAGCTGGGTTTGGGAGGCACTGCCAGTTCCTGCATCCCTCTATAGTTGTGGCATTGTCCTTGTGTCCTGGCCTGCTATGAGCTGGGTGAAGCTGCTCAGAGGGTCAGAGGCTTGCTGCTGTGTGCAGGGGGCGAGTTCATCCCTTGGGCTGACACCACTTTTGCAGTTGATACCAGGTGGGCTGAGCTGTCGTGTGGAAATGCCCTCACCTTCCCTCTCTTGCCAGAGCTGCTCTGTGTGCTTTGTTCCAGGCTGTAATACCAACCTGAGCAGCATCAGGATGAAAAATAGGAAGGAGCATCAAACACCTCTCCTGAGTCAGGTGCAGTGGGCTGACAGAGCTGCCTTTGGAACCACTCCAACAGCTCGGAGTCCCAAGCTCCCTAATTGCAATGTTTTCTAGCTGAGACAATTATTTTTAATATCTAATTAAATTTTACTTCTTGTGAGCTCAGTCTTTTTTTATTATAGCTTTGGTAGGTCACAAGAGTTAATTACAGTCCTCATTGTAGTGTCCTGTAACATACTTGAAAATTGTCAGCCTGGCTGTTCCTCCACCAACACTATCTGCTTTTAATTAATTAACTCAGCCAGTGGATTCTTCAGTTGTTTCTCCATATTAATTCCATACAAATTTTTACTCATGTTCTTGACTTTACATAATTTCTTTTTAAAATGGGTGCTCAATTCCAGACATCATCCAGCTGGGGTTTACCTGTCACCAGAGCAGAGTGACCTCCAGGCCTTCTCATATTCCTGTTAAGTTTCAAAATGCTGTTTGTAGAACTACAGCTCAGGATTAAGTTGTTGAGGCTGAGTTACTGTAGCCATTGCTCCTTGTTTTGTGTTTGTCCACTTAATTTTTCTT
Source organism: Rhipidura dahli (assembly GCA_013399225.1). NCBI lineage: Eukaryota > Metazoa > Chordata > Aves > Passeriformes > Rhipiduridae > Rhipidura > Rhipidura dahli. Next base: position 749,962 of record VXAC01000707.1, on the reverse strand, counting down.
TGTTTCCTACTTCACAGTTGTTTTTATTGAATTTATTGATTTCAGGTAGTTTCTCCCCTTTAACAAGTTACTCTTGAGTTATTGTTTTATCTTTGAATTACATTTGCACTGTCCTGATGTGGTTTGTCCCTTCTCTAAGTGTGTATTATGTGATGTCACTGAAGCTATTGAATAAAAATAGTGAGTGCAATCAATTCCCTGTTAACTAAAAGGGGTTGGGGCAAACTAAATGCTGGAAAAACATTATTGGTGTCTCAGTAAGTGCTGTTGTTTCCATTGTGGTGTGGATGAACTAGATCCTCTTCATACATGTGCTAGAAAATATGTTAATCTCTGCTGCTGAACTGCTGCAAATATCACTGTGCATCTATCCTGGCAATGTAATGTAGGTGGGTTGTTGCCATTTGGAAACTTTTCCTGGGTTTATGGATATTTTAATGGAGAAAAAGAATAAAAACATTGACTTTTGAATGGCAGTCCTAACACAACATAAAGAATAAGTCTGGAAAGTCTCCTAGGAATGCTGAGGTCATTCCAAAACTGCCCAGTTGCACACAAATATGCCAGAAATTACCCAAAAAAAAGACTCGAAGTTGCCCTGTGAGCCTGAATAAAGTACTTGAACATGCTTTTAAGTGATGGATTTAAGTCAAAACACGTAAGGTGAGATTTTTCTTACAGACAGCTAAACTGGGAAATATGAACTGATGTGTTGTTTTGTTTATTTTGAACCACTTAAAATCTGGAAGGTGGGAAATTAACTCTGTTTTAGAAAAGCAAAACCACCTTTGGTCAAGAAAGAGCACCTCAGAAAAGTCAGTACATGCCAGAGCACCTTGTTGAGGTGCCAGCATGCATTCAGTGCATGGGATACATTCCCCTTTTGGTTTTGGGTTGTCAGTTGCTCAGGTAGAGAGTGAATTGTGTCTGGATCACCCCTTTAAATGGACTGACTGAGCCAGTTTTGCCTCGGGGTAGAGCTGTGTTAACAGTGAAACAGGTCAGTAATGAGGATGAATCCCACCAACTCTGCACAGCAGTGACACACCAAGACTGAGAACTTTGGGTTTTGATGATTCAGCCTTATAAATAGTCCATGTCTTCTGGTGCTGCTGATACATCCAAGGAGGAATAATGACTATATTGTTTCTTTCCACAGTTAATGATTTTGCAATACATGTGCCACTCATGGCATATTCTTCTTCCCTCCAATGTAGCAACTTCTGTAGTTGGACTCCAGGGTTCTCAACTGGAAACAAATTCATGGACAGTTTCCTTTTGTACACATAAGCAAATTTTTTGCTATTGAGCAATCTGTTACTTCAGTAGCAGTGGAAAAAATGCAGTGATCCAGAATCTTTTTGCTGGAAATGGGAAAGTTAAAAGATGGGGTTTCATTTAAAATTCAAATATTTCTTTCTCCTATGATTACTTTTTTTTTTCATTCGAGATGGCCTTTTCTGATTTATTTGCCTTTCTGCTATGTAGGGGTGGCTAAACCTGTAGTTTTTGGTGCAGTGCACAATGCACTGTGCACAGTGTCTAAAATAGTCCTATAAGCTATTTTCTATCTGTGTATAAGAATTGTTCTTCATAGTCTTATCCTGATTGGTTCTTTTAGGGCTTTTAGATGAAGGGTCTGATTTTTGATTCCTGTTAGTGACAAATGAAAATGACAAATGAAAATACTTATAGTTAAAACAGGAAATTTGTATAACAATATTATCTAAATACTATGTCCTCTGTCGTTCTCTCAGCCTCACAAAACTGCAGGATTCAACATGGATTATGAATCTTGATGTGCACACACATATATATGATATTCAATAAGTATTTTTTATAATGAAGTAACACAGTGAAACATTACTGTATAGAATATAATGTATATAGAAAAAAGGAAAAAATCTATCACAGATCTCTTCCTATAAATTAAGATGTATTGCTCTAAAACTCCCTTCTGACTTGTGATTTAAAAGGCTTAGCTTAAAAGCTGGGTAGAACAGAAGAGTGAGTGAAGCTCTCCAGGTTGTGCCTGTTGGTGATGGAAGAACTCTGGGAATGGGAGATGGGTGGGTGGTGCTGGTGGTACAGCTTGGGGAAGGTGGTTTGTTTCCAGAGGGATTTACAGTGATTCAAACTGAGCAGTGACTGACCTGGCAGCCTGAATAGCTGGAGGAGTCAAGTCAGAAAAATAAAGAAGAGGGGAGCATGAGCATGTTTTCACCTGGTTCAGCAGTAACCCAGCAAGGGAAGATCATTGCCCTGAGTGTTCATCTTCACTTCTCTCATCTGCCATGTAATCCCTTGCTTGCTGTTGCTGTCAAAACTACTCTGTTGAAAAAAGACCTACTGATGAACCGATGTGAATCAATGAATCATGTATTTTCTACTGCCTCTTTTCCCCCCTGCCCCAAGATGATTTTTTTCTTCCAGGGTAGATTGCATGTTTTGTGTTTGCTGGAGGTAGTTGAATTGTTCACTTGGCTTTTAAGACGAGGTAGTTGAATTTTTTTCATTTAAATAAGTAAGTAAAACTTAATACCCAAATTTGTTATTGGTGTTTGTAAAAAAGTGTTCTGTAAAAACCTCTGAAGAAAAAGTTCTAGTTCATTTGACTCAGTGTTTCTGCTTCTGTAGTTACTGTGGGTTTCAGCCCCTGAGAAAGGATGCTGAAGTGATGGGGAATAAATTCACCAAAACTGCAGGGCTGCAGTTTTTTTGATCGCTCACGTGATCACTGATGTCACAGAATGTCATGAGTTTTCCTGTGTAGACTTGTGATTTCACATATCTGCATACTGCTGCTTTCTGAATGAGTATTTTTGTATTAACATTTCAAAAGGGATTCGCTTTGGAGAATAATTGCTGTCACTAACCCCATTAGCAAAACTGCTGCTCTTGGCACGCAGGTGGAACAGCAGCTCTGGGTCTGACTGGGTCAGTGTTTGTGGTAGCTCCATTCTGGTCGTGTGTGGTATGTTCTGCACCTGAATTTGAGAGCTGAGTAAGAATTCGGGTATAGTTTTAGGTGCTGGGAAGTAGGGCAGTCCTCTCTTGAAATACTTTCGGAAAGATGCTCTTAAATGTTCCAGTTCCTGTTGGATGAACATAGGATGAAGACCCAAAATTATTCTGGAAATCTTCGTTGCTGTCCTACACTGTTTGTTTCCAAGGGTGATGTTGAACTGTCTTTAAATATTTCAGTGAGCTCTTCTTCAGCTTGCACTGACTTGTGGTACTGTCTGATGGAGCTGCAGGGAAGCATCAACACCAGATGGGGGACCCGGAGTAGGGGACAAAGATTGCTCTGAGGTGTTGCCAACCTGTGCTTCGTGTAGAAAGGAACTCAGGCTGGCCGTGCTGAATGATCTCCTGGTTATCTCACCAAGGTGCATTGTCCAGTGACCACTGCTCTTCCTTCCAGAACCGTCATTCCACTAAATCCCAGGTTTCTGCATGGGAGCATTTGTTCAGACTGGTTTGTTTGCTGTCTTTCCCATCCCAGCCCAAAGCCTGGGTTTAGAGGCAAACAGAACCTCCTCTAAGAGGGCAAGATTGGATTTTCTGTATTTTCTATTCATGTGTGGTCCTCTGATTTCCCTGCTTCCCCACCTCTAATAGCTGTAGAGTTGCATTTAATGGAGAAGTGGAATTTCCTTATCTTGTCTTGGATTTTTCATCTCCCCTGCGTGGGTGGACTGGCAGAACCAGTGTTCTGGATCTCCCTGCATCCCAACAACTGTTGCTGCCCAGTGGTGCAGATCTGTTGCTTTGAGCATTGGAAAAACAGAACCCATTCCTGGAAGAAGATGGAAGAACTGAAGCTGACAAAGGTAAGCCAGCCACAACCTGGTCTTGAGACCAAATGTACAAAGGATTTCCCAGATGGGTTTCCCTGTGCTCAGGGCATTGCAAAAGTAGATTTCTTGTCTTTGCTTATGCCCTGCCTTTTGGCAGAAGGAGAGAAGTGTTTGTTTTCATGCATGATGATTAAAGGATATTTCTTTTTTTTTATGATTACACCATACCATATTTTGTCTTGACAGCAACATTAATTTATTCCAATTTTTACAATTGTATCAGCATGGTTTAGAAATAAAACTGCTTTCCTATGCAATGTATTTACCACAAGAGCACACATCCATGTGTAGAAAATACAAAGTATCTCACGGGTTAGCCTTGTTCATTTCAGAAACAATTCATAAGAAACAGAAATAAAGGCAATGCTATGAAGTGCAGCAGAGGTTTGCAAAGTACCAGAGCTTTGTTATTAGTCGAGGTTGGAGCCTGTTGGCAATCCTTAGACTGACACTGTGCTCTGATTAGAGCCTGGTGGAGACCACTGTTGGTGCTCTAGCACAAATGGGCTGCTGCATGTGAGGTTTTGCACATTAGTTTTCTGTTAATTTATGAGCCACATGTTGCAATGCTTGACTATTGTAGCGAAACCTTTCCAGGCTTTATTAAAGGGGAGGGAATAGGTGTGGCAGGCACAAAGGTTTACATTCTCAATATTTTATTGACCAGACTGCTGTACAGGCTTTAATTCTTAGCTGTTTTTCTGTCCAACAAAACTGATCATTCCCCACAAAAGTTACATACAAGAGGATGTGTTGTTCTGAGTTCTGTCAGCTCTTTAGTTTACCTACATCAAATTCTGATGTTTTTCAGTGTGCTGCAGTTACTTATGCAGTGCCAGAGCTGTAGTTCCTCATACCTGTTTCATTTCAAACATCAGTTTAAGAGACTGTACAGCAGCTGCAGTCATTGCTCCCTCAAGGATAAGATTGATGTGTGCTCCTTTCCTTTTTCCCGTTTCAACCAAGTAAGTTCTCGTGTTTTGCTACAAACCACCATTTTCTGATTTTTATTAGGGTTCAGAGTATTCACATTTCAGCTTTGTCTGTTTTGCAGGTTGCTTGTCTTGGTTCATTCAAGTGAAGCCCCAGCACAGGAATCACTGCATTTAGATCCATGAAAAACTGACACCAAAGACCAAGCAAGCAGAGTACACCAAGAGCCTTCTGAGTTTGATGCCTGTAACTGTCTTCTGCTGGTAACTTTGAGGAAGATTTGATTCTTGTGGTCACAGGGAAAGACGGTCCAGCCACAGGCATGTAATAAATGATGCTTAATAAATGATTCCAAAAAGCTGCCTTTATGTGTTTGCTTTTGTGACTGCTCTATTAGAAACCAAAAAGAAAACTACTAGGGGGAATCTCTAGATTTACTACTCGTTTTCCTCTAGTTTTTTGTGCTGAACAGGCTGGCTTTGAAATCTGGTGCTAACCAGAGGGAGAAATAAGGAGAGACTCTTCTGCTTCTCAAAATACCCTGCATGTCAGGGAGTCTTCCAGCCTCCTGTGAGCACAGCCTATGATTTAAATAAACCCAGTCAATTTTAAATGGCAGAAAAGGAGGGGAGAGGTAGGCAAGAGGTACTAAAACGTTTCTCCACTTGCACAGCACGAACCCCCTCCTGTTGTGACATTGTTTGCAGAGCCACAGACTGGGAATTGAAATAGGATTGTGGACCAAGCTGAAGCATCACACAGTATTTCAAGCTGCTCCAACAAATTAACTATTTAACACTCTGCTAATGTTGTGCACACACTTATTGCCTCCCAGCATGAAAATCAAGCAAATAATTGCAACAAGCTTCTGCCCAGTAGAAGTCACTGTACTATAATGAGAAACTTTGTCCTGTGTCAGGAGGAACAGGAAGCTGTTGGAAGGCAGGTCGATGTTGCTTTAGATACAGGGAAAAAAAAATAAAATTCGGGAGTGCTCTGTGTCCGTGCAGTTCAGGCTGGTGTGGTGCCGGGTTCTCCTCGGTAACGCAGCAATTGGACCACACCCCCTCCTGCTGCAGGATGCTAAAGAGCCCTTGGAGCACTATCTGCTGTACTGCAAGGGAACTGCATCGCTTCTAATTACCACAGCACTGCCAGCTGGGAGGTTTTTTCATCCCATGGAATGACAAGGAAATTCTCCATTCTCTGCCTAGTAATCCTGTGTTTTCTTTCGATGTTTCTGTAGTAATCCTATTTTTATTGCAGAAGAGGACTATGTTAATTTTAAATCAATACCAGAATGGTATCTATCGGTGCATTTTATCTCGTTTTAAAGTAAGTTGTTGATTAAAAATAAGCATTCTTGTCCACCTGCTGCTCTTCTCTTTTAGTGCTCCTGTATGGTGGTATTATGTTAACATTTTGGAAGAATACTCAAGGATTTGAGCATGTTTTTCTTCTCACTTAGACTTTGCAAATGACTGAAAAGCTTTCCCCACTCCTAACCTCTCTTCTGTTGTGCAACAAAAGAGCTTTCCTTTAAGCATCTTGGTTTCCAAGCACAAGGACTCATCTCTGGGCATTACTGAACGTTTGACTTAAGGTGTGATGAATCCTCTTATGCCAAGTTGAATTTTTTGATGTATGCTGTAGTTTATTTTTTAATTTACCTAAAATGAGTGTGGAATTAGTGTTGTTTAAAGGGTTATTTTAAGGTTGTTCTCTTCAGAGCTCGGGTTTTATACAAAATCTCCTAAGCCTGCATTGGATGTCACAGCCTGACTTCGTTTGTCAGGGCTGTTTCTTTTGCTGCCTTAGAAAGGTGATGATTAAAACAGTACAAAAACCTTATTCTGGCTTCACAGCCTGCATGAGGGAAAGCTTTTTAAACAATTGAAAACTTACTTACTGATTAATTTAAATGTATTGTTTTCTTACTGTACTGACTTAGTTGTCATTGCACTTTGGTATCAAGCTTGGGAAGGGACATGTTTTGGTGACATGTGGTACAACAGCCATTGCAAAATAATGATATTGGTGTTGCTGAACCTTTAGGTTTCCTTATTTCTTAGAATTTAAGAAATAAATCCTAGTGTGATTCAGAAAGCTTCTGCAGCTTCTTGTGACTTGAGTACAAAAATACCAATAGTCTCCCTAAACCACTATAAAACTGTACTTGGAGCTGTGCATGGAATACAGTAAATCCATGGCAATATTGTGAAAATATAAAAATGCAAATACACCATTTTGTTAACTTGATAATGCTTATGCATCCCCTCCCCCTTTCTGTTTTTATAGGTCTACGAGGGCTAATCAATCTTGGGAACACATGTTTTATGAACTGTATTGTCCAGGCACTTACCCACACTCCACTGCTGCGAGATTTCTTCCTCTCCGACAGGCACAAATGTGAAATGCAAAGCCCCAGCTCATGTCTGGTCTGTGAAATGTCTACACTCTTTCAGGAGGTGAGTGCTGTTTGCCACAAAGCAGCACCTTGCCACAGATGCTGTTTCTTACCCCAAAAGGAATTGTGTTCTATTTGCAAATACAAAAGGAATGCAAGCTGTGTTTCCCCTCAAAATGTAGTAAAACAAAGCAGTAAAGATTGAGACCTCACTGTCAAAAATACCCAGCTGCTGAAATGGAAACTAATGGCCTTTTAAGTCCTATTCTGAAGTCACCCTTGTTTAGGCAAAGCTGGTATTGGAAATAATTAAAGTGCTGCCTGTTCTTCTGAGACTGATCTGGGAGTCCTTAGTCTTAAAGCTGAATGTGTGCTTTAATTAAAGGTGCAAGTTGTAACTAGAAAATATGTCACGGGCTCTTTGGGTGAAAATGGGAGTGAGAGTAAAGCAGTAGTATATAGCCTTGTGGTTTCAGGTACTGGATTATGTAGGTCTGTATGAATATTTTAAAGATGTCAGTTCGGTGCTTGTTCACTGACAGAAACATCTTTTCTATCATCTCTTCCGTGCAAACCCAGTAAGGGCCAGAAAGGAGGATAAGCAGGAGTGAATGTGTTGCTGCAGTTTGTGTCTTCCCTGTACAAGCTGCCCTTCTTTCCCTGTCTCACTCAGGAAAGTGCCTTTGCAGTGTGTTTTTTTCTGTAGATCTGGTCTGTGCTGTGTGAGACAGGCACAGGCTTTTCCTTAATAAACAGTCAAAGAGCTTTATTAACAATCTTAATTCCACACCACCAATGTAAGGACTGTGGGTGGACATGAGCTCCTAGTTTTAAGATGTCTTTAAAAACAAACCAACCCAGTTCTGTGCCTTTTCCTTAGTGGTAGATCTGCTTTCTTGGTAAGTAAAATAAAAGCAATGAAATAAAATAGCTATAGTGTGTGCTGTTGTGGAGCATTTAAAATTGCTGGAGACATCTGTACACAGAACAGGTTTTCTATGGATGTGCTGTCATGGAAGTTCATTCTGATAGGGACCAACCTAAAATAGCTTTACCTTAATCTTGTGATTTTCAATTTGATTTTACTCCTGTGCCTTTTTTACCAAAGATGATTCTTTTTGGTCACTGCACGTGAGTTAAACATATATGGAAAGTAAAGCCTCCTTAGTTGTTTCAGTACAAAGTTGTTTTCTGCTCATACTCAAGACTCCTGAGAATTTGCAACATTTCATGCTGCTTGTCAGTCATTAGCTGTATGTTATATTTCTTATTTTTTGTTCTATTTTTCAATTGTTCCTGAGTCTGTCAGGAAAGGAGGTAAAAACAAAAGGCAGGCAGACCAATAGGTAGCAGCTGTAGGATTATTGAAACCAGATGTGCATTTAAGTGGGGAAATACCACAATGCCTAGATAAAAAATCAGTCATGGTACAGAAATACCAGTTTCTGTACACTGTTAATGCAGGAACCCATTTGCTTATTTAAAAATAAGGAACTATTATAGTCTTGATATCCCTTCATCAAATAGTGATATAAGGTGTCATGCTGATGAAATCACCACACTCTATTTACACATGCATTTTTTAAAAAATCCCTTGGGAAAGGGGAAATGAGTGTTGCATTACAGATTGAGAGGCTGCAGGAAAGATCAAGACTCTCTAGGTAACGATTTTTGTTTCCATTTTTGTATGTGGAGCTCTGTTGATGGCTCAGGATGCCTTTTGCTCTACTATGAATGTGGAACAAAGAGCAGGCTCTTATCCAAAAAGGGGCTTCAATGCAGCATTTGTGTTAGTTTCAGTTGTAATCAAGTTTAATTTCACACACAACTTTGGGAAGCTCAGCCTTCATTTTCGCATCAAAATTCATGCCTACACTTGCATTAGTTCTATTAATTAATGTTCTGCAACATGAGGGTGTATGGATGAGGGAACAGCCATATCTGTGACACCAGACTGTGCAGACAGCAATAGTCTCTATTTCCTTATTTCACATTAAATACTGCAGCCATGTGCTGTGGGAGGACACTGAAAGTGACTCAACCTCCTTGAAGTAAAACTGGAGCTTAATCCTCCTAAGCAAAGCTGTTGGGTCTGTAACCAACTTGGTATATTTTAACTCACAAGCAGTAAATACCTTGTGCTATGGCTCTGTCAGGACCCATTGTACAGTTCTGTTCCCAGTGAGTTTTAATTTCTCTGCATTCAGAATTGAAAATGAAAAATCCTGCATTTTTTAGAGCAGACTGATTATGTTTCATGTCCCAGCTCTGCGCAGTGGTTGCAATGAAGGCTCTGCCTTTGCAGAGCTGAGGTCTGAGCAAAGGAAGGCAAACCAGGAGATCTCAGTGCTATAGTTAAGAATTCCTTTCTAATTGAATTACCAGGGAAGCTTTGATTCAGGTTCTGTCTTGTTTTTACATAGCTTTCCCACCGGGATTAACTGGTGTGGTTATCCCAAAGCATCTTACCCAGGGACAAACAATCAGGGCAAGGGTTAATTTCATCTCCCCTCCACCCTTCTTTTCTGAAGGTGTGTTCTTAGGCAAATGGAATGCCAGGGGATCTGGTGAGTGCCTGAGTGGGAACTCTACAGGAGAAAAAGACAGACTGTTTTGAACGTTAAATAAAACTTACTATATATAAGTAAGCAAGTTTTGCTCTTTTGCCTCCTGAACAGAAGTTACTCATCTCACTTTATTTTTTTTGTGTGTTTAAGATCATGTGGTTATATAGATTGAGTGATTTCTCTGTGTGAAATAGGAAGCTACAAAGTTCTTCCACCTTGAAGTAGGTTGCTGATGAGTAATGACTATCAGATGGTTCTCAGGACTGAGGTGGTTTTTTTCCTGGTAGCTTTTCTGGCAGACATGCCAAGCATTGAGCTCTGTTTGTTTTAAAAATATCTGACTGCATCAATTAACATTCTCATTTGTGCTACATGAAACCTGTTTCTCAATAGAATCATGGCATGCCTTACACTGCATAAGAAAAGGAATGAAAAGGATTTGGGAGTAACAGATAGTGGTGAAGCTGGACGGAGGGAAGATAGAACACACAGAATCCATTCATTGAGCCTTTTGGCTGAAAGGGTTTGTGCACTCCTTTTTACCTACTGGTGTTTGTGTTGTAGTTTTGCTTCACCAATGAGAATTAATTTCAGGATGGTCCACACCCCAAGGTTTATCTAAATCCTTTCCAGAGTGACCACTAAGGAAGGTAGGATTAGCAGATCTGTATCTCCTGTGCTCTGTGACTGGAATAGCAAGAATACCTGGGAACAGAGCAGAATGCAGTGCATCCACTCAGAGATGGAAGGAACAAAACCTTCCTTTTTCCCATCATTACTCATCCTCGTGAGCCCATCACTGTGCACAGCACAACCACAGGAGGAGTTGAGAAGTGAGGGCCGAGAGGGAAAAGGAGATGATTTATGGCTTTGATATCTGAAGGTGGTACTGTTGAAGTGACTTCTGTATAAAATAAGTTAAAGATACACGAGGTGGGGGGAAAATGTAGCTGAGGCTCTTTTCGTAGACTGAAGCCTTGCATTTTGTCATGGAAAACACAGAGTTTGTGCTGATTTAGTAAAACTTTTCCCCGAAATAAGTGTAGAACATACAGAGTTCATGCAGGCAAAATGGATTTTGTGACTCCTTGAACCATTGTTCTTTGGGAAACCTCCAGAAGGTGTTCTCTTGCACGTGTTCCGTGTGTTGCCCACTGCTTTCATCCATTGCAAATTGCCAGAAAATTTAAAGTCTTGACTGAGAACCAACTTCCAAGAGGAGGTTTTGACTTCTTAAGTTGGACTTGAACCTGGTACAGGATTTCTGCCTGTAAACTCTTAATTACAAAGCTCAGAGACTGTGTGCAGGATAAATCAATTGTATCTGCTTATTCACATAATTGAGAAACTTCTGTGTATGTTTCTGGCAGGAGGAGGAGAAAGAAGGACAGATGTGTACAATGGGGTCTTGTTTTGTTTTAAAACCTCACTGGTGTCTGTATATTTTTGGTAACCATAATGCAAATTGCAAAGCCTACAGTCTTCTAAATCTACCATAGATTCTTTCTAAAATGCAACAGCAAGTGTTTTAAGTGGAAAGATAAAACTACTTTTACTTGAGTTGTGTGTAAGAATGGAGGCTTTGAATCCTGGTTGGTTTGTTCCTTTCTCCCCCCCTCCCTTTTCTTTCCTGGAACAGCAGTTAAGCAGTGTATTACCCAGCACTTTGAAATTGCTCAAACTAGTTCTCTTCAATAAAAACAACTGATATTGCTGAACTGAAAACAAATTTAAACAACAAAAAAAAAGTTTAAATTATGTTTGGCACAGTTGTGCCGTTGAAGTGTTTTAAAGGTGACTTGCAAATACATCACTGTTTGTATTTGCACACTTCACTGAAAAAGTTGCAATAAGACTTTACATGGACTCTTTTCCTTTTTGTGGATTGGAACAGCTCTGATAGGCTGCTCTTCCCAGCAGCAAGGAAATGACAGAGATGGGATGGATGTTTTATACATTCCAGTTAAAATATTGTTATTGAATGTGCTCATATTCTTTGTTTCATTTAATATTTATTCAAGCAGTGAAGCTTTTCCTCTATCCCCAGTTCTTACCGGGCAGGTTTCTAGTTTCTTGTGTATAATAGTTAATAATTTGATAAAGCTTCATGTTAAATCCTTTTCATCCTACTGAAGCAGCAGAGAATGTAAAATCTGCTGGCAGGTCTCATGTCTGCAGTGGAGTAATTACATGGAGTGCTGGTGGTTAAAATGACCGGAGAGCTCTGGGACTAATTGTAAGGAGTGACAGAACAGGGAAGTTTTATTGCTGCAGCTCCCTGAATTATGTTGAGCAGCAGCTGCATCAGCAGATTTCAATTACCACACTCCTGCTCCAGTCCCTCGGTGTCATCCTTGTTGGCATCAGAGTTAACTATTGATCTTTGTATTTATAGGAGCATTTTGTGGTGTTTGGCTGCAGAGGTGCAGCTTCTTGTTTGGGAAAAGCAGAGCTTTTGAGGAAGAAATTTCTGTGGGAGGAAATACACTAAAATCACGTAGCAAACCCTACCAATGTGAGGACTAGATGAAGATTGTGCTGCCTTTTGCCAGCCTGTCCCTTAAGATACAGTGTTTTCCGTCAGCAGGTTTGTAGTACAGTGCTGTGCTTGGACTTACATAAAATGCTCAGAGACTGGGCAGAGAAAATCTTAGGGCTGGGAAGGAAACTCGCTTTTCCAATAAGGATGAGATTTATATACTGCTGGGGCTTTAAATCTTACTTTTGTTCTGTGTATTTGCCACTTACTGTCTTCTGTTTGAGAAGAGACTGAAAAGAAACTGCCATGGCTTTGATAGGACCTTGGGAAAACATAATTGTGGGGTTGCAGGCAGCATTTACTGGCAGATACCTTTGCTGAAGGTGGGGGAAGGCAAAATGACTTAAAGATGTGCACTTATTAAAAATGAAATGTTACTCTGTCAAGTGAATAAGCTCTTCTGGGCCTTTTCTGACTCCCTGCAGGGTCACTACAAGCATCCCTGCTTTGCTTTTGGAACTGGTATCACTATGCAGGGATAAAGGAAGGGCTGAACCTCAACCCAGGGAAACACAGACCCTTAGTATGGGTGGTTTTTTGGCATGTTTTTTAGGGATGGGTTGGCTGGTTGGGGTTTGTTTGTTTGGGTTTTTTCAAGTGGGACCTGGTTGGTTCTTAATTAAAAAAAGTTTCAGTGGGCAGTGTCCTCCTGCCCTGTGCTGATTTCCCTCCCCAGCTGTGTCACCCCTCAGCAGCAGTGTTTCACATCAGGCTGTGCTGACTGAATAATTCATCTGTGCACTCTCTAATGTGCTTCTGGCAAAATCACCTGGGGCAGTTTGAGTCACTCTGGAGCCAGCTCATCAGATTTTGACTGAAGCAGATGAAGGAGCAGATGCAGGAGCTGGTCCAGGACCAGACTCCCAGGCAGGGACACCCTGCTGGGGCGGTGACGGCAGCTGGCTTTGGGGATCGCTGACTGAATGGGGAGCTTCAGCTCTGCAAACAGCTGGCTCAATAAAGTTGTTTTTAAAGCCTTTTACAGTGAAAGGCCAGTACTGGCATGAGGCTGCTGCCCTGCTTGGAAATTTTTCCATAAAATTGGTCTGTGCACAGCATTTGGATGCAGAGTTGCCGTGGGTCAGGGGGTGGCTGACAGTCAGCATCTAATATTCTCATCTTCAGTGTTTGTTCTGATGGGGGGGGAGGGGGGCATTTCATTCACATAATTTGTGAATGAAATTGCTGATCCTTTTCAAATGCAAGATTTTTTTCCTTTCTTTCCTCCTCAGGCTATTTTAATAAAAGCCACTGGTATCAGTAAGCAAATTGTGAGTGATGTTTGTGTCTGTCTACCCCACTCCCTGCACCCCCACATTTTTCAGGCTAATCTATCACAAGTTGATGGAATTTCAGGGGAGAAAACTGAGGTGCTCAGTTCTGAGATCACTTCTTCAGTAGTCTGTGACAAAGAGCTGTCTCTCTCCTTTATTATTAAGGCCATCAGAATTAAACGGTTGAAATTGATTTGACTAATTGTGCTCATTAAACTTTTTAATAATGAAATGCACTGAGGCTGTGTAAGTTGTTAACAGTCATGTCCTTCTCTTTGCTTTGAGCAGTTTTACTCTGGGCACCGATCTCCTCACATTCCATATAGGTTATTGCACCTGGTATGGACTCACGCACGGCATTTAGCAGGGTACGAGCAACAAGATGCACACGAGTTCCTCATTGCTGCATTAGATGTGCTACACAGACACTGCAAAGGTAAGGCTTGTCCTGAGGCTCCAATCAACAAGGATTAGTGCATCAAAAGGAGGTAGAGCCATCTCTTCTTAAATCAAGTCTAGTGGCAGTACAGCGCTCTTAGCAAATTCCTTTAAAAATGTTCGGTAGACTTAAAATATTTATAAATAAATAAACCATTCCCACTGTCAAAAAGTACCAAGAGTTAGAAGCAGACAAGCCTGTACATTGGTCTGAATCACCATCATGATGTTCTCTTACTGGCTGTGAGTCACTGTCTTTTCTTCTAAATTGCCATTTTAATTCTATTTATACTTGATGTAGTTAGAACTGTTACTCAGTGTATCATGGGACTGATGAAAATAACATAGAGAAGGCTATGTCTTAATACTATTATTCTGCTTAAATATGATTCTACTGTATTTCTGATACCAAATTGCTTATAGAAATGTGAGTAAAAAAAAGCAATGGGTGGTTATGGTATCTTGTTTTATTAGTCTGTATAGAGCAATATGTAATTGTACAATACAATAAAAATATTCAGTGCCATGCTTTTTGACATGAAGTATTTAAGTCTTGATTTTGTAATATCATATGAAGTGATCTATTTTGTGTTAGTTAGCTGAACTCAAGCTGAACTGGAAATTTCCCAATCTGACAGTGCTTGCTCTAGCAAACTTACTGCAGCAGCAAAATTTTTACTTTTCCTTCAAGGGAAAAGTAGCAGGGTTGATACTAACAGAACAGACAAAAACTCCTTGGTTGTCAAAAAGGAGCTTTAAGCATTCAACTTTCCTCAAATGCTCTTAGGAAAAGCACTTAGGGTTTAGTTTTCTGGCTTATCAGAGGACTATCAAAGGGAAGGCTGCTGCTGCTTCTCTGAACCATTGTGAATCTTGCTTTTATCTCTGAGATAGCCCTGCATGGCAGCAGATGGGCTTGTTCACATCCCTAATTGGTCCCTCCAAAAGAATCTTCTCCAAAAAAAGTACTGCTAAGGACAGGAGTACATGGAGCATCTGCTTTGAACTTATTAATATCTGTCATTTGACAATCACTAACTGGATTTCAATAATCCAAATGAAACTGGTGTGGAAGTTCAGTAAGGAACACAATCTACCCAAATATTGACTTCTCACTTCTTAATACTGAATAAATTCAGCTGCAAACAGAAATGATTTTTGGTTCCTGTAAAGCTTCTGAACCACTGATCTAACAAATCTTGAAGCTTTTTTTGTCATCTTTAATATAAGACAATCCTCGTGTTTCCTCTACACATCCTCATTAATTAATGAAGTAGTATGTGTTTCTCAGAATTGTAAAGAGAAAAACTTGCAACAGTAAAGGTCCCTGAGCTCTTCTCAAACTGATAAAGAGTCTGAAAAGACTTTTAAAAAAATGTGGTTTAACTTTAAATGAAGAATTTCTCTGGCCTATCTTCCTTGATCTCTTTTGCACCCAGGTTTTCGAATTTGTTTCTGAAGAAATAGAGAGGCTTTTATTAAATCAGAGTAAATAATCTATACCACATCAAGGTAATTTAAAAGAAGTGGTTGAGCAGTTGTGTGGGAACCAAACAAGTTAATCTAAACCAGAATTTCAAGTATAGTCATGCAAAACCACATTTGGAATGAACTACTTTTCAGTGTAATGAGAAAGTTCTCCCACTTGTGTATCCACACAGACACACACGCATGCATGTGAAGTGTGCAGATATAAAAATATTATTACTAATAGTGAGAACATGTCCTACAGCTACAATAAGCAAATAATACCTCCCCTGCCAATATTAAATATTTATTTTAATGAACGAGAAAAGCTTTTAAGGCTTCCAGTCAATTGTAATGAAGTTCTACAATTAACACTCAGTGAAATAAAATAAAGTCCTGGGGGAAATTTTGCTGTAGTTTTTGGACATTATTCACGATCACCAAGGCTTCAGGCACCAAAGTAAATGAAAGTGTTCCTTATGTATAAATATCCAGTAATGTTTGTTTGGCATTAGTCATGTATCCCTTTTCCATTCCATTCACTCAGCTTTCTAGGAAGTGTCTTAATGCAAGTGAAGAAAAAGCTGTGAATATTTGTTGTTGATCTGTCACTGTCTAAATGAGGAAAAATATGTGATTTTGATGTCCCTGTAAAGATAAGTTTGGTAATCCTGTAACTGAGATGATTATGTGGGCTGGCTGGCCCGGGTAGTTTTGTTTTGATTTGGTTGGTGTTTTAAATGCTGGTTGAATCTAAACTTTGTTTTAGTGGCATCTGTGGAATTTTGAAAGCCCGGGATACCTGTCTGATCTCCATGTAATTCCTGTCTCAGGGGTGACAGATGGGCAGGCACTGTTGTGTTGAGCTGTGGCATCTGGGCAGGGCATATTCTGAACCCCCAAGAGGGCTCCTCTCTGCTGCTGAAGTAATAGAAAATATTTCTGAATAAAAGGGTTCAAGTCTGTCTTGCCTGTGCATCACTTCTTTTTCATTCCAACAGCTGGAAGCAGGTGATCTAACTGGAAAGTAGTATTTTGGTGGAAAAAGATAGTGTAAGTAATCTGTATTTCTGCCCAGGCTGTAAAGCATTAAGTCAGCTTTTAGTCAACGTGACAGATGCATCTTTATCACCAGTGCTCTGGGATAAATTCAGGGTTCTAATTCTGCAAACTTCCACACCAGTCAGGTTCCAATCATGCAAGTGCTTTTTTGTTTCCTGCCTTTGTCTCAGACGTCTTCAAGCTTGGAGAAGCTTAGACCAGAATAACTGTTCTGTTAAATGGATCAAGACTGCAAGTCAAAAATTAATGTTCTGTCCAGGGACATCACTGGCTGTGGGGGTTTTTGTGTTCATTGCAGGAGCAACAGCACTCAGGTGGCAGAGATGGGCACTGGTACACAAAGGTTCAAAAAACAAGGTGAAAAATAGAAGTAATCCCATGTTTTTATCCCAAACGTTATTCAGTAGTCTAAGAAAAGGAGAGCAGTACTTTAAAACTGATTGTTCCTCATTTATTTGGATTTCATGAAGCATTTTGCATTCCCCTTTAACAAGGAGTGCTACAAAACAAATCTGAGGCCAGAAAAAGAATGGTGTACTGAGATTTGGGATGAAAACACTGCCCTGCTCTGTGAATTCTGTATGATATTCTTAGGAATTGATAGAGCATATGCTTGTGGAACATGTCATCTGCTCTGATCCATATAGATTTGTGTGTACACTGCTTTGTCAGAAATAACAAGCACTTGTTCAGAACACCAGGGACCAAAGCAAAACAGAAATATTAAAATTAATGTCTTGTTTTGATAAACACCCCTTTTAAAATCTGACAATTCTTGACTTCCCTTTTCTCGTATAAAATACAGAATAGAAGATTGAGGCAAAACTTATGTTTTTATAGCAAAATCAAAAGCAATCTTAAAAAGTTGTCTATGGCTGTTTTTACAGTTGCTGTGTGTTATTTACCTTTAGTGGTATATTAAATGCCTAATTTGAACACAAGTTAACATGCTTAGTTATTGCACAGACACAGTTGTAACTTGTGTGGGGCTTTTTGAGATCTGCATTTAATTTGAATCCAAACTTCTAAACTCAATTTTCTGCCATTCTCATAATCACATTAGTGTGGACACTGGTGTATTTTTAAGTTTGCTTTTAGTCTTGTGCTGACCTCTCTTAGAAGAAGCTGCTGATTTCCCTGGTAAGAATTATGACCGGATTTAAACCCCCAAAAATACATGAAATTAAAACCTAAATTTGGGAGACAGAAATGTTGAAGGGAACCTTAACTTGAGCACAACAATCTAGCAGCTTCTAGTTCTCAGCTGCATATTATACCTCCCCTCAGCATCTGTTCCATATTGACAAGTGTGTGTAGGTGGTAATCTTACTCTTTTTTCCCTCCTCTCCAACCAAATGTCATGGGAAATAACGTTGAGTGGGTAATACCCTTCTGTTTTGCTGGGAACAGGCTTGCAGGATATTCATTTGAGACCCTCTCATCATTGATCCTAATTGACTTGTGTAATTGAAAAGGGAGAGCTCAGTTCTCTCTGTAGGAGGAAATGACTGTCTGCTGAAGGTGTCCAGCTGGGATGGTACCTGTGGTCCAGGGAAAAGCTCTCAGCACTGTTTTTGTCCTTCTGCCCCCTTAAAACAAAGCACGGACAATGTTTGAAATGGGGAGATGACAAGGATGTGGTAGTGGCATGTGGATTCTTTAAAAAGAAGAAGTGGAGTTTTAACTAAAACTCAGTTAATTCTATTTTGATTTTTTTTTCTTTAATGCTTGTGAATATAAGTGAAGCTTTTTCTGTAGGTGAAGGATGCCTTGCATAGTCTCTATCCTGTATGCCCTCTTCATTAGCTTAGCATAATTGAGGCCTTTAAAAGCTCTTAAGTTCAGTAAGATTAGCTGAAATTCCCATCAAGAAATGCCTCAGACTGGGTGTGATAACCCCCAAATTGAACCTCGTACACTCGAAATCTAATTTTAGAGCATTTTCTTCAAGAGCCTTTTTAAGGAAACAATGTGCTTTTCTTGGCAATTCAAACAAAAGTTTCTAAAGCCTAAATCCAGCAGCTGAGTGAGAACTTTCCTGAGGCATTTAGAATCTAATTAACTCAAGTGGCCCATTGCAGCTTAGTAGGTATCACCTATGACTGCTTTTCCACACTTAGTATCCGGTGGAACCTTTGCCAGATTATTATATAATATTTTTCAACATAATTCTAAAGCTTCATTGGAAGAAAAAAGAGTATAATTCTATTTGCTTCTACTACAAGAAAACTCCAGCTAGAACACATTAGACATATGAAAATGGTCTATTGCCCTACACTTCTAGTTTCTTCAGGTGGATTTTTTGACATTCTTGAGTAGAAATTTATTGGTTTTGAGAAATAGCTGAGATTTGAGGAGTATTTCAGTAGTTAATCTTAGCATTTCAGTTTCAGAAATCAAATGCTTCCTAATAAGTTAAGGACACTGGGAAGCCTGGCCAAACTCAGTTCTGATGTAGCAGTTGCTATTGAAGGAGAGGGGAAAGCATCCTGAGATGTATTTTAAAAACTTAGCTGGTGCTGTGATACAGTTGGTGTGTACATCTCTGATTGCAGGGCAAAGCCAGTTGCATCTGTCCTGCCCAAGGAAAATAAACAGTGCACAGTCTGGAAATCCAAGGGAAAGGGCATCATTCTTAGCTCACCTATGGGGAATAGAGGGAGAAGGCTTTGAAGCTGAGAACTGTGTGCAGAAGTGTTCAGTTGTTTAATACTCTGGTTATTGTGAGAAAGCTGGATTGGCTTAATCTCAGCACTCAAATCCTAAAAATGATTCTGCACTCCTGGGACCTGCAGTTACAGTGTGTGGTGCCTAAAAGATGGGAATGTGTTCACTGCGCCCCTGGGGAACTCAGGGGATTACTGTGCCTCTGGAGAAGCTGGAGGACACAGCGTTATCTCCCCACTTCAGATAAGGAGAGCTTTTGTTTTCCCACTGAGGAAAACCTGTATGGAAGGTGCACGTTGGTGCCTCCAGGGGATGGAGGCACTGGGGTGGGGGAGAATGGCTCTTAGCAAACCCTCTCCTCTCACTCTGCTCACAGAAGTTGACTGGGATAGAATTAGAAAGTAGCATTTGCTGAAGTTTCTTTTCTCTGTGAAGTTTAAATATTGATTTTCAGGAACCACCTTGGCAACTCCTTTGTTTTAGGAGCTGATCTTTATGCCAGGCGGTGCAAAGCAAACCTCTGGAAAGGGAGATGCCTTGAGCAAGGGTTTGGCTAAGAGCTGCTATGGCTTAAAGCTTCACCCCTACATTTAGTCAGCTTCTGACTAGCTTCTGTATTTTTCAAGGAGTTCCCATCTTGTTTCCTTGTTTTCGTCAATGCACAGCTTTTGCAGGGTTCTGTGTTATCCTCATGAACTTGCAGTATAAGCTTGAATTAGAAAGAGGTACTGGAGACACAGTCCAAGACAAACCACTGTTCCTCAGAGGAGTTTTGACTTCTGAGCCTGTGTTTGCATTCCTGCAGGTGATGATAATGGGAAGAAGGCCAACAACCCCAACCACTGTAACTGCATCATAGACCAAATCTTCACAGGCGGACTGCAGTCGGATGTTACCTGTCAAGTCTGCCAGTAAGTCACTTCTTCCTGACCCTGGGCTCTGATTCGAATCTGTACCCCTCCAGTGCAGTGCACTGAACCTTTCCTCTCTTGAATACCAATACATACAAACTCCAGAAAGACAAGAACTGTGTGGATGCAGCACCATGAGGCACCAGCACAGATTTCCCAGAGAAGCTGTGGCTGCCCCATCCCTGGGAGTGTTCAGTCCAGGCTGGATGGAGCTCTGAGCAGCCTGGTCTAGTGGAAGGTGTACCTGCCCATGGCAAGGGCTGAAATGAGATGATGTTTAAGGTCTCTTCCAACCAAACCATCCTGGGATTCTATAATTCTATCAGCTAAATGTAATCAATTACCAGTTAACTGTCATCTATTAAGACATCTCTAAAAAGCTGCCTGGGAAGTACCACAGGTTTATGCACATAAATGTTTTACTACTCTGGATAAGGTGGTGGTTTTCCAAAATCATAAGGAATAGACTTCCAAGATCTCTTTGAATTTCAAAATACATAATTGCAACTACATTTGAAGAAAATTATTATATAGAACCACATTTTCCTTCAGTCAGGAGCCTCATGTATCATCGGAAGAGGTGTCAAAGAGGCTGATAGCTAATGTTATCTCAGGTACCAGGAAAAAAGCATTTTCAAGAGTATGGAAAAATGTATTTATTATTCTACTCTGTACTGGAGCAAGTTGACTTCTCTTTGGAGATGTTTGGTGTTGCCATAGTGCAGAAGTCAGAGTTCTTGTTTTTTGTTCTGCCTTGCATTCTTGCTGTCCTGCACATGGGCTGGGCTTGTTTGAATCTGCTTTTATTCTCAGTTTCCTGGAGGGATTTGCAAAAGATTTACTGTAAGGAAAACATAGGAAATTTTATTCTTTGGCAGGTAGAGCCACAGAATCCTTATGTGATAATGCAAAGCCTGATTTCTTATGACACAATATTAACATTGATGAAACTTTGACAAAAGAAGTTTTCTTTTGAAAACCAAGAACTTTTGCATAAATGAAGCAGGGAGAAAAGGCAGAATATTGATGGCTTAATGAAATTGCAGAATGAAAGACAGGACTTTTAGGGGAAAAGAGGACTCAAAAAATAAGCATAACAAGTAGCTTAGACCCCTGAAGTTCTCTTAAAAATGTGGAAGAAACAATTTGAGTCAATAGCAGTTAAAATTTTGAGCAGCTTTTTCCACAGTCTGGCTCTCTGATGGAGAACAAGAGCTACTGCTTGGTGCAGTTATTCTTTGGCCTCCCATATCCCAGAGGCTTTAAGGAGATGCTGAGAGGAACTGCAAAGCTGAATTCCGTGCACTGCTGGACAGCAAAAGTATTTTAAAAGCTTTCTCTTTTTTGAGGTAGCCTTAAGCAGCCTCTTCCATGTCTTGAGCAGACAAGACCAGCTTCTAAACTAGTTGGATGGCACGTAGGTATTGCCCCAGATGTTAACTGGTTTATACTGGTCAGTAGTGCTTCTGTCTCAGAGCAGCTCTGCTTTAAGTCTCAGGGCTCCAGTGAGTGGGAGAATGTCTTAAATACTTACATTTTGCATTTAAGACATCATGTACACTTCCCCAGACATATGGCTTTTAAATATCCAAGAAAACGATCAACTGTGGGGAAACACTCTGGAGCAGCTCTATTTTCTGTCATCTCTGAGTGCCCTCTAGGGGTGATGGAGATCCAAAAGTCCTTAAAATTAAGTACCTGGAGTGCACCCCAAAGCGAGAGCGAAGCTGTTCATTTGGCTTCCTTTAAAGGTGCATTAAACCATTCTCTTCTCTGCAGTGGCGTTTCCACGACGATAGATCCCTTCTGGGACATCAGTTTGGATCTGCCAGGCTCTTCCACCCCGTTCTGGCCGCTGAGTCCGGGCAGCGATGGCAGTGTCGTGAATGGGGAAAGCCACGTGTCGGGCACCACCACCCTCACAGACTGCTTGCGAAGGTATGGCCTGCCACAAACACAGCTGGGGCTTGGCTTCATCCCCTTCTCCAGGTGGCTCTGAACACTGGGATTAAGTGATGCTTTATCTCAGCTCTGTCCCCAAACAGCAGTTTTACACATATTTTAGTTGTTTGCGTGAGAGAAAGTAAAAAGGCTCAGAGCAACACTAAGCACTCAAAGCCAGTTGCCACATGATGCAAGAAGAAAACAAATTTTGCATTGGCTGCTGCCAAGCAACATGGTTTTACATGATCAAAATCACTAATGTCTGTCTCCATGTTCTTGGTTCTGGTGGCTGAGGAAGCACATTAAAAGAGTTTATATTGCATTTAATATTTATCTAAATTCTAACACCAAGTAGGAATCAGATTTTGCTCTGAGCACAACTGACAGTCAGCTACTGCCGGTTTAGTTGCAGGGATACCATTAAGGATTAAAGGAATGGAGTTTTCAAAAAGAAAAGGTAATTCTGGGCTTGAAACTTGGGCATCTTGGGAACAGGTACCTGGGGAGAAGGTTATGGCTTTGTGTACAGTTCACTTGGATCTTTCAGCAGATCTCAAAGTCATTCTCTTGTGACAAATGCAGATATTTGCCTGAGGAAGAGGTTACCTGGAGCCTGGGGCAAAGCTAATCCTCCTGAAATAAAAATTCATAGTCTCTAACATCTGATTTCTAATCTTCTTGACACTGTTAAGATCAATAATTTTAAGGAAATGAGGGAATTAGTACAAATGAAAAATTGCTGATGCAGGAATGCATCAAGAGGCAAAACCAGTCGAATTTTGGTGATTTTCTTTAACATAGACATTTGTAGAATCAAAGGTAATGATAGGGAAGGAAAATCATCCAGGTTCAGAGATACTTTTAAAAAGTATGGATTTTGGAAAGAAGTTGAACTCTAATGGATAAAGAGGATGGGTCTGTGTTTTTATCCAAAGGTTAGGAAGAAGGAAGGTGTGTAAGTTCATGTCAGTGTGGCCATGCAGCTGAATTTGACCTGAAGAAGGAAGGATTGAGCAGGAATGTGACACAAAAATGGAAAGATAAGGGCATTCCAAACAACAGTCAGAGCAAGTTTATAAGCCTTTTCAGAGACTTAAGGGTAAACAAACACAAAGCAAATTAAAACCAAACCAGAGAATGATGACACATAGGCCAGGTAAAGGAAATCTTGTTAATTAAACAAGAGGCTGTGATGTCATTTAGTGCTGGAGCTGCTTTGGCCACGGTCAGAAGGAGGATGAGGGATGAGCTGACACCGCGTTGGCCTCACACTCTTTGTGCGCATTAATAAAACATTTTTAACCGTATTTCAAAAGATTTCATCTCAAAAATCCCAATTGCAAGGCAGCTTCTGGGGAAATGGTTGATTGCCCTGTGGAAGTCTAAACTTGGAGGAAAGGACTGAGCAGTCCATGGTCCTGGCATTTCTGTGCTGAGTTTCTGGAAAAGAGGGATTTTGATTTGGTTTGTAGTGAGAATGTTGAGGCAGTCCATTTTCTGTAAGCACTTCCCTATTCCCTAATGGTCTCTTCCCATGGCTCCTTTGAGCAGTTCTGTCTGAAAATTTTCAGAGAGATTTTTCTAGTTGTCAACAAAGGTTTTTTAGAAGGATATCTGTATTTTAAAAAGAACTTCGTGTTTACAGACCTTTCTATCTCAGAGCTTTGATCCCAGCCCCGGAGGGCTACAAGGTAGAATGGTGTGTTGCAGAAGAGTGTCTTCCATATCAGTGTTTTTGGGTTTGAAAACAAAAGATCTTTCTTTGCTTTCTGTATGAAAATTAGCTGCTCTGCTGTAGTAGATGAACTAACACTGAGCTCCTTTCTCAGCTGCTGATTCACTTCAGTGCAAGTTAGAGCAGTGATCAATGTCAGGTTTGGATATCTGAGCCATAGCACTTTACGTTATTATTGTTTTACTGTAGGTTTTTCCAGAATTACTTAAAGCCCATTGACTCTCATTTCTTGTGGTGCCAGTGACCCACAAATAAAAGTGTTTTCAGCACACGTCAAAAAACA
Organism: Rhipidura dahli; assembly: GCA_013399225.1. Lineage (NCBI taxonomy): Eukaryota > Metazoa > Chordata > Aves > Passeriformes > Rhipiduridae > Rhipidura > Rhipidura dahli. Next base: position 725,875 of record VXAC01000707.1, on the reverse strand, counting down.
TCTGATTGTTTTGTGCATTGCTTTGCTTTTCAATATTTTTTTAGGTTTACAAGGCCAGAACATCTAGGAAGCAGTGCCAAAATCAAATGTAGTGGTTGCCATAGCTACCAAGAATCTACCAAACAACTCACTATGAAGAAGTTACCCATTGTGGCCTGTTTTCATCTCAAAGTAAGTTCACGGGGGGCCAGCAGAGCAGAGGATGTGATTTCCTCACTGAGAGGATGAGCTGAATTCCTGGACGTGTCTTCTGGCTTCCACTGACTAAACTTTTATGATACAATCTAATATAAAGAACAGCTTGCCTTGCCCAGCTAGATTTTCTATTAAGATAATGTTACATTATCTCTGAGGTAGCTTTGCAGTGTGTCTGAGGGAACTTGACCAACTTGAATCTAGAGATAGGATGGAAGGCTGGTCCAAAACCTGAACCAGCACAGAAACCAATCTCCAGTAACACTCCCTCATCCTGCATGGTACAGTTTTTACCCTTTCACTGAAAGAATGCCACTGTATTGAAGGAAAAGCATGGAAAAGTTCTGCTATCAGGGGAGAAGCATTATTGTACCTTCCCAACTACAGTGAAATTTTCAACATTTTAAACATCTCCAGAGCAGATGTCACGTGAAATTATGGCAGATGATGTCACAGTTGGGGCCCTTGGGTAGTTTAATCCTGTACAATTTCTGTCTGAAATGTGATGTAAAGTGGGCAGCTGTCACAGCAGGTGAAGGTCATTCTGTGTCAGGAGGCAAAGGGTCCTCGGAAAGCCAAGCCACGTGCTGGAAAAAGGTGTTAGAGGTGGAAAGACTTCCCCTTCTAATTCACAGGCCTTCCCAGCCTTTGGAACAGTTATGCCTTCAGGTGTTCATCCCCATACACCATCATCTTCAGCTGCATCCTGAGCATTAACTGTCAGGATGTGCAGTGTCACATGCCAAAGATGTTACAGCCTGACTGGACTGGGTAGAAGCACAGTTCTGTTGTTTTAATTTGGCTGTTTCTGATCTTCTGAAGGACATTCTTGCATCACTGAACTGAGGTTTCAGGAGTGCTTGGCTTTTGGAGGCAGTTTTGGGCTTTTGTTTTTATTGCTATAGAGTAGTTAACAAGACACACCTTCATGATTCTGCTCTTGGGGCAAGTCAAGGTGAATGTTCTCCACTCTTTTCCTATACTTAGTTCAATATTTGTGTTATCCCAAATGACTGAAGATCTTCTGGAAAATAAATTACTTGTCCTAAGTGATCATGTTGTCCTGTCTATGCAGAATGCAAATTTCATTTCATGTGTTAAAACAAGAGAGAAACACAAAAGATAAGAATTACAGAAGTCTCAGCTTTTCACATCTGGATCTGTTGCTAGGGAATTGTTACAGCATCACAATTGGAAAATAATTAACTTGAAGTGTAAATAGAGCAGAATTTCTGAGAAATGGAGAGGAAAGCTGCCTTTAAATAGAAACTCATTCATCTCTTTCTGGTATTTGTTCCTGTTTCCATTTAATGTTCAATGAAGGAGACGAGGAGAGGATGGTGGGTATTGCAGGCCCCTTTTGGCTGAGGGACAAGGCTTTTTTTGTTAGCATATTCCATTTTTTGCCTTAATTTGAATGGGTATTCCTGTGTAGGCTTGATTCCTGTCACTTGAGATGATTGGATGGGTGGATTCAGTGTGTCAATCTGAAGGCAAGCTCCCAATATTACCAGTTCTGTGAGCCAGGGTAGGCAGCAGCCGTGGGTTTGAACAGCCCAAGTGCAAATGAACACTGCTTCGGGTAAAGGCTGTGTGTGCTCTCCCTGTTTAATATACTTTTTCTATGATGTCAGCTGGGAATAAGTTTGTGTGCATAGATATCAAGGTAAATAATCTAATTAATACAATGTATTAACATTGAGCCCACAAATGGTGGTTTATTTTGCTGGTAGAAAAGTGTTGTTATTTACCTGGGCATTCCCAGAGAGCTGGTAGGAAAAATCTGGGGCTGTCCCTGCATAGTGACTGTTAATGTGCTTTCATGTTATTGTTTCTAAGCTTGGGACATTTATAAAAGACATAAAACTTAACCTTTCTCTAAAGAAAAAACCTCTTGCCCTTGCCTGCAGCGGTTTGAACACTCAGCCAAACTGAGGCGGAAGATCACTACGTATGTCTCGTTTCCACTGGAGCTGGACATGACACCTTTCATGGCTTCCAGGTGGGTACCAAGTCCAGAGCCCCCCACAGGCCCGGGCAGAACTGGTTACCAGTTCATACACGTGCAGCACAAAGCAAGGAGCATCCTTGAGGGTACAGAACAGTGTCTGTGGTGGTACTTCTGCCATGAGCTTCTTTGTGGAAGGTGTAGCTTGTCTAAACCCATTTTTAGGTGAACTAAAATGTTCAGTTTCATGTGCCAGAAGATGATTTATATTTAAACAGTTTTGTGGGGGTTTTTAATTAATGTATTTTATGTTTCTGGTTTCCTGTTAAATTTATAGACCCAGATCCTTGCTTTGGTCCCATCCTCTCAGTGCCCACCCACCTGCCATCCTGTGCAGTTGGCCAGAATAGAGCCAACCTAATCCCTAACTCAGTGTTCCTGAAGTTATAAAAATCCTTCCTCATTATTCCTGCACATATGCAAATCTGGGGGTTTTTGTTTAGTACCTTCAACTTCTGTTTAGAGAATGCTGCAAGAAGCAGAAACATAGTCCAGATTAAAATAAAACCAGCAAGACTTCTCCCACCTCCCAGGTTTGTGGAAGACATGGCATTTATATAAATACACCTTTATGAAAGGAATTTAATCAGCTTAATTAAAAAGTATTTGTCAGGTATTCTATGCAAATATGCAAGAGGATATTCTGATTTAATTTATATCTGAAGCAGTGCAGAAAGCCCCAAACCATGGCATCTCTTAACAAGGGACTCTGTTTGATGCTGAAATTCTACTTATAATTTCAAGCTTTGCCTGCACTCTTCATTTCCGAGGGAAAAAAGTAGATGTTTCTACCAAGAAAGAAAGGAGAGCCCTGAAGCTCTATTAAATACTGTTATATTAACAATATATGGTTTATTCCAATATATGCTGGAGATTTTGTGACTTCCTTGTTCTTCTGTGGTGAATTCTCCCTGGATAGAACAAGTTCTGCTGATGAAAGGTATCCAGCATAATGGAATAGAGATGAGATAATCAGCAGGCATAACTCAGTAGTCTGAATTTTACCAGCTAAGAAATCAACAGCATAATCCTATTGCTGCTGTCAAAACATAAAATGAATTTACAAGTCAGAGCCGGGATGATTGACCCATCACAAGATAAAGGATTGATGTAATTAGATAATTTCCCGGGTTTCAAATACAAATCTTTCCTTAACCTGTTTTTAAGCTTTTTTGGATAAAACATTTGACACAAACAGATGTGTTTTTGCAGCACTGACCAGGAGGAGAAATGGTGTTTGTGAGGTAGCACTGCTGTGAGAGCACGTAAAGCATCTTTAGCAACCCAATCAGCCCTTTGCTTCTCAGCTGGAATAAGGACCTGGATTCAGCAAACAGGCTGTGTGTCATGTCAGACCAATTTCCTGGGTTTGGGAAGCCACTGCTTTAAGTGACTGGATTTTTGTGTGTGTGTGTGTTGCAGTAAAGAGAGCAGAATGAACGGGCAGTACCAGCAGCCGACGGATAGTCTAAACAATGATAATAAGTAAGTGGTACATTCCATGACTCCTCTTGTGAAAGGTAGTTGCCTTCTAGAAGGAGATGGTGTTGCTTTATATCCTGCAGTGCATTACCATATCTGACAGCACAGTAAGTCTGAAATGTTGCAAAATAAAGCTTCGCTCACTGCAGCTCCTGCCCTTTGGTGGGGCTGTGGATCCTTCCAGAGCTGAGGGTGATACCCCCAGCAAATGGTCTGTGGGCAGAAGTAAATGCTGTGGTCACAGTATTTATTAGAAGGGATGGGTGTTTTCTTTAAATATTGCAATGGCAAAGGGAGTTCCAGAGGACCAAAGAAAGTTAATAGAACACTGACACTCAAAGTCAGGAGTAGATGATCCCATTAATCCTGGGGTCTATTGGTCTGGTATTGATTCCAGTCTGAATAAATGATGGACTGGTGTGGGACTTACACCCCTTTTACATTCTTGAGCAATTGAAACCAATATTCATTGCTCTATGAGAATGAAATGGTCTTGCAAACCTTACCTCTTCAGTTAAATAAGGTTACAAGTTTCATTGCTGCTGTTGTGTATTTAAATTCAAGGCACTTCATTTGCCACTAAAAGTTTCAGTAAGAAACTGGAATCACACAAAAAATGTAAAACCAAACTAACCAGGTGTCATCCAGGCAGGTACCAGGCCTGCAGCTTGAATCATTAAGTATGGGGTGTTCAGTAGTGTTAGAAAAGGTCTGAAAGTAACACACCTGATCACTCTTGAGATTTGCACATGCCTTAGGTTGGAGAAGTTGTTAAAAATGAAGCAGATTTAGGCAATGAGAGTAGAGACATCTGGACTCCTCAGTGATCTGGGTGCCAGGAAACAGCTGGGGCAATGTCAAAACACTCCAGCTGGGCTGAAGGGTGCTGTCCATCCTAGCTGGACTCAAGCTCTCCCCTAGAGAGGGTGTCTCTCAGTCAGTGCCTCTGTGGGCAGCCAGTAAATAGGTGCCTTGTGGCACTGCTGTGTCAGAAGAGTTCTGTGAATTTTGAACACAAGTAGGACAATATCAAGTGAGATTAGAGAGATTATTTTACCATTGTGTAGCTGTGCTTGTAGCACAAACACAGTGTGAAGGCAGCATTTTATGAAAGAGTTAAAATACTTGAAAAAGAGCCACTAGTGTATTTAAGACTGGAAATAAAATCTTACCTTAGAACAAAAGAGCCAAAGACTTTAGTCTTGCATTAAAAAAAAAGGAACAAGAAAATGAGAGCAACTTGATTATCAGTATCTTTTTTGGAACAGAGGTTTGCCTGCAAGTTTTCAGGCAAATGCACAGCAGCATCTGGGAGCTGGAAGTTGAGGCTGAATATATCCAGTATTTCAAAATAAATACAGGCTTTGCAGATTAAGGACAGTTAATCAGTTCAGTAGTTTATCATTAGAAATATCTAAGTTTACCTCCTTCTCCATACCTCAAATGCATTTTTTCTGGTTCACTAGCGTAAATCAGGGAAGTGGAAGGTCAGACTGGATAATCAGTGGTCCTCTTCGGGATTGCACCAATATTGATCTATTTTAGAAGAAAATTTGGTAACCAGTATTGGTAAAACTGGTAATGGTCACCAGATGGGAGAGTTGCAGGAATAGGAAGACAGGAAAAGAAAATGTTTGGGTTTTTTTTTCCCTGGGGAAGGTAAAAGAAAGGAAGGAGGAGGGCAAGGCCACCCTTTTCCCAGCTAGTGTTAAAGCCAGTGTTTTACTGATGGATCAGATCCTTTACCACTGCTGTGTCTGTCTGTTCAGGAGCAAAAGCTTCTGCCTGTCTGAAATGTCTGTTGTTTTCCCCCTTTTGATGCACATAGTGATGATCTGTTTTCTGTCCCAGGTATTCCTTGTTTGCAGTAGTTAATCACCAGGGAACCTTGGAGAGCGGGCACTATACCAGCTTCATCCGGCAGCACAAGGACCAGTGGTTCAAGTGTGATGATGCCATTATCACCAAGGCAAGCATTAAGGATGTGCTAGACAGTGAAGGGTAAGTGCTTACCTGGGAAGGGGAAAGGAAGGGAAACTTTGACCTTTGTTGGGTTTTTCTTACTTTAAAAAAACCCCTTGTAGTAACGGAGAAGGATAATTTGTCTCTTGAATATCCCCTGTAATGCTTCAGTGTTGAGACTGCACAATTGTATTTATACATAATTGCTTTATAACCCTGGATTTGCTGAGGGAAGGGAGGGGGAAAGATCAGGGACATCAGGTGACTGCAGAGTCTGGAACTGGTGCTCATGTCCAAACTCTTGCTAATGGAAGGGATTCTGAAAACCAAAGTGATATGATGTGATCAGCCAATGCAGGAGCAGTGCTTACCCCAATGACACAATCCAGTCTGTGCCTGCAAAACTTTTGGATTATTATGAGTTTAAAAGATTTGAAGAAAAGCCATTAAGGAAGTGCTGTGACCCAGAATGGCAAAGCTCTGTGGAAGGCAGGTAGAGAACATGAGCTGTTTCTTAGCTCATGGCTTTAAATTAATCTCAGATTGACATTATGGCTTCAGATATTTGTATTCCACAACTTTTGGGAGGACAGAGCAGTATTTATCAAGGGAAGCACTGGGGACTGGTATATGTTCCAAGAAAAAAGCAACTTAAAATCTGAAGTTTTCATTTTGCATTTTCAGCTATGGACTTGGTACTGCAGAGATAAGCCTTTACCATTCTTGTTTTAATTATTTATTGCATTTTCAAGGGTTGCTGCAGGCATAATGTTCAGGTCGTAATTTTCTTAATAGATTTTCCCGTTTTTTCCTTTTTTGAACTTCAGTCGGGAAGTAAAACCAGAGATCTATAATACCAGAATTTTAGTGTTAAGTGACTTAACAGGGAACTTCTGCTTTGAGGTGAGCAAAGAAATGAGTTTGTTCTAATTCAGTAACAAGTGGCTCTGCTCAGGTGGGGTTATGTCCATGGAAGAAGCTGCCAGAGGCAAGGAGGAGAGAATGTTCGACACAACTATTGCCCAGAGAGGCTGGTTTGAGCTTTGATGCATTTCCCTGGTTCACATAAAGGCCAACACAGCAGCTCTGCCATGTGAGGGAATCCGTAGTGCTTGGATGGAATTGCAACAATTGAAATGCCTCAGAAGTGCTCTGAGTCCCCTTCTGTGTGACTGCTGAGGGGCTGGGCTCCCTTCTGTGTCAGTACACACACAGTAATTAGGGACAGGAAGAATTTAATCCTTTAAAACACCAGATTTGAGTACAGATTGATCAGATATTTGACTGGGACATGAGTGTTCACCCAGGTGGCTGCTGCATTATTCTGCTTTGGTACCAGTAAATGGGAGGCAGTTTGTAATAGTTCTGGTCTGATCTCTGGTAATGTGACACTGAAGCAACAGTTGCATCATAAAGCACCTTTATTTTGTGTCACATTAGAGTTAAATGATTGCTGCCTGTCTGGGTACCAGCACAGTCCAATCTTCCAGCGTTTTCAGGTCCTGAGTGGATTTTTCAAGGTTTGACTCTTTCATAGAATCATTGGATGGCCTGGTTAAGAAGAGACCTTAAATCTCATCTCACTCCAACCCCCTGCCGTGGGCAGGGACACCTTTCACTATCCCAGGTTGCTCCAAGGCCTGTCCTCCAGGGATGGGGCATCCATGGAACTTCTCTTTGATGTACAGCTGTTCAGTTCCCTGAGCTGCTGGTAAAATGGTGTCATCTTGCTTCCCTCCTTCTTATCCCTGGTTACTGTCCCTGGAATCGCCTCAAGTTGAAAAGAAAACCAAAATTAGCAGCCCTCGTGTTCTATGGAAACTCATCAATGGAAACTCATCAGCTCCAGCACAGAGCTGACACTGTCCCTCTGCTCTCTTCCAGATATTTGCTGTTCTATCACAAACAGTTCCTGGAGTATGAATAGCCTTATCCAGCAGCTTGTCAGATATAAACAAGGAAGAAACAGCGCAAGCCTTCTGAATCGACACACAAACCTACCTGAAATGAAAAGACCCATTACAAACCAACTCGCACTGAGCTGTAACAGGACCTACTTGACACTGACTCACAGCCTGGAGAGTGAGAAATGAACAATGTCCGACGTGTGTGCGGTCCCACGGGCACAGAAAGGGGGAAAAGAGGCTGCAGTCAGTCACTTAACAGAGGAAATATAAAATGAAAGGAATGCTCTGGGTGGGGGAAATGGGAGCAGAGGAGTCTGGGCACTGGTACATCTCCTGTGTTCCTCCAAAATGTGTGTGGGAAGGCAAAGGGTTCTACCCTCATCTCCATAAAGCATCTTCTCCATTTGGTGCTTCAGCTCCAACGACCAATCATATAACAGTTAAAATTAAAAATCCAAACCCATTTTTTTATGCATATGGGTCTGAAAGCAGTAGAGTGGAGGAGGAGGGGATGAGACAACTAAAGGACTTTGCAAGTATCTTTTTATTTGTGAATTTTAGTTATTAAATAAATACAGTATGAAACTATTAGGCTCTTTTGTTTCCAACAACCATAAAAGAAGTCCTGGATTGTGGAACTGAAGCTGCAGTACTCAGACACGTTTTCAAGCATGCCTGCTTGCACAGGTAATGTTCAATGCCATCGGACTGCTCATCAAAAGCATCAGCACAGATTCTGTTGTTTGAGCCCTTTTTTGTTTTGTTTTCTATAAATAGCTATTTTCTTAATTTTTTTCCTTTTATTCCCTTTTTTCACAAGAATGAAATTCATAAATGCAACCATCAGTAAAAATGAATGAATTGGCGTGTTTATACTGTAAGAGTGGTCTTGGTTCTTTTTGGTTTTGGTTTTTTGGGGTTTTTTTTAAATCTTGTGAATAAGTTTGAATTTCTCAAAAGCGCTTGTTTTGTTGTTGCTGTTTTGGTTTGTTTTTTTCCCCTGCTGCCTTCCAAAGGTGGATTTATATATATCTGACACTTGAGAGAACCTCAGTGGTGAAAAATGTACCATCTGTTGGGAACGGTCGCTGCTCGGGCAGCTTTGAGCGATGGATCTGCTGCTATTGAGCCCTTCTGCAGTGCTCTAAGTAAACAACACATTTTCCTGGTATGTGCTAGGCTGGTATTGGTTCCTTGTATCCTCCCACATGGATTAACTCTTCACGTGCTCTTCTCCTCTTGCAGAGCCACAGCCTGTGTGTTGGTGTTCTCAGCTTGCAGCTCTGGGGCCTTTCCTCCCCCTCCATCGCTGTGTCGAGGTACCAGCAGGAGCTGCTCATGCTGGATCTCGCTCTCAGGAGCTTGGGCTGGGGGTGGAATCACAGCCTGGGAGAGAAAGCCTTCAGAACAGAGCTGGAAGAGCGAAAATAGCTTCATCTCCCTTGTGGAGAGGGTGAAGTGTCAGTTGGGCACTGTGTAAATTGGTGTCAGACCAAAAGTCACAGAATGTTTTGGGTTGAGCTTTCAGGATCATCTCATTCCACCCCCTGCCATGGGCAGGGAGACTTTCCACTATCCCAGGTTGCTCCAAGCCCCATCCATCGTGGCCTTGGACACTTCCAGGGGTGGAGCAGCCACAGCTGCTGTGATCTTTAACCTCTGCACAAATCCCCAGCCAGCCATTCCTTGGCTTTCCCAGTGTGGAAAAAGCAGAGAGGTATCTAATCCTTTAGTAATGAGGTACAGGTTTCTAACCTACCTGAGACACAGTCTGATAAACAGAAAAATAGGAAAATAAGGGAATTGAGTATGTTTGGTTTTCAAATGAGCATCTTACAAGAGCAGCTGAACAGAAAGACCGTGGAATTCTTGATTTGCACACAGACTGGAAGAGTGGGAGGAGGTTTTGTACATCAAGAGGTTGCTGTATAGGGCAGGGAGGAAGAAAGGACAAGTTGAAGCACCTTGAATCAGGCCCAGGAGGTTGGGTGTGGTGTGGGGGTGCCCCGGTGCTGCCGTCGTGTTCCCTGCCTGTCGCGCTGGGGTGATTCCCGTTCGCTCTCGGTGCCGCCCGGTTTACCCTGAGCATTCCTGCCTGCACTGAAACCCGGCTGGGGAGCTGCGGCTGCCCGGCGCTCCCGCAGGAGAGGGGCCCCTCCTTTCCCCCGAGCCGAGCACGGCATCGTGCGGATGCTTTCTGCTACCTTTTAATAATGCAGCAGCCTTGCGGAGGGAGGCGGCAGCAGCAGCAGCAGCAGCAGCCGCCGGCCTCTCGCCATCCCCGGGGCTCTGCATTGGCGTTCCCGCTCGGAGGAGCAGTGCGGCACACGGCCGGCCGGGAGCAGGACGAGGAGGACTCCGGCGGTGCCTTCGCCTTGCGGCGCCGGGGTCTGAGCCTTTGGCTGCCCTTTTAATGGATTCTGTTTGCCACAGCACACGCTCAGTCGGCGGAGCTGCTGCAGCCGGCTTTGTTAAGCCTTCAGGAACAAATTGTTTAGGGACGAGGCAGCCGTATAAATCACCCTTAATTTTTCCTCCCCGCCCATCTGGTGGAGAGGGCTCTGCTCTGTGTGGCTGCATCGGCGCAGATGGTTCTCGGGGGGAGCTTTCAGGCCTCTCTGGTCTCAAAAGCAGAATTCCTGGGGTAGTAAAAGCTCTATTATTCTCTTCTTGCCCCCCTCTCCCGCTTGCCATTCCAATCCCCGTGTCCCTGCCCGAATCACGCCAGGTTCTGTTTCCAGCAGCAGTAAATCCATGCCGGTTCCGAGAGGAGGGGACAGCATTTTCCCTCTTCCTATAAAAATGGAAGAGCAGCTGCTGGCGTACGAGCAGCGCTACCCCTCATGCTGCTTGTTCTTAAACACAGCCTTCTCTCCCTCCATCCCTTCAGCAGCAGCCAGGCAGCTCATGCACTGAATTATTCCCGGCAGAACCGGGAGGTTTCTCCGTGGAGCTCCCTCAGCATCGCCTGTAGGAAAACGCCGGGTGAAGCGAAGCCTCCCTGATGTGCTGACAGTCAGTAGTGACAGCTCCTCATCCTGGGGAGCAGTTTGGGCTTGACTTGTTTATTTTGAGGTGCATTCTCTATCGGCACAGCTGGATCTGTTGGGAGGAGACATTTGCAGAAATGACTCGGAAACAAAGACTGGTGCAGCGATGTAGGCTCACAGTGGGGTGTGTTCTGTTACCTGCCAGCAGTGAACACAGCTCTACAGGGGACACAAAAATAGCCAGAAAGTGGTTTTAGCTACATTTTCATGTCCCTCAGCCACTCGAGTAGAGATAAAGCTTTGCCTGATGCTGGTGCCTGATGGAAAAAGCAGAAATAAGAGAATTGGTTAAACCTTGGGTGGGGGCTCTTGCTCAGAATCAGTGTCCTTAATTCCATGTGGTTTGACTCGTCCCATCTGGAATTGCTTGTGTCCTGTACACACAGTGTCCCTCTGATATTGGCTGGCCAGTGGCTGTAAAATGTGATACCAAATCCATTGATTCCTCTTGGTCCTCCAGCTCGGGGTGTTTGTTGTTTTCCTGCTGATCTGTTCGAGTTGCTCCGTGTTACCTTTTCTCTGCTGCTAGCTGTAGTTACATTCCCACAAGGAGGGGAGGGTGAGGGATGCTCCCCTCTTGTTTATTGGGCCTGAAGGGAAGGACTTGGCTACTGATAAGTGCTTTCCCCAGTTTTTGAGACACCATGTGGTGACAGGAGGAACAGCCCTGTCCCAAGCCTGGCTTTGCCTGGGTGTGAGAAGGTGAGTGGCCTCCTGGGCCAGCTGGGGCAGGAGCTGCTGGTGCCACACAGGGTGAGCTCCTGCTCTCACCGGCACGGACATGGCCCTAAAATCCTTCACATTTGAATAATTGATGCCTCTTGATCCTCCAGAGATGCCCTAATTGCAAAACTGGTGGCATGTGTTCAGTTAATTCTGTCCTGTTCTTCAATAAGGTTCTGAAACTCTGTGCAAATACCATGACAGGGGGTTCCTGGAGGTGACACTTGGAGGTCTGTAGGGTACTAGAGCTGGACTGGATCCACATGTCCGAGGAGCTCCCTGCTGGAAAGCAGCAGCCTGGTGAGGCACTGGCTGCTGCTGAGGGTTTTCTTTCTCCTGAAGTGCCTGTCCTTGCCAGGAAGCACTGCCAGGGGCAGAGGGGGCACAGAGCTGGGGGCATTCCCAGCCCTGGTGCCAGGGGAGGATGTGCTGCTGCTCCCCCAAGGTAAGTGCAAAACCCTTCACCTGGAGCACAGATTCCAGCTCTGGAACCCCTGACATAAACAGGACGTGGAACTGTGGAGTCCACAGAGCTGCTCCCAGGGCTGGAGCCCCTCTGCCATGGAGCCAGGCTGGGAGAGCTGGGGCTGTTCACCCAGAGAAGAGAAGGCTCCAGAGGGAGCTCAGACCCCCTGCCAGAGTCTAAAAGGGCTCCAGGAGAGCTGGAGAGGGACTTTGGATAAGGGCACAGAGTGATAGAACAAGAGGGAATGGCTTTGCATTGCCAGAGGGCAGGGTTAGATGGGATATTGGGAAGGAATTGTTCCCTGTGAGGGTGAGGAGGCCCTGGCACAGACTGTCCAGAGAAGCTGTGGCTGCCCCATCCCTGGAAGTGTCCAAGGCCAGGCTGGACAGGGCTTGGAGCAACCTGGGCTAGTGGAAGGTGTCCCTGTCCATGGCAGGGGAGTGGAATGTGATGATTTTTTGAGATCACTTCCAACACAAACCATTCTGGGATTCTCCCCACAGAGTCTGAGCATTCTGGGAAGGGAAGCACAGAGGAGGAAGAGTCGTGGGGCCATCAGTGCTGGGGGACCCCACCTGAGGGGGGGTCAGAGCCCCAGTGAGGGTGGGGGACCTGGTGTTGTAGGAAGGCAGAGGGAGCAGGACATGGAGCACAAGAGGAGGGTGAGGAGAAGCCAAGAGGCTTTGGAGGTCTGAGCACAAACAGGAGCCTGAGAACAGAGCAGGAGCAGAGCAAGAATGCAGAGGGAGGCTGAAGGATGTAAGAGATGAATGACAGAGCAAGAGTTGGTGGGAGGACAAGAAAGAGGCTGAGCTGGAACAGCAACCAAGAGACCAGGGAAGCTGAGGGAGAGATTAATCTGTGCCAGGGTGCAGAATGAGGGAGAGCTGAGGCTGAGCAGGGGTGGAGGCCAAAGGGAATCCTGGGGCTGAAAGACTGTTGGAGGAATCGGGCTGCCAATGATGCCACAGGATTTGGGGCCATGGTGTTGGAGGCTGTGGGAGCTGAGGCTGTGGGGCAGGAAACCACAGGTCTGGAGACCAGAGGGCATTGGAGCAGATTCCACAGGAGGGAGCAGAGGCTGTGGAAGATGCTGCTGGGGAGGTGAGGGGGAAGTGTTGATGAGAGGGGAGAGACCAAGAGGGTCCCCAGGTTTACTGGGGTGTAGAGAAGGTTTGGAAATGGGGAGACCCATGGCCTGTGGATGCCAGGAGAGTGGGAGGTGACCAGAGTGAGAGGCTCAACCTCCCGGGTGATGCCTTTTTTAATGGTAGGAAAGTATTTACATTTAAAGAGATACATAATGTAGAAGGGACAGAATCTGTTAGAACTCTGCTTGTGTTTTCTCCAGCTGTCTGCGTTCCCAGCACACATCTGTGCGTGTATTGACTTGTGTTTATTCTTCCAAGTTTGAAGCTCTAGTCTGAGACAGTGGAGGGGATGGGCTCCTACCAGGAGCAATTCCTCACCAAATAAAATTGGTAATCCTTTAGTGGAAATGAGAGTTACACATTGAAACCTCTATTTTTCCGTGGTAGCTTTCAAAGCCAGGTCAAGATAAAAATATTCTCTCAAAGCAGCTTTTTCTCCAGCTGATTCCTCACTTTTACCAGCTCTTCAGAATAGCCCAGGTCAGATATACATAAATCCAGTTTTGTAGAAAGATCTCAGCCTTGCATGAGTTTTCATATTTAAACCAAATTCCATTGAGGATTTTGGTGCCTGTCCCAGCTCCCCATGTGCAGCATCACGCCCTGGTGTGAGGCAAAGCCTCACCATGGCCCATGGCAGTGCTGGAAGCTGACAGTGGAGCTTCCCACACTGGGTCCTTATAAGTTTCACCAGTAAATCCTTGAGTCCAGTTCCGTGTTTGAGATGTTTACAGCTCTGCTGCAACTTGTTCTGGTATGCAATGGAATCTCCAGGCAGGGAGAGGTGAGCTCTCCATGGGCACCACAGCCTGATCCTTTGCAGGGGTGCTGGGGGTGGAACCAGGATGAAAAGCCCCCATGGGACATCCCCGATGGCTGGGATGCACCGAGGTCAAGCTGGAGGATGAAGTCAGATGCTGCTACATGGGAAGAGACTTCTTTCACTGGGAGTGTACAGGAACAATGGGAATTTAATTTCCTGAGTGGAAGCAAACAGCTCTGTGCAACCTCCAGCCCTGCCTGTATCCTACAGCCCTTGGCACAGCCTGAGCTGCGTAGAGACTGTTCCAGTCACTGGCAACAGAGGGTGAAGCAGCTTTGGTTTGGGGGCAGAGGGAGCATCCCTCCATTGTGATTCTGTGCTGGAACATCCACTGTGGTCACACCATGGGTGTCTTCTCCTGGGAAGGAGAACAGATGATTTTGAAGTGGCCATCGTCAGGGCTGGGAACGGCCCCAGCGCTTCCCGTGCTGCAGATCCCGGTGCAGGAGGAAGCAGCTCTTTCCCCAGCGTGGCAGGAGCTGCTGGGGCAGGATTTGGTCTCTTGTACAGCAGAGCTGTGTCCAGGGAAGCAGAGGCCACAGGTTTCCACTGGCTCTGGGATTCTGATGCCGGTGAATCCATCACCAACGCTGCCAGCTTCCACCAGCCGATCTGCAAATAAACTGAGGGGGTTTAGGAGCAGCTTTCACCTGGAGGAATGCTCTGAAGTGCTGAACTAGAGCCTGTGAAAAGCTGGTCCTGGAACAGGAGAGGACATCCAGCTCCCAGCATGGATTCGCTGCATCACCTATAACACTCAGAAAATCTCTCCAAACCTGGTGGCTTCCCTTAAAAATGACCCTTTGATTCCCATGTCCTTCAGCAAAGCAGACAGGAATGGCTCGGTGACAGCCCTGGGAGTGACTCCAGGTGTCATACCAGCTCATGGGCTCTTCCTCTGTGATTTTTGGTATTCATGGCTTTGGGGTGGATGTACGTAAACAAGGATGTGTGTGCAGAAATAGGTAAGTAGGCAATTTTTCTTTGGAAAGACAGGAGAGAAGAAAAGGAGGAAGAATAAAACCAGCTTTTCTGTGTTGAATTTCTCCATATTATCCTTTCTCCTTTTCTCCTTAACACAAGGACTTGTGAAGCCTCTCTCACTCCAGAACTAAAACTGGGTTTTTCTGGGACAGGTGTTTATTTTGGAGGAGGGTTGGCTTTTTGCCCCTCAGCCTCTGGATGGAGCCTGGAGAGGTGCTGGCTGTGCAGCAGCTCCAGCCCTGCCCGGCAGCGGGAAGCTGCGCCCGGGGCTTTGCAGGGAGTGACTGAGGAGGGGGTTACGGTGGAGAATCGGGCACGAGGGTCCAGTCCTGCTCCTCTGCCAGGCTCAGACTGAACCACATCGTTGTCTTTGCTTTCCCTCCCTCCCCTGTTAGGAACCGGCTCTGCTTTCTGTCCCTCCAGCAGTGCCTGGCAGCCCGAGCCTGCCCCCAACACGCTCCCCACCCTCTCCCAGTGCCCCCAGTGCTGCCAGCACCCACCTTTGGCAGGGTCCTCCCTGCAGTGGCAGGTCCCAGCGCTGGCTTGGCAGGAGACCCCCTCTCCCTTCCTGCGCAGGTGAGTCCAGCCCAGGAGCAGGGAGCAGATGAGGCTGCAGAGGCAGAGCCCCAGCAGCAGGTACAGCACCAGCCACGGGTCCTGCTCTGCACACGCCTTCTGCTCCAGCACGGCCGCCGGCCCCGGAGGGGTGGCTGTGAGGCAGGAGAGATGGGGGAGCTCAGACACCTCTGGGGTGGCTTTCTGATAAGGAAAGAGCTGATAGCGCCTGTGCCCTCCGCTGGGAAAGAATTTCATGGCAGCTCTGAATCCCCTCTGTTCACTGGCGCTTCTCTTCCGTGCTGAGGTGGAGGAGATCCCTTCCCACACCCCATTCACACCCTCCCCTATCTCCAGGGATCGTCTCAACCCCAGGGAAGGACTTGTAGATCTTGAGGATCCACCTGCCCCTCGTATTCCCCCTCCTCGAGGGCTGGGGGCTGCTCAGCCGGGTGGGATCCCCAGCTGCCAATTCCGCCCTGGCTGGGGGAGCTGCCCAACCTGCGAAACAGCAGCACACGACAGGGAAAAGCCGCTGTAGGATGGAGAAAATGGGAAAGACATGCCCCGAATGCTTTTCCTCAGCCCCGGTGGAACGGCAGCCTTCAAAGCGCAGTCCCCTGGGACGAAGGGGGTGGGTTTGGTGCCCCTTCCCCAACTCACGCTCGCAGGACAGGACACATTCCTTGGGGTGCTGCCCGCACACCGAGCTGCACTTGATGCAGTTCTTCACGAGATCATCGTAGTAAAACCCAGGCCTCTTGTTGCAGTCCATGGACTCTGCGGGAGGGGAGAGGAGGGAGATGAACGCGGTCTCCTCAGCACATCCCCCGACCACCCCAGCGCCCGGATTGGTGAGAGGATGAGCCCGGCTCCCTGCTCTGACAGGCACAGGGTGAGACCTGCCCGCTGCTGCGGGCACTGACAGCCTCGGCAGGGCTGGCAGGGTGACAGACCCGCGGCATTTGGGGTGGTGTTTGGCTGGATAGCTGGGGAAAGGCATCTGCTGGCAGCTGCTCAGGGAGGGGACGGTCTCAGCCAGCCAGAGGCAGCTGAACTCACCTGGGAGCTCCTGGCTGCTGCTCTCGGAGCTGCTGCTGCTGCCCTGGCTCTTTGGGACACACCAAAACCTGCCTCGGCAGCAGCTCAGGATGCCCGGAATGGCATCTCCTGTCCTCAGCTAGGAAATGTTCCCTTGTGGGTACTGAACGAACCCTGGGACGGGGTTAAGTCACCTCAGCCTGTGACTCATGGCGGGGCGCTGGCACGGGGTTTGGGTGCAAAGTTTCAGCTCAGTGCCTGTCCCAGGTCGGGAGTTTATCATTACCCACATCCACTGAGCCTGGTGACTCCCCAGCCCTGCCTTTGGAGGGTGGGGTGACCCCGACAGGGGACGTGAGTGTTGCTGTAGCCCTGTGACCCCCGAAGGGAGCAGTGCTTGATCCTGCTCTCGCTCCTGAGCTGCTGCCAACCCCAGCCCATCCATGGGAACCTGTCAGGAATCCCCCTGTGGTTTTGGCTTGAAGCTCTGCAAAGCTGAGCTGGCTCAGAGCCTGCCCTGGGCTCTGATCCTCCCTCCCAGCTTTGCCCCGTGCCTGGCTCTGCCCTGCAGGGATGCCCCAGCACTCACCGCACACAGCATCACACCTCCTGGCCGGGCGCTGGCTGCACACGAGGCTGCAGGGGATGCACTGCGAAACGAGGGTGTCCCAGTACTCCTGGTCGGTGCAGTTGTTCATGGCATCCTGCCCCACACGTGTCCCATCCATGGCTGCAGAGCAGAGGCACAGCGGTAGGTACGGGGTGGCCACCACGGGGCTGCTCTGCAGCCGCCTCATCCCTTTCTCTCCTCGCAGGGAGATCCCAGCTGCGCCTCAGCCCGCTCTGGTTCCAGGCTTGGGCACGAGCACACGGCCAAACCTGCTCTTCGAACTGTGTGTGTGTCCTGTGCAAGCCCCAGGGGACACACAGGGAGCCCAGCCTGGCTTAGAGGTGCCTCGGGGGTCTGGGCATCCCTGCAGGTGCCAGTGGGAGCACAAGCACTGGGGACCAGTCCTGTCTTTACAGGCTTTTCTGAAAATACCAGAAATGACCTTGTGTGTCATTCCTGACACCTCTCTTGGGTGTTCTGGTGTCATAGTGAAACCCAAGCTGATGTGCAAGACATGACAAAGCAGCAGAAGGAGGGAAATCTCCCCAGGAGATTTTAGGCACCAGTTTAACCAGTGCCAGCTGGAGGTGGATGTGCTCTTGTCCCTATCACGGTCTGCTTGTCCCATCCTCTGCTGCTCCAGTGCCCGTGTGCACATCAGTCCTCAGCAGCACAAAAATCTGCTCAAAAACTTACACTTTGAAGAATTAGCTGGCTGATAAGAGCTCCTGTGTTGTGCCACACGTGGGGTCTGCGGCCAGCGCCACGGAGCAGCTGCAGGAAGCTGTAACCCAGCACGAGGGTGGCCGTGGTGGAAACGCACCCCTTGCTGCCTGAGAGGGCTCCCGGGAGCCACATCCCTCCCCAGAGCCGTGCCTGGAGCCGCAGCTGTTTCCTGCACGGGTGGGAGATGCTGGTGCTGAGGGGGCCCAAAGGTTTGAAACTCCCCGAAGCCGCAGCGCAGGCTCTGCATGCCCAAAGGCTGAGCTGCTGCTCTGGCAAAGCCAAACGCTTGACTTTTATCCAGAATATCCCCTGCACTCTGCCAGGATCTCTCCTCTCTCTCCAGGACTTGGGAGTGTGCAGAGATTGGGTATTTTGCACGTCTGTCCTGCCACTGCCCACCCAGCACCTTCCCTGCAGAGGGGCTGAGGATGGGCTGGGTCCTACCTGGGGCAGCACACGTGAAACCCTCCCATTCCCAGGGAAAAATCCTCTCTGCACTGGGATGATAGCCTGACACTCCCAGCTGTTCAATTAACACTGCTGTAAAATTAAATAATGACTTTCTGTCAAGCTGACTGGAGACATCCCCAGGGCAGAGGGAGGCTCAGGCCATTGCTCTCCTCAAATGCTCTTGGAAGAAACTTTGTGCCCAGAGAAGCCCCCCAGGGGTGGCAGGAAGCCCTTGGGGGGTACTGCAAGCCCCGGGGATGGCAGGGAGCTGAGCCATCCTGGACCTGGGTGGGGTTTCCCACAGGATAATTGTATGGGAAACAGAGATCTGGGGCTGTGTTAAAGCCAAGGCTGAAGCCTGGGGACCTCCTTCCCTGGTGCAGTGAGGGCACATCCAAGGAGAAGTTTGAACAGATCCTCCCCTCCCTGGGGAGCAGCCCAAGGTGTGTGTGGTGCTCCCAGCACAGGGCAGCCAGACCTCCCAGCTGAGGGTTTTCCAGCAGAAACAGGGGAGTCTCCCTCTGCCTCTCACCCACCAGGACCAGCACCCCAAATTCCCCCACTGAGCCCTCATGCCAAGCTTTAAGTGACCATAGGACAAGGGGGGTTGGCTTTAAGCTGGAGGAGGGTAGATTTAGATTAGTTATCAGGAAAAAATTCTTCCTGTGAGGGTGGGGAGGCCCTGGCACAGGTTGCCCAGAGAAGCTGTGGCTTCCCCATCCCTGGAAGTGTCCAAGGCCAGGTTGGATGGGGCTTGGATCAACCTGGGAGAGTGGAAGGTGTCCCGGCCCATGGCAGGGCGTGGGACTGGATGAGAATTGAGCCCCCTACCAACACAAACCATTCTGTGATTCCCTCTCAATCCCCACAGCACTGACCACCTGCAGCAGGTGAGAGCCCTGAGCAGACCCTCTGCTCCCTGCTGGCACTGGGAGAGTGACCAAGCCCCAGGCCCTGGCACAGAGAAGCCCCTCACCCCCTCTCCCCCTGCAGCCCCTCCATGGGGTAACTCACGTCTGACTCTCCGTCGGTGTCTACTCGCCCTGGGCTCCTGCCATGGCCCCACGAGCTGCAGCCCCGAGCCCCTGCATGGCTCAGGGGTTTATTATTAGAGAGAGATTTGATTAATGCCTGGGCTGTGCATTTCCTGGGGTTTCCCCTTGTCCCTTCCATGCAAATTGGCTGCACACTCAGCACCTTGCATTGGCTCGTGGGGTGCCTGGGCTGCTGGGGCCAGGGTGGGAGGGACACTGTGGGGTGATGTGTCACCGGGAGCAGGGACAGGTGTCCTGGGTGTCCTGGGCCAGGTGGCCACGTTTGAGAGGGCCTTGCTGGAATGGAGCACCTGCCCTTGCATCACTGCAGGACTGCAGCAGAATCCCAGAATCACAAAGGTTGCACAAGCCCTCTAAGATTGTCGAGTCCAACCATTCCCACAGCACTGCCATGTTCACCCCTGAACCATGTCCCCAAGTACCACACCTAAACACCTTCTCAATCCCTCCAGGGATGGTGATTTCACCACTGCCCTGGCAGCCTGTGCCACTGGGATGTTTTCTTCTGCAGAGAAAGACGTTTCACTCTGTACTGGAGGCAGCTGCCAGGACCAAGCATCGCTCAGAGCATCCATCCTTTCCCTGTCCTTAGGATGGTCGGCACAAGCTGCTGTCCTGTCTCCTGCTCACAATTCATAGAACACCTTGTGGAGCCCAGTAAGGTGCCTTAAACACTGACTTCCTCTGGTGCATCATGTCTGGGAGGCAGGAGGGCTGTGCTATGTCCTGCATGGGCAACTGAGTCCCAGCTGGGCTTGGGGCACAAAGGATTAATAACATTTTAATAGCACAAACCTCTTGTTTTCACAGAGGGAAAGAGCCACCTCTGAACTGCTGGCAGCCTCCAGAGGTTTCTCCCTGTTTCCTGCAGAGATGCTGGGCATGGCTGTGGCTGTGGTGCCAGGAAGAGGCACGAGGTGCTGGGAGCAAGGCAGAACAGTGACTCAGCTCAGTCCAGAGGGACCTTTCTGCAGAAGCAGCTGAAGGAGGAAGGAAGCAGCAGTACCTGTTACTAAAATCATCAGTGGAGCAGCGTCAAGGGTTTTTCTGTTTGGTTCAAAAACTCCAATTTTGTGCTTGCCATGTGGAGCTGGAAGGGAGAGGCCAGAGGATGTTTTGTTACTGTGTCCATTGCAGGGATACCGGAGGCTGATCCTGCTCGTGGGGAGCAGAGCCCAAAGCAGAGGAACCCAGCATCTTGTGTTTGGATGTGGCCCATCACATCCCAGATCCTGAAGGAGGGTGGGAAGCAGCACTGGCACCATCCAGTGGACCACAGGACTCGGTTCAAGGACCAGGAGAGGAGGCACCATGGCCACAGGGACGCTGCAGCTCCAGCACTGTGCCACATGTCGTGTATCTGGTACAAAGGATGGGATCATTGCTTCCACAGGCTTCCACTGGGAAGGAAATCATGATTTTGGCATTGCTGAAGCTCTTGAGTGTGGCAGAGTGGAGCCAAGAGACAGCCCAAGTCCTCTTGCTCTTGGTGTTTTGCAGGGGAAACTCACCTCTGTAAATAGCACCAGAGACTTGCAGTTTCCACCCTGGTGAGCCCTCAAGAGGGAAGTGAGAAGCACTTGGGGGTGGTTTGTCCCTCCTCGCTGAGCAGGGATCAAGCAGTGTGGTTTCGGCTGTAAAATTCTGGAGCTGTGTGGACTGGAGCCCATTTCCTTGGCCGTGTGCCCCAGTGGCCTCACCCTCTGTGCCCCAAACCTCATCACCCCCTCCCCACAGCTTCCAAAGATGCTCTGTGCCTTTCCAACACCTCCAGACGTGGTCCCCCATGAGCTCCTGTCTCACAGTCAAGGCAGTGGCCACTACCCTGCCCTGCCTGGGGTTGTTCCTGTGTTTTGGGCAGCTGCCACCAGCCCCCTGTTCTGGATTTCTGGATTAAACCCTTCCTTTGCTGTGTTCATTGGTTCCCCAGAGCATCAACCAGCAGCTCCCTGTGCATCCTCCCAGTGCAACCCATCCCTCTCCATGGCTTTGCATCCATCTGTGTCCCTTCTGCATCCCCCCCACATCGTTTTGCATCCTTCAGTGCCCATCTGCACCTGGCTCCAGAGGTGCCACGCTCTATTTGGGGTGACAGAGCCCAGCTAAATCTGTTTTTCTGCTGGGCTCTTGCCCCAGTGGCCATGCTGCAAGGAGAGCTGCAGGTAACAGGCAGACAGGGTGGATGCTGTTTGGCTCTGAAAACCTTTCAGGGGTGCTTTGCCTTCCCCTCGAGCGGCTTTGCTGGGATATTCTCCTCCCCTCAGCCCATCTGCTTTGTGCAGTCCCTGAGCCTTGGCCGGGACATTTTCTCACACACGTGCTCCCTTTAGGACCAGAGGAAAGGGGCCGTGGTGGGAGGAAGGGGAAGAGGAGCCCTTTCGGCTCGAAACTGCCAACTGCGGGGCCGGGCTGAGCGCAGGCGGCTGCGAGGGTTCATTTCTGTCACCGCAATTCCCTGCGGAGGCGCTGGGGCCAGGATGTGCCTGTCCCCTGCACGCTGCCTGTCCCCCCTGTCCTGTCCCCGCCACCTCACAGCAAACCAGAGACTCACTGCGTGACCAAACCCACGGGGCTGCTGCTGCACGAAGCCACCGCTGGCACCTGGCTCTGGGGGACACGCCGGGGCTGTGCGTGCCTGCAGAGCCGTGGCCATGCCGGGACAATCCCACTCGTGAAGAACCATCGCCGAGTGGCCCGTGGCCGCGTCTCCATCGGCCCGGGTGTCCCCCCGGGGCACGGGGAGCCTCGGAGTGCGGCTCCTGCCCCGGCTGTGCGGATCTGTCCCCAGGAGATGGCACCCTTGGCCAGCCCAGCCCGGCTCCTGCTGCGTCCTGGGGCTCTGGCTGCCTCCGCAGCCCGAAAATCCTCCAAATCGCCCACTCCAGCCCTGATTTCGCCAGCCAGGCCAAGGGAGGTGCACAACAGCTGGAATGGTTCGGGTTGAAGGGACCTTAAAGCTCATCCAGTTCCACCCCCTGACAGGGTCAGGGACACCTTCCACTATCCCAGGCTGCTCCAAGCCCTGTCCAACCTGGCCTGGGACACTTCCATGTGGGGATGCAGCCCCCCAGGCTGGCTCCTGCCCCTCCCTGGCACCTCGGTTTGCACCAGCCCCCAGAGCCTGGTGGGTTCGGGGCCCCCCGTACACCCTGCACTGCTCCATCCCTCCCTTTGCTCCTCATCCTGTCGCCATCCCCGGGGCTGCAGTGGGGCATCATCCACGGATGCCCAGCACCCTCCGGTGTCTGGGCACTGTGGCAGCCCCTGTGCCGAGGGTCTGTTCCTCACAGAGGCTGTGCCAGGGCTGTGGGTGAGCCCTGAGCCACCCAGCCATCACCGGGGTGATGCTGTAACAGCCTCCTTGCCAAAACCCGGCACGGATCAGGAAAAGGGAATCTTTTTACCAAAACTCGGGCTGTGCTCAGGGCTGGCTCCCCAAACCCGGCAGCCAGCTGGAGACCAAGGACGGCCGGATGGGAAAAGACCTGGGTTGGCTGAGGTCTGGCACGGAAATGAGCAAAAAGCCCTAAAAATGCGTAGGGAAGGAGCAGGGAAAGAAGGGTTCAGTGCCAGGGCTGTGAGCTGAGGTGCAAAGCGTGGGCGGCGGATAAAGGAGATGAGTCAAAGAACAATCTTTGGCCAGAACAGCTGATATGATTACGTGGAGTTTTGACCTGGTGGGAACAACTCCTTGTCCTCATCGCTGAATTCTCTCAGGAGAGGCATTTTCCTGGCAGGACCCTCATGGGAAGGGCTTTGCAGCCTGCCCAGGAGCTCTGCTGTTAATTTTTAACACTAAAACCCCGGGGAAATTCCAGAGGACTGGAAGGTGGCCAGTGGGAGTCAATTTAATATTTAAAAGGGATAAAAGGGCTGATCCTGGGAATTACAGGCCAGGTGAGGCTGATCGCCGTCCCTGCACAAATTATGGGCTGGGTAATTGAGGATACTGTCAGCCAAAAATTAGAAGCTAAAAATATAATTAAGGTCGTTAGCTTGGTTTCATGGATGGCAGCTCCTGTCAAGTGAGTCGGCTTTGGTTTTTGGCATGACTCTGGGCTGGCTGATAAAGCTAATTGTGCTGCTGCATTATAATGGGTTTCTCCAAAGTATTTCATTTAGGGCCATGTGACAGTTTCATTTGTAAAACTTGCATTATATGGAGTCAGCAGAGCAGACATCCCACGGCTGCGCTGGCAGCTCCGGGGCGGTGGCCAAGGGGGCGAGTGATGGAGGAGGATGAGAGCACTGGCTTTTGCACAGGGTGACAATTTTAGGCAGGGATGCTGAGGTGAGACGGGGTTGGCAGCCTCACAGGGGGATCCCCTCTGCCCTGCCCAGCAGCCAAAATGTGGGGAAACACAGGTGGGGACAAAAGAGAGGGATTTTCCTGCTAAAGCACAGTGAGATCCCCTGGCAGCAGCAGCCATGGAACTGAACTACTGATAACCCATCCAGGAGTGTAATTCCTTAATTTTAGGAGAAAGGTATGAACTTGCAAACATTTGGCATCTCTGGACAAGAGGAAGGCTCTGCTTGGTGGGACAGGATTTTTTGTGGCTTCTGGGACAAGCTCCAGCCTCTGCATGCGTGTGCAGCCTGATCTGGACCATCCTTGTGGGCTTTTCCAGCCCCATGGAAGCTGCAGCCTCCTTTTTGGGCTGCAATGGCTGCAGCTGAGTGCTGTGGATTTACCCCAGTGGATAATTTGGGTCCTTTTATTTTTCCCACTGGGAAAAATGGGTTTGGATGGGGATTGGAGCAACCTGGTCTAGTGGAAGGCATTCCTGCCCATGGCAGGGGGTGGAACAAGATGGTCTTTAAGTCTCTTGCAACTTAAACCACTCTCTGATTCTGTGAAAATTTGGCACAGGCAGGGCAGGGCACAGAGACAGTTCCCAGAGCAGCCCAGGAGCCTTTCTCTCCATCCAGGAGGGCGTTTTTCACCCAGTATCGATTTCCAGCCTGTGGGTCTCACCCCTGTAAGACACACGGTGGCAGGAAGGGCATCCAAGCCTCTTTCTGTCAGTGGGAGATCTTCCCCAGGCAGGGCTGTGGGGGGCTCTGCATCCCTGCACAGCCGGGGGCTGCATCCAGCATCCCACACTGGGACTCCACTCGGAGCAGGGCAGGAGGAGGGGAGCCCTCGCAGGCGCCACTCAGTCCAAGCCTGGATCCAGTGTGGATCCCAGGGCTTGCCAGCTTCGAGCCATGACTCCTGCCCTCTCCCCTGGGCATCCATCTGTCTGGCTCCACGGTAATGACGGCGAGCTGGCGGCACAGAGGGATTAAATGACTTGCCCAAGGTCCCGTGGGGAGCGATGGCCACCCGGGAGGAGCACCCGGCTGTCCTGCTCCTGCCCTGGCAGCGCCCGGCCCTGGGGAAAAATGTGCTGCATCAGAGCCGGAGAAGCACGGCACAGCCACACGGACCGGTCCCCATCCCGGGGACAGCCTGGCCAGCAGAGCCGGTGGATGGTCCTGGCGGCATCTCCACGCCCTGACAGAAGCAGGTGCTGCTTTCCTCTCTCCGGTGGAGTTCGGTGCCGCCGAACCCTTTCCCGGAGCTGGAGGGTTCTGCCGATGCCCTCCCCGGGCTGGGCCGGCGCAGCCCGAGCCGGTGACTAACAGCACCTCCTGCTTTGCAGCTTGTTTACCTGGCGCTGGGGCTTCGCTTTGGAAGGCTGACTCACCACAGCACCTTCCCCCTCTGCCACTGCAGCTCCCTGACAAAAACTTTCCATTTTCCCATTGTTTTAATTGCCCTCGTTCGAGAAAACTGCTCCAGAAAAAAACTGGCTCTGGGTTGCAGAGCCCTGTTCCCCATGTCAGCCCCAGCTGGTCGCTCCCACAGCGGGGGCAATGGGGGGATGATGGGGTGGGACACCCACCCGTGTGGCACACGGTGCCCTGGCTGTGCCGGGCTCTGGGGCACGCAGGGAATGCCGTGGGCAGCGAGCTTCCAGCAGCCACCGAGCGCGGCACACGGGCAGCCGGCTCCGCGCCGCTGAATGCGGCCCGACAGGTTTGTGGAGAAGCCTGTCCCGTTCAGCTGGATTTTTGGAGAGGCTGGAGCCAGCCCCGGCACCAGCCGCTTCCCGCGAGGTGCTGCCGGCTCCGGCAGAGCCGTGCGAGGCGCCAGGTCGTGGCCCCGAGGCCACGGGGCAGGCACAGCCTGAGGATGGGACACGCAGGACCTGCTCCCTGCTCCCTGCTCCATGCCAACACTGGGGCCTTCTTTGGGGGAACGGTGCCCCATGGAACCAGGGAAAGAGCAGCCCCTTCCCGCCTGGAGGGATCCTCCAGTCTGTGGGGTCCATGCCCTGAGGAAGTGGAAAAGGGCTGGGACCATGAGGACAAGACACAGACGTGTCCATGGAACTGCAGAGGGGCTTTTTGATGGAAAAAAAAAATGCTGGGCATCTGTAGGAATTGTGGGATGCAGGGCACACCAGGTCCTCGGAAAGAAGTGTGGTAGGGACTAATCCAACACTGGGGGTGGAAGCAGGGAGGAAGGAAAGGGAATCAGGGAAGGACAAGAGCTGGTTGAGAAAATCATCCACCCTTCTCAGAGGAGCAGGATTTCTGTAGTCGCGTGCCAGATGAACCCTGGACCTGCAGCGAGAGCACCGGGGTCTGTAAATTCCAGAGGGGAAAATTCTCTCTTCCTGGGGTAGGGCCATGCTGCATTTATAGGATCAAGGAAAATGTGGGAAAATCCACCCAAAATGGTGACGAGTGGGGGTCTGGTGGCCACCCTCAGCATGGGAGCATCGTGTGGGCTTGGGGCTGGGTGAGGATGTACTGGGGTCACTGGTGCTCTGCTGTCCCATCCCAATCCATGGCACACGGTGTGCACTGTGAGTGGCCCTGGCAGGAGGGAGAAAGATGATTAAAGCTGCCTTTGATGAAGCAAAAATTAATAAACAAGCAGGCAATTGTGCTGGGCTTTATTTCCTCGGGATGACAGCGCAGAGCCGGCGTGGCGAGGCCGCCGAGGCCGGCTCCCACATCAAACAGCGGGACAGCGCCGGGCGTGAGGGGACCACGCCGTCGCCTCCTCTCCGACGGGTTTTTCCTGGTCCCAAAAATTCAGGAAGGTCCATATGTCTGTTCCTCATAGCAGGGGCCCGTCCCACGCCAGTGGGGAACACTGGGATGAGCAGGAGATGCTCTGTGCCATGGTGATACCTGACTGTGGCAGGATGTGCCAGGCTTGGGTGCATTTTGGAGGTGCTTCTTGGCACCTTTGCCCTGTTCCCCCTGCTCCAGGGTCAGCATTGCCACCTCTCTCCTGACCCAGTGATGCTCCACAGGCACTGAGGTTCCTTCCCTGGTCCTTCTGTGCAGAGCTGGGGCTCCCAGGGGCAGAGCTCGGAGGCCAAACCCGTGGCCTCACACTGGGTCCTTATCAGCTGATCAGGAATATTTACCTGCCGGTTTCCACCGGATAAAAATTTGCTGGACAAACAGGAGCCCCCAGCTGGCCCCAGGGCGTTGGCACAGCAGGGACATGGCCAAGGTGGGACATTCACCCCTGTCCCTGCTTCATCTCCACTCGGTCCCAGGTGCTGCAGGTCACCGAGGTGCCACGCGAGTATGAGGGACATTGTCCCCACCAAATCTGAGTGCCCAAGGGTTGGTGAACCCCAAGGCAAGCTGTGCCAAGCTAAGCCGAGCCCGGCTTATCTGTGCCACGCTGAGCCAAGTCAGGTTGAACTGACTTTGGCTGAAGGAAGCTGGGCTGGGCTGAGCAGAGCCGGGCTGAGCCAAAACACGCCAAGTTGCGGTGGGCTGAGCTGAGCCAAGCGGTGCCAAGCTGGGCTGAGCTAAACCGGGCCGAGCCCGGCCGAACCGGGCCGAGCCTGACCGAACCGAGCCGAGCCCAGCCGAACCGAGCCGAGCC
>VXAC01000707.1:611961-696701 GCA_013399225.1 Rhipidura dahli | reverse complement strand
AGACAAAGGAGCCGTCCCGGAGGGGGCTCGGGAAGAGCCCCCCGCTCCCGGCCGGCCCCTTCCCGCTGCCCGGGGGTTGCGCTGCCTCCTGGTGCAAAGCTTATTTACTTTTGTTGGGGGGCTCAAAGCATGGCATGCAGCCCGCCATAGTGCCTGCCTGCCCTGCCACGGGGGCCACCCACCTCCCTGGGGAGCCAGGGACGTGTTTCGGGCAGCCCCTGGTTGGCTTTGTTCCCGTCGGGGTGGTGGGTGGCCCTGGGGGCTGCCCCCGCGTCCGGTTCCCATGGGGTCGGGGTCAGCCCTCTGGCCGGATCCAGGCCCTGCGCGGGGGGCTCCGGTGGGGAAAACGGCGCAATCCTGCTCGGCTTCTCCCTTGCAGCTGGGGTGAAGTAATCCCGCTTCCCAGATAAGATGGTGGCTGTGGTAGCGTGTGATGCACGCACGCACCTCCCGCCCTGCCCGCAGCTCCCTGTGCCTGCGAGCCCCCCGGCCGCGGCCACCCCGGCGCTTCCCCGCCACCCTGCCTGCCTCCCCTCCCAGGTTGTGCCCCGTGTCTCAGCCTGGCTGGATGTGCGGGTGTGCTGGCTCCGAAGCACACCCAGGAATAACGGTTCATTTAACAGCTCTGAATGTTTCTGCCTTTTTAACTCATTCTTTTTAAGCTTGGGTTGGTTTTGGGAGGGTCCCACTCCACAGCATGGGGACTCCGTGCCCAGCGCGCCCTGCTCTGTGGACAGGGACAGTGTTGGTGATTACCTAGAGTCAGGCTAGAAAAGTCTTTTGGAGTCATCTGACCTTTGTACTTGGCTTGGAGGAAAGGTGAAGGTACTTCACACTTACGCACTTGTGTTTCTTTTGGACTTTTATTAGATAAAAATACCTGTATGGGTGTCAGGAGCTGCCTCTGCTGCTTCCCGGGGTGCTGCAGGGCGCTGGAGCCGCTCAGGGCAGAGACCTGGAGTGTGTTTGCAAAGAGTCACAAATATTTAGCGGTAGTAGTGGATTTCCGTCGTACTCGGGAACTGACTTAGGAATGGGGCTGGGAGGGGGGAAATCCAGCCCCAAACATCAGGATTAATGAGCTGGAGCTCTCTAATAATAATCAGACTTAGCACTTGCAACTTCAAAGGGCTGTGTGGACGCTAAGTCCCTAATCCCGGGAGCGCTGCGTTCACGAGTTGTTTTTGTGCGTGGCTGTGCTGCCGGACGGGGCTCAGTGTGGTTTGGGGCAGCTACATGCAGTCCCACCACCTGTTGGAGATGTGACTGTCCCTTCCCAAGGCTGCAGATGGGAGGTGATGTGCCTTTCCCCCCCCTAATCTGTGTTTGACCTTCTCGGGTGCCCACACAGCATGGGAAAAACTGGGTCAGTCAGCACGGCTGTTCTCCCTTTGGGAAAATCTGTTGCTGTGGGTCGTGGGTTGTCAGATCCCTTGATCCTGTGTGGTGGCAGGATCTGGCTGCTGGCAGACACGGTGCTGTTGGTGGCTCTGTCCTGGCTGTGCCACCCACCCATTGCCAGCTCGTCTTAAGCTGCTCCTTTCCCATCCAGGGAGAAATTCCCTTTTTGTGGGAATTTCCACTTTCCTGGCAAGACATGCCTATGCTGGCACTGCGCAGTCCCCTGTAACCACCTGCAAACCTCATATGAAACTCGGCTTTCCAGAAGCTGCTCTGAGAAGACAGATGGTTCCCAGGGACCCCCTGCCTTCTGCCTCCAAGAGAAAGGCAGCCGGTCCAGTGGGACCCTTTCCCTGAGCAGCCATCCAGGGTTCTTGTGGTGTTGTCCCCATCAGGTCCCTGCTGTCCACACTGGCTGCTCCAGGCCGATCCATGTCTGCACACACACACCTTTGGTCTGTAAAATAGAGCCCCCAGCAACGTGGGACAGGCTGGGAATTAACCTAAAAATTTTGCCTGGCCTGAATTGGAAGAAGAGCAGAGTGTAAAGCAGTTGCTTTTAATTTTCTCCATGCATTTGCTCTCTTGGGGTGTGGGGACTGGCACAGATAGAGGAATTTGAGGACGTCTTTCCAGCTACCAGTGTCTTTTTTTCCCCCTTTTTTTATTTGAGATCATGGCATAGATGCCCAGAGGACCACCCAGTTAGAAAACAGAGCTTGCAGACTTTTCCCACTGCCTCTTCCCGTGACACCCCTGCCCAAACAAGGGTTGGTTATTTCCATCTCTCCTCTATTGGACATTATCACTTTCCTACTGTTCTGGATGCTGAGCAGCTGGTGGCCAGCAGCCCTGAGGCTGGAGTGTGTCAGCATTGGGTCACAGGCTTGGCTTCGCTCTGGGACATTGCATCCAGGGGCTGGGATGCCCTGTGCTGCAGGGGCCTTGTCCTGGCTCCTTGCATTGTCCAAAGGGTGACAGGGTGAGGGATCATATCCCGACCACACTTTTCCCTCCAGCCCTGCTCCTTTTCGGGAGGAAAAGCCCCCGTTTTCCTGGAAAGCAGCCCCCGCGCTTGCATTCCCTGCTCCCTGCTGCTTGTATCATGCTGCAAAAATCCGCCTCTACTTGACTGATTATTAGCACTGAACAGGGGGAGATTTCTCTGCAAATGTCAAATTTGCCTCTGTCAGTGGCTGTGGAGGGCAGGGACTTTGGGGGCACAGCCAGAAGAGCTGGAAGGACAGGGTCATGGTGGCTCTGTCCCATGGGCAGCATCCCATCCTTGGAGAGTGACGTGCAGGCAGGGAGGGCAGCGGGCACTCAGAAGCTGTGTTGGATGCTGGGGTTTATTTGGGGTGCACTTGAACCTCTGACTGGCCCAAGGGAAGGGACGTGGTGGCGCCTTTGGGTGCTGGAGAGCCGTCCCCTTTGCACGCTGACTAGCTGCTGGGTTTTTGCATGGCGCCGCACCTTATCTGCGCTGGCACCCGAAGAAGTGATAAATCCCCTCTACAGCACTGTGGAGAGATGTTGTGGCTTCTCCCAGGCACTGAGGAAGGCCAGTGGTGGGAAGTGGTTAGATACGCCTGCTTGCTACCAGGTACACCGGCTTTGGGGCTGCTCGAGGAGGAGCTGGAGTTGCAAAGTCCATTTTGTCCCACTTCATTTTGCTGCTGCTTGACAAATTCCCTGTGCATGCTGCAGCTGGCCTCAGCCAGCTCTTGCTCCAACTGCCCCAGCTGATGGCAGCACTCGGACCCAAGCACAGCCCCGAGACCAGGGGTGTTTGCAGAAGGAGGCTGACTGTTTGCATGAAGGGTGAATTCAACCTTTCCCCTTCCTGTTCCTCTGGTTGGTCGGTCACTCCCACTGCCCACACAGCAAACTGTCCAGGCAGCTCCGTCCTTTGGGATTTGCTGACGCCTGGGTCAGTGCTAGTGGTGTGCCAGGAGGGCTGTGCCATGCACAGTGCCCAACAGCTGGTCCATGGCAGCGGCACCTGGTGCTCCTTGTGCCCCATATCCAGTCTATCCAGTGTGGTTTGGCCTTGTACTGCATGTGGAGATGTGTTGGTGGTGAAATCCTGGCCAGGGATTTGCAGCTCTGGCAGTGGCCGACTCATGCCTGCCTTCT
This sequence comes from Rhipidura dahli, assembly GCA_013399225.1. Taxonomy (NCBI): domain Eukaryota; kingdom Metazoa; phylum Chordata; class Aves; order Passeriformes; family Rhipiduridae; genus Rhipidura; species Rhipidura dahli. Next base: position 693,164 of record VXAC01000707.1, on the reverse strand, counting down.
GCAAATGTGTTTTGGCAGAAGAGCAGGATATGGATAGAGAGGGGACTCTCCCCATCATTAAGGGTGGCCCCCAGGAGTTGCCCAGGTCTCATCCTGGAAAAAGCACTGTTTGGGCTGAACCAAGGGGCAGTGAGCAGCCACTTGGATGAGGAGCTGGGGGATGGGCGAGTGTTTTTGCTCCGGGAATGGTTTTGGATGCTCAGAGGCAGCACTGCAACCTCTGTGCTGGGGTTTGGCGTCGCCAGGTGACAGACAGCAGAGGGGAAATGATATACAGGCAGGGAAACAGGGATGTAAGCAGCTTAACTACTGAGGCTGCGCTTCATCCCGGCTCTTGGGATTGCTGCAGGAGTGCAGGTTTGCACAGCAGTGTTTGCAGAGCCTCCCGACAGCTATGGTCTCAGATCTCCAGTGGGTCTCCATCTGCCGTCCCCCTGGGAGCACGCAGAATGTCAAGTGACGCCTGTCTCTCAGTTCCTAGAAGCCGTGCCGTGGGCAGGAATGCCTGCTTGGGTATCGCATCCCATGCCCTCCCTGAATACCGTGTCACCTTCCCCATTCCTGCTGAGTGACGGCTGCTCCGACTCATCCATCAGCGATGTTCTCTTGGCTCCAAGGTGTGCAAAACTGAGAGCAGAGCAGAGCTGAAACCACACGGATTTCCTATTTTGAGGTTGCAACCACATTGTTTGTGGTGACTTTCTCCTTGAACTGTGCCAGAAACGGGTCTCTGCCTCTGGGGAGCTCGAGTGGATCAGGAGATGGGATGATGACCTTACTCTCCCCACTCTCTGGATCTGGATGTGAGCTGTGACCCCGTTGTGTTCCCCTGGGTGTGGGGAGCAGCAGGCACTGCTGTTGGAGAGGCTCCTTCGGTGAATATCGAGCTGACCCATAATGGTGATGAAACAAGTACTACCATAGATGCAGCCACAGCCTGGGTCAAGCTGGGTACATTTGGGTGCTTTTGTGGGGCTGCTGGAAGCCCTGGCATCACTTCCCTGGTGCACAGGGCTCCCTGCTCCCAGTGCTGGAGGCAGAGCCCAAAGCTCCGATGCAACAATCCATTTTTCTTCCCCTTCCCGCTCAGTTGCCAAGCCTGAACAAAACAAGCCCTGCCTCCACCCGAGACAGGCTGATTACGTCTGCCGGCAGCCTAAACAGATTATCCCTCCCGCCACGCGCTCGGAGCCAGGAGTTTCTCCCGGCAATGGATTCAGACTTCCCTCAGAACATGTTGGGGGTGGGTGGGCGCTGGCTGTGGGGGCATCCCACCCCACCCGGCTGTCCAGCACCCCAGCAGGGATGTGGGTACTCTGCCGTGGGGTTGAGTCTGGACCCTAAGAGGGAGATGTGGATATTGGTACACCTCTTGTGTTCCACCTTGTGCAATGAGCTCCTGCAGCACTGTGGGGCCAGCACAGTGTGGCTCTGCTGGGTCCTGTGTGCCTGGCTGATTTACATGGGGAGGGGAGAGGCGAAAGTACCACCAAAAACACAAGAGGTGTGAAAGCCTGTCCGACAGGCAGCTGGTTGGTGTCACAGCCCACCTCCAGCCCCGTGACCTGGTGCTCCATGGGCTGCCATGTTCCTGTGACCTGTCCTGCCCTCTGGAAGTGGGTGCCTTGCGGCCCTGGGGGTGTGCAAGTGTTCCTGTATCACCCTAGGCTTTGGGAAGTGCTGAGTGGCTCTGCGCGTCCTTCAAGCCCAGTTTCCCATCTGCTGGGAATCGTGTTCCCGATGCTGGTGGAGCTGGTTGGGGTGGTTTGTCCATGCCTGGGCAGCATCAGCACAGCAGCCTGACAGCTTTGTGTAAACCCAGCTGGGGCCGCTTCCTTCTCTGCTTCCTCCCACCCGCTGTGCTGCCGGCGCTGGGCTGGAGGCAGCGTCCTCCCCCTGGATGCACTGTAGGCCCGTGGGCTGAGGGGATGGATGCAGTGGCTGAAACAGTGACCTCAGAGGCAGGTGAGGTGACGTGAGTGCCCCACAGCCCAGCTCCAGTGTCAGATCAAAGGTGGGTTGTGATACCTGGACACTCCCAGAGGTGTGACAGGAAGCGGAGTGGTGACGTGGGGGTGTTTCTGCCTGAGTCAGCCTCCGGCAGCCCCACAGGATCCGATGGAACTGGGCACTGTGGGGCTGCAAACCGGCCACACCTCCCACGCAGTGGTGGGGTGAGCATCACCCCACCCCATCCCAGCTCCATCAGCAGCCACTCTCCACTCTGTTTTCGACGGCATTTTGTGGCTCACCCTCCAGCCAGGTACCTTCTGGATAAAAGCAAAGACACCCACCCAGTGCCTGAGCACCTGGTGTGGCTGCTACGTGTGTAGAAACTACGTGGTACTGCCTTTTGGATATCACCGGAGCTGCCAGGAGGTGGACAGGGCCCTGCATCAAAAGGCATCCTGGGAACCCTGGGGTTGCTCTAACACCATCCCTGAATGTGAAGTTGGACAAATCTGCTTGGAAGAGGGAATTTTTGGTCTGAGCTCTTGCTCAGTGCTGGTTGTTGCATTTTCCTCCTCTTGACGAGCTCTCCAGAGGAAACCGAGCCAGTGGAAACACCGTGTGATTCCAGCTCCATCCTGGTGCTCCAACACCCTCCCGGACCTGCCTCCCACATAGGGTTTATTTTAAACCTTGCTTCAGCAGGGCTGTTCCAATGCAGGTGTGATGAGTTTATTTCAGACACTTTGTGTGCTAATTCATATCCCTTTCATTTAGGCTTGTACCTCTCTGGGCATTTGCTCGGTTTTAGCAGGAGCTTGTTTTGGTTTGGCTTTAAAAAGCGCTGCTGCGTGTTTATTTGTTGATGGGTGGAACCAGGCTGCCCACGCTGCCTGGCTCTAATTCATACCTTTCAGCTATTTTGGTTTCAATATCTGAAATTGGATGCTTCTGCCAAAACGAGTGTAGCCCACTGGTGGTTTTTTATGATGCCGGTACAAAAATGACCGTGCTCTATGTTAAGGGTGTGTATTTCTTCTGCTGGGTATTTATTTACAGACAGTTTGAACTAAAACTGGAGTAGCTGAGGGCAAAGTAATGTCAGCTAGGGGGTGTGAGCCAGGCTGAGATAGGGCAGGACTTCATGCTTGTAATGCTGGGTTAAGGCTGCTCGCTGCTGGCCCTGGTGACGGTGTCCCCTGTTGGTTCCATGGTTACTTTGTCCCTGGTGTGGCACTGGGACCTGCCTGCTGCCTGTCACATGGGCTGGGTGCTGTAGGGTGCTCGGAGTGGGTTGGGATAGTGCTCTGGGATGGCTGCAGTGCTGTGGCTTGTGTCAGGGCAAGTTTTTGCTCATAGGGCTTTGCTGGGCTGGGCACTTGGTCTTGCTCAGGAGCTGTGCTGGGGCACAGAGAGGAGAATTGGGGTATGGAAAAACTGGAGGGTGGAGGGCTGAGCCCTGCAAGCAGCTTGGCTGTCCAGAGGATCACCAGGGTGCTGCTTTGGTGTGATGGTGCCAACTGTTGGGACGTCACATTCTATTGTCACTGTCATCCTCTTGTTCCTGCATGGCAGAGGCCACTCGTAAGACCTTCTCAAGCCCCAGTTGCTCAGCGCTCACCCCAAGTTCTCTCATGGGAATCTGGGGGCCTCGTTTCCTGTCACAGTGACCCATTGAAGGGTCTCTGATGGGTCATCATTAGTCATTTGCAATTCTGCTTTTCCCCTGTAAAACACAACAGAAATTTGGGATGTTTGGCTCTTCCCTGGCCACTCGGGTGGCTGTGGCCACATCCCAGCATGGCGGGGAGCAGCGGGATCCCCCGCTCCGGAGCCCTCCCATCGCGTGGGCACGGATGCGTCACGGGCGGCTTTGGGTGGGGGCGCGGGGCGGGGTGTGCCGGGGGAGTGGCAGAGCGTGGCTCACCTGCGGGGCGCTGGCAGCGTGGGCGGCACAGAGACGGGCACGGAGCCGGGCACAGAGCAGTGGCTGGAGGTGGCATGGGGGCCATGGGCGAACAGGGCACCTGCATCCAGGTGAGCTGGACAGGGGTAATGGGGGGCTCTGGGCCCTTTGCGAAACCCAGGGAGGGTTGTGTTGCCCACAGGTACCTTTCTATGCCCCCACTATGGTTGTGGGAACAGGTGTAGGGGTGCCCTGGGCCCCCTTATCTCCCCCAAATTGGATCCCAATCCCAACGCTTTGTTTTCATTGGTTTAAATCTCATTTAAAGGGGGAAGGAAGGAAGGTCTTCTCAAATCATGTTTTCCCAGCTGCTGGGAGAGCAACACCTCGAGCTGGTATGTCGTATTGTGGAGGGGATAAGAGATTTTGTTATTTCTTTTCACTTTATAAACAGTAAAGGTCTCCTCCGGCGTGTTTCCAGTTTGCTTACTCAGTGCTTCATGCATTTGACAGTTTCTGGTGCATAGGCAGTTTCTTCTATTGTTTGCAGGGATTTTTCCAGAGGGGAAACTTTTTTTTAACATTACAAAACCACAGAAACTGGCAGGAGGAATCTAGGGGAGGTACTGAACTGGAAACAGTTTTAAACTTTAAGGAACAGAAAAGAATGAAAGCAACAAGATGAACTGAATCAGTTAGAGGGGAGCTGGGAAAGTGTGTCCTTGTCACTTTTTGGCTGGGCTGGGATGGACGTGCATGGGTGTTCTGTGGTGGAAAGCAGTGTTCCCAGACCCAGGGTCTCCTGGAGCTGGATCTGCTCTGGGTTTCCTCCCTCCTGGTCTGTCCTGGTATCTGTGGAGCCGCCTTGCTGGTGTGGCAATGCCTTGCCATTCTTGCAGCAGGATTTGGCCCCAGCCCTTGCCAGGTGTTGGCTCATCGTTTACAACTTGACAGGCAACAGGAGCCTGCAGGACTTTGTGTGGGAGGACATGTCCAGTGCCCATCCCGATCCCAGCGCTTGCCGTGGCATGGGTCAGCTTCCCTGTGGCCACTTCTGCATCCAAGCCGCCAGTAGAAAGAGCCTGGATATTTTTTTTCCACTGACATACAGCAGTGCTGCAGGGTTCTTTCCGAGTATTCTTTCCCTTTCTCTTCCCGGCTGGCTGAATGAGCTGTTTTCCCTCCTCCTGGCTCTGACCTTCCTGTGTGCTCGGCCGTGGGCTGCTGGATGCCTCTGGTGGGGGGAGTGGGCTGGCAGGGGCTGCCCCTGCAGGGAAGCAGGAGTTGGATGTGCATGGCACGGGAAGCGACTGGGAGCTGGAGAACTGCCAGCGCTGGGTAGTTTTTCCTCTCTTAATTAACGAACGGAAAACATCGAGCTCTCCTTTGGAGTGTGTTTTTGCTGTGGAGTAGAGGCACGCTGCCGATGCCGACGGGAAGAGCCGTTGGTGGGGATGGGCTCTGCCGCTCGGCAGTACCCGGGAGGTTGGTGCTCTGGGCACGGTGCCATGCAGGAGCAGCTGTGTTTGGAGTTTGTGGCTGGGGTTTTGCCTCCTCCTGAGTCCTCGTCTTAGTCCCATTGGCACACAGTGTGTGTCACACCACGGGTTGCCATCAGACACCACGTTCGCTGCACTGGGAAGACTGAGTTTGCCTGCGTGCAGGAGGCTGTGCTCACGCAACTGCCTTCGTGCTGGGGCTGCTGCATGAAGGTTCCTGACCATTGATTCCCCGTGGTGCTGATCCATGGTGAGACGTTTTCCACTGTGCCTGAGTGTTTCTCTGCTGTTTCTTTGCAGGCCAAACCCATTTATGGTGGCTGGCTGCTGCTGGCCCCGGAAGGAACGGACTTTGACAACCCTGTCCACCGCTCCCGGGTAAGTGAAGCTGAGACATCCCTTCCCCATGACATGGGTGGGGGTGGCAGGAGGAGCAGCAAGGGCCTATCCCTGCCCATGAGGGTGGCTGTGACCCTGGGAGTGCCACAGGCACCTCCATGCACCCATCCCCTCGTACAAACCAGGAAGCTGGGAGATGTTTCCTGCAGCAAGGCTGGAATGCCTCCTCTGGCATACAAGGTCTCCCATGCTGGGCAGCAGCCTGGGGCACTGCAGGTGCGGGTCAGGCTTAGTCTGTGCAGTTTTATTGCTTGTTGCTTTTGCTTTTTGATGTTTTGATGCTGCTCAGGTTTGCCTGACATGTGCTATGCTGTCAGGAAGGCCAGTGGAGTGTGGGCTCTGTGACTCTGAGCTGTGCTGTGACCATCAGAAAGGCTCCCAGTTTTCCTTCAGGGCTTGGGAACAGCTACTTTATTTCCTGCAGCTCATGATGAGTGTGCTCAGAGCTCTAGAGGAAGGCTGCATCCCATCCCCTAGTGTGGATATGCCAATGTCAGGCAGGTGCTGCAGCAAGGAAGGGGCTGAGAGGTGGTTCCCATTTGCTATAACCCTGCAGAGCTCTGAAGCCAAGTGTTGGCAGCAGGGACCTTCAGACAAAGCAGGACACAGCTCCTTCCCAAAAGGGTTTGCTTATGCCTGGCAGAAACAGCAGCATCGTGTGGGGTCGGAGCATCCCCCACTTTCCTGTCCTGGGGGGGGTGAGGCTCAGAAGGATGTGGCCAGGCTGACGTCCTTTCACTGCTGGCTTGTGACTAGGACTTTCAGCCTGTCCCCAAGCTTGTCTTGCAGGGAACTTGCTGCTGAGGCTGCCAGAATGGGGCTGTTTTGTGCGTGGGAGGGATGGCAATGGTCTGTGAACCCCCTGTCATGCAGCCAAAATGCTCTCAGAGCTGTTTGTAATAAAAATCACTCCCAAATGAGCAAGAATTGGGTTCTGAGTTCAGCCTGGGGTATATGGGTCATTATTTGGAGTCACAGCTCGTCATACGCTTGCTGGCCTGACATAAAGGGGACATAGGACCTGTGTCTCCCCAGAACCCAGGCTGCCTGCCAAGCTGGGGCTTGTGGAGGTCCACAAAGTCCTCTGTAGTTCTGCTTGTCCCTGAGCACCCTGGACTTTGCCCAAAGGGCTGAGAAAAGTGAGATAAGAATTGCTGCACTGGGGCTATGAATCCAGGACCTTTTTTATTTCAGCCTGCTCAACCAGTTTTTGCTCTTGGCTGAAAACAACCTGGCACACATGAAAAAAAAAGGCAGTTTTCCAGCCAGATCAGTTCTCCAATCTGATTTGCTGTGCAGCTGCAGAGGCAGCAATGCCAGCATGGTGCCAGGATTGCCTGAGCAATGCCATGCCAGAAGTGCAGCCACCATCAAGATTGAGCTCATGTGCTGCTGGGGGACATCTGACATGACACCCTGTCACCCTTTAGCACTGGATGTTGGAATAGATGATGCAGGATGAAGCTGAGGGCTCAGAGCATTTAGTTTTGGGATCCTTCTGGTGTCCCCCATATTTGTGGCATGAATCTGAGTCAGGAGAAGTTTAGTTTGGATATTAGGAAAAGGTTCTAGCCCCAGAGGGTGTTTGGGCACTGAACAGGCTCCCCAGGGAATGGTCACTGTCCCAAGGCTGCCAGAGCTCAAGGCAGTCAGCACTGAGCCATGTGGACTGGTGCACACAGATCCTCAGCAGAGCCCTGCCAGCTGATGTGCAGCTCCAGTGCTCCCAGCAAGGCCCAGGGACTGGTGGGCACTGGCATGACTCACCTCGATGTCTTCTCTTGCAGAAATGGCAGCGTCGGTTCTTCATCCTCTACGAGCACGGGCTGCTGCGCTACGCCCTCGACGAGATGGTGAGTGCCGCCCGGCTGTGTCCAGGCTTTGGGGATCAGCTGGGTAATCTGCTGCCCTTGGAGTGCTCTGCCAAGCTGGAGGAGAGCTGTTCTCCCTGGGTTTGACTCTGTGCCAGGCTGGGTTTGTGTGGGAGCTCCGTGGACACTCTGCAGAGGATGGTGGGTGTTTTGGAGGCGTGTGGGTCCCGGGATTCATCAGTTGCCAGCAGATGCCACGCTGGCAGGAAGTGCTGAAGGGGGTCCCCAAGGTCATTCCCACTCCTTTTTGCCCAGTTTCCCAGCACCAGCTGGGTTTTGGTTGTGGTGAATCACCTTGGCAGTGTCCAAGAAGGAGGCCCTGCCTAGCGATGCCCGTGGAAAGTAGGTCAGCTGGAATGCCTTCCCACTGCTTGCCCGCCCTGGAGCTGCAGCTTGTCCCCAGCACTGTTCCCATCAGTAAAATGAGATCAGAGGAAAGGAAACCCATCCACTGTGTGCTGCAAAGTGAGGCTGAGGAGCCCAGTAGGTCAATCCCAGGAGTATCCAGGACTGCTGATTTATCCTGCTGGCTACAGCAAGCTCATGGGAGGGTGCCCAAGGCTGAGCAGGCTGGCACAGTGGACACCCATGTGCTGGGGTCTGCCTGGGCAGGAATCTCAGGAAGCCAGCTGGGGACAGCACACCTGTGGGACAGGGACACACGGGGACCTGTGTCTGTGGCAGGGAGGCTCCCTGTGAGGTCAGTGTGCCTTGGTCCTCCTCCAGTGCCTCCTGTGAGAGCACTGTGGGATGAGGAGGCACTCCTCAATAGTGTGGCTCAGATTTCATGCTGTGTTTGTTTGTATTTTTACTTGGGGTTGGTCCAAGTGCCCTAAATAATTTAAATGTCTTCGGTAGGAGCAGTGGAGGCTTTAATACATTTTCAGTGTCAGCAGCCTGGCTCTGCACTGGGCTGGTGTTTCCTGTCCTACACTGACAGGAGGGTGGTTTGCATCTGCATTGAGGAGAGAGATTGCCCAGTTTGAGGTAGAGATGCAAGAATGGTGGGGAGCACAATCTGGATTTTTTTTTTTGCATCCTGAGGAGATTGTCATGTCCCAGGTTCTGCCACATCTGGGCAGAAGCAGACAGGCAGTGCCCCAGCCCTGTGCCACAGGGGCCATTGCCAGAGAGCACCCAGAGGACAGCAGGAGCATCCTGCAGTTCTCCAGGCACCTGTTGGGCTTTTTCCCCTTCAGAAGGGAAAAAGTGAAAAGAAAAGTACAAACAAAAAGGGAAGGTACACACATGCAGCACAGGATGGTGTTCCAAGCAGTGGGACACCACTGTGCTGGCTCCAGGACTCGCTGCCCCATGGCCACTTGTGGTGTGATGGATCCCAGGTGAGTCTGGCCTTGGCGTAGTCATAGATAGAGGAGACTGTCATGGATCCTTCTCCTCACTGGGGTTTGACACATGGTATAAAAATAGCCTCCTGACCTTTTTACCCCTCCAGCTGTGCCAGTGCCTTGCCCTGTGCCTACCACCTCCATGGCCTGGTGAGGGCTAACAGGATGGGGGCCTCATTCAAGGGGTGCCAGCAGAGACACTGTTTTTTCCATGAGGGATCCACTTTGCAGTCCACTCAGGGATGATCTACCCACAGTGCACTCCATTTTCTCCCCGAGAGCTGGATGGGGGGGTCCCGTGGGAGCCTCAGTGCAGAGCAGCCTCTGGAGCATGCAGGAGCTGCCCAGAGACCTCCCAGGCAGTTGCAGTCTGAGATTGAATGGCTCTGCTTGAACCTTTCAGACAATAATTTTGTGTGTTTGGCAATTTTTGATTTTATTAAAAGTGGAATTTGAGGGAGGGGTGAGCCTGGGACAGGAGTCCTGGGCTGGTGATGGTGATGGAGATATTCCTGTGCCTGGCCAGGGAGGCTCTGCTCCTGGCTCCCAGGAGGTTGGAGAGCAGTGGGGTGTGGAGGGGCAGCTCAAAGCCTGACCCCAGGTGGGGGAGACCTCAGGGAGTCCCCAGAGATGTTGGTTTTTTGGTACTCAAAGGCCGTGGGATGGGGCAGCATTGGGCACAGGAGCTTGTTGTCAAGTTTGTCAAGTTTGGTGTTGGATTGGAGCAAGTTAGTAATGGAAGGTGGGACAAACAGGCACCAGCTGCCCTGCTGGCATCCAGCTCTCTCCTGAGACCTGCCCAGGGAGATCCCAGAGCTGATCCTGAGTCTGTGCTCCTGCTTGGTCACCTTCTTTCTGTGTGTCCATTGTTCTGTCTGTCCTTTCTCTGCCATAGTTCCAGTCTGAAAACAAAACAAGTTCAGCACAAAGGCTGCGATGGGGAGAGTTTGCACAGGCTGTGGACCTTCATCCCCTTGGACCAGGCTGAGCTGCCAGACTCTCTCCCTGATGTCTTCTTCTTTCACACTGGGTGCAGTTGGTGGCATCCAGAACCAGCCTGGCCACTGGGAATGCCCAGTAGATCCCACCCCCTTCCCCTCTGTGGGGATCGTGCCAGCAGCCGTTCCCAGCTCTGCCGAGCCCTGGCTAAGCCGAGCCTGCTCAGACGTGCAGAAATTCCTGCCTCCCAGCTGTGGGTGGATGGGGAGGTTATGTGATCACTTGGGGTTGCCTTCCCATGCTGAACTTCCACAACTGCACCCCGATGGTGGCTTGCTCCTGCTGTTTAATAAACCTTCATGCTGGGACTGACGATGACAGGGGTTGACGCTTCTCTGCAGCAGCTGGAGGATGACAAAGCCACTCTTACTGAGGGGAAGGCAGGAAAGAAGTTGGGGACTGGCTTGGGACTGAGCTGCTGTGTTGTGAGTGTCCGAAGACAAGTTTCAGTTCTCCTGGTGAAAGACACTGTGGTCTCCAGTGAAACCAGTGCCGTGGGAGAGCAGCCTGGCACTGTGGTGCTGGGGCGGTCTGGGAGGTTTTGGTTGGGATATGGGAGCTGCCACAAGAACAGTGCCGGGCTCAGGGGCCAGAGCCAGCGAGTGGCAAGTGCAGGGCTTTTGCCTTTTGTTGTGATTGCTGTGATCTATAATTAGCGGCCGAGGTCTCTATAAATAGAGCCCATCTGTGTGGGAATGGAAAGGCAGGAGGGGTTTTGTAGGGATGGAGAGCGCTGCCACGTCCCTCCCTGGGCCTGCAGGTGGGCCCACGACCTCAAGCACTGCCTGGGGATGGATCCAGCCCCATGGCTGGGGCAGGTCAGAGGAGAGGGTCTGGATCTCCAGGCCAGCTTCTTAATGACTCCCTGCATGTCCAGAGCCAGGCCTTGTCTCCGTGCCTCAGTTTCCCCTGTGCCACTTCTCTTGAGCTGAGATTTGTACTAGGTTGCCATTTTGCATTTTCACTAGGGGTATTCTGGTGTCACATCAGGCTTCCTTTTGGTAGCTAAGACTATTAATTTAGAGGTTTTTTTCTTTGTGCATATGCTGGTTTGAAAACAGGACAACATTCAGGCTTGTCTGGGAGCATCTCAAACTCGCTGGTGCTGTGGATGAGAGCCAAGGTGAGAGCATCTTCTGGATGGGCTCTCTTAGTTTCCCTGCAGGGATTCACAAGGAGTATCCCTGGGCATGACATACCTTTTCCCAACAAACTGACTTCAGTGTGTGTCTGGCACTTCTCAGCTTGATGAAGCGTGAGGATGGGCTGTGAGCCCTAACCGTACCCCTGCCCCTTACTTGCTGGTGTCAAATCGCTTTCTGAAACTGGGAAGGGGTCTAAGAGAATGCTTAAAGCAATAGTCAGCCACCTCAATATCAGAGTTTGCTGGGGTGGTCCTGCTCCTAAATCAGGAGCTCGGATGGATCATAGTATCATTAACCTCAGTAAAATGGAGCAGACATCTCTACTCCAGCCTGTGATGGCAGGGAGGGAGGTCAAGAGGGAGCCGGGAGCAGATGGGACTGTTGTGGGATGAAGAGTGAGGCCAACCTGGCATCTGGGAATGGTTAAGGGAGCAGTGGACCCCTGGGCTGGTGTATAAATAGGAGAAGAGAGGCCAGCTCAGAGATGGGAGGTCTGGCACTGCACAGTGGGGCTATGGGGTCACATCTGGAGACCCACTCGGCCCCAGGCCCCACTCCTGGCCACAGAAACCTAAGGAACTGATAAACGGGTAAAAAAGGAGAATGGTGTAAGTGTTGGTAACATCTGGAGGGGGATCAGAGGGAGGGATGTGTGCTCAGTGATGTTGTGATCCACAGACCTGTGTAATTATTGTTTCGTAATTCACCCCCCTCCAAAATCCTCTTTATTTGAAGGAAAGGAGCATTTTAAAGTGTCACTGTCAGCAGAGCTGCGCCACGTTAATTTTCATTGTAGTTCCCTCCTTTGTCATCTGTATTGTTTTAAGAAGCCAAGAACCCGTGTGTGTGTTTTTTTCCTCCTTTTCAGATCAAAGCAATTTACTTCAGTTTTGGCACAGAATTGAAATTCATTGGCAGGGATTAAAAACGAACCTTAAACATCCTGGCCTCTCTGTCCTTACTTTTTCCACACGTTTTGCCATTTAAGTGTTTCCAAGCTCTCCCTGCCCCCTCCTCCGTGGGAGCACCAGGCTTTACAAACCCCATTCCCCTCATCCTCTGTGGTTTCCCCTCATGGACACAATTTTGCCAGTGCCTCTGTTTGCCAGATCGAGACTTTCAGTTTCTGTTTAGCATAAAAAGCTTTTGGCTTGAATCAAAGCATGTTTGAAATTTAAAGCAAGCAGAGACAGGAAGGCTGGGTGGGAGTGACTATGTGAGGCTCAGACAGTGACAGGGACCTCCATCCCAGCTTTTTTCTAAGACTAGATGTAGTCAAGTCAGGGTGGACAATGATCTGTAGGGAGGATTTATGTGGGATGTTTGGTGCATATCTCAAAGATGATGCAGTAGCAATAAGGAAATGATGGGAAAATTGGGAAGCAGAGATCCTTTCTCCTCCAGGGAAGCTGGGCAGAAAAGGGACATCCAAAGGGAGAGGGGACAAGCACATCCTTGTGACTGCTCTAGAGGAAGTGCAGAGACAGCACAAGTGCTGGTGACTCTGAACAGAGCTTAGAGATCTTTGATTAATTTGTTGTGTTTAATTTTCAGTACTGGTTTGGGGGAAAAAAAAAATCCGTGAACCTTCAGGGAGTCCTGGGAACTCATTCCCTGGGACATTGCTGAAACCAGGACCAAGCAGACTTGAAGGGGGTGAGAGGAGGATACACAGCTCTTCATTTGTGGTTTTATATTGGTGTCTGTCTTGATGCTGATCCAAGTGTCATTACTGGGATTGAGTGTGGGGATCCCATAAAGGTGACTTTGGGGGGTTCATGACTTCCTGTTTCTCTCTGCTCCAAGTGTCTGGCCCCAGTTGCTGCTGGAGGTGGGTCCTGCTTTCAGGATACCTGTGGGCTTCTCCAGGAATGATCTCCTACACTGCTGAACCCTCTGTTTTATGTCTTTTAGTTTGGCTTGGTGTGTTTGGGAAGGTAAAACTGCTGAGCTGCAGAAGGACAGTTTGGGGGAACAGGGAGGTCTCTTCCAGGGATGGCTCCAACATGAGTCCTGGTGACTGACAACGGCCAGGGACCGTCATCGGTGCCCCAAAAGTGCCAATGTTTATTGTGAGCTTTGGAGAACAGTGCTGTCCACATCCAAGCCCCCCAAGAAGGACATTTTGTGGCTGCAGGACCCTCTTGGGAGAAGCCCCAGTATAAAACAGTCCATGGTGGGAGGTTTGGGAGTTAACAGGCAGGGAGAGGATGAAAGCGGAGTTGGAAAAGCTCGATGCAGCCAGTGACCTCCTAACACAAGCTGCTTTGATGACCTGTCCCAGGTGCTTCCTTCCTGGAAACAACACAGCCCCTATTGTCTTCTGCAGGGCGAGCCACAAAGCTGGAATTGCTCTTAGGCTCAGCAGCCTAAGAGCGAGGACAGGTTCAAGTGGCTCCATCCTTCTGCTTTTTCCCCACTCCTTGTCCCTCGGGACCTAGCAAAGACGTTTATGCAGAAGACGTGTGCCAGAGCAGCGAGGGAAGTGAGCTGGAGTTTAAATTGCGTTTATCTTGTTCGTGGGGGGCAGAGTGAAGCAGGCACTTGTAGCAGCTGGAGTGCCTTTGTGACTCCTGGACCTGTGGCTTCCAGCCTAGCTCCGGGCTCTTGGTGAAGGAAAAATTGTATCTACTATAAAAGGTTAATGTGGAAATCAAGCTCTGATGGCATTTAGGAGGGAAGATGTCAGGGCTGGCAGTGAAATGACACAGCTAACGCTGAGCAGTTACCCTCACTCAGGCCTTGTGATCCTCCGGGCAGCCAGGGAAGGGGCTGCAGCAGTGGGTGCCTGATCCCAGCTCTTTCCAAGCCAGGGCAGTGGTGGGCTCCCAAGCATCCCCCAGCCCCTGGGTGGCTGTGCCAGTCCGCAGACACATGAATGACCAAACCACCCGAGGAACCAACAAAAAACATTTTTTTTCTGTTGCTTGGTGCTGGGAAGGGGGTGTGAAATGAGGTGCCTGTGGAACGAGCCTGAGCCCACCAGCTGCAGCCATGTGGTGGGAATGGGGTCGGTTTTAATTCTTTCCAGTCCTGTTGTAGGCCACTGGATCAGGTCGGTGAGGACCACTGGTGGGCTGTGGGCTAAAGGTTGGGTGCCAGTGGGCAATAGCATCCCTTTCCCTGCTCCTAGAAGAAGCAGCATCCCAGCAGCTGGCACATCCCTGTTCCCACTGAGGGTCATGAGGTATCCTGGCGTTGACTGGTGGGATTCAGTGCTGCAAACCCCTCAGAGAGGAGGATGAGGATGTGAATGGAACAAGGCAACAAAGCTGCTCCAAAAATCAAAGCGCGTTCCCCCTTTTTTTCCCCGTCAGAGATCCTGCATTCATTGATTGTTGACATGACATATGTGGGTTGGAGAAAGGCAGCGGCAGCTTCTGGCAGGGGAGGAAGGGGCTGGGGGGGCCGGAGGGGCTCTGCAAGCCGAGATGCTGATTATACCAGGGGCAGCAAATAGCTTGCAGCTGCCTCCGCTCAACACGCTCTTTGTGGCGCTTGCAGCCACTCTTTGGACGCAGCTATTTTTAATTTCCCCAAGCGCGCACAAAGCAAAGGGGGTGGGCGATGCCGCCGGCGTCCCCCCTTCCTGCCCCCCGCTCCCACCCCTTTCCCAGCCAGCCCTTCGCTTCCCGGCTTCCTCCCACCCTCCAGGGAATGTGGGGAGCTGCACTCCCTCTTTTTTGGTTTTCTTTTTTTTTTTTCTTTGGGTCCGCATTGGGAGCCGGCCTTGGCTTCCCCCCCAGCCTTGCACCAGTGTGTGCGGGGAGCTGGGAAAATGCAGAAATAAATAAATACGCAATTAGGCAGGCGTCCAGCCATGGAGAGGGGCGTGCTGCAAAAAGAGACTCCGGCCAAATTTTGGAATGCCTGAGAAAGCGGCTGGAGCCGTGGGCGAGCGCGGGGTTGTGGGCTTCCCACCGCCGCTCCCCTCCCGACGGAGAAGGGGCAGCTGCGACCCCTGAGAAGGAGGAGGAGGGAGGGTGGCAGCTCCCAGCCTTGCTCTCAGGGGGCTTTCCACCCCCTGGCATCTCACTGAGTCCAGGACAAGGCATGTTTGTGCTGGAGCTGTGATGAGAGCGGGGGATCTCAGCCCCCAGCGTGCTCTTGCCTCGGCTCAGGAGCGATTTTTCCACCGAAAGCCGAGGTGTGCCCTCTGTTCAAGCAGCAGCACAGTTTGGGGTTAATAAATTACTTATTTGAAGCCCTTGTTTCTCTGTTAGGTAAGCGTTGGTGAATATGATATTTCTGCTTTATCCCAGGCATGAATTATTCATCAGGTTTGGAGGCTGTAAAAGGGACGTCAGGTTAAAACTTGCGTGGAGACAAGCCGAGGTCTTCAGTGAGGTTTTGTAAACAGCTTTTCTCAGGGTTACCAAATGCAGGGTTTTTGCAGGAGTCTTCCCCCTTTTGTCTGTGCTGTTTTGGGGCATTTCTGGTGAAAAATGAGGATTTCCTGGCAGATTTGATTATTTGTCTTGCTCATTATCATGGGTTATCATGGGCTGCAAGATACAAAAGTAGGGAAAAAAATGCCATCAAAATACTGTTTTTCCTTTATGCTGGACCAAGAACCAGCATGTCAATGTGCTCTTGGTAACATGCATTTTGTGAGACCTTTTTATTTTGCCCTGTTTTTTCAAAGCTCCAGAGGAGGCTCTTCCGTGCAGTCACTGACGTCTGACTGCAAGTAGGTAATGAGATAAAACAGCCAGACAGCCTTGCTGAAAGTTGAAATTACCATAGGTAAATCACGTGTGCGGCAACTTCGCTTACCCTTCACCTCCTTCCTGCAGGATCTGATCCAGGAGCTGGTTTGTGTGAGTGTGTTAACAGGCTTGTGCTCTGCCGCCCACCACAGGCTGCTCAGCTCCTCTTGTGCTGCTACAGGAGAGCAGGGCTGGAGGCAGAGGTGCTGTGGGGGGAGCTTGGGGTGCTCCAGGAGCTGGGGAAAGCTGGGAAGGTCCTCGCTTCCATGGAGGTTTTTCCCCCCCATGTTTTCCTGGCATGCACCCCACGGCCATGCCCCATCTCTGCTGCCCTGGCACCCCTTGCCACAGGGCTGCAGGGAGGAAATCCTTCCCTGTTAGGGTTGTGAGAAGGGTGCCCAGAGAAGCTGTGGTTGCCCCATCCCTGGAAGTGCCCAAGGCCAGGTTGGACGGGCTTGGAGCAACCTGGGAGAGTAGAAGGTGTCCCTGCCCATGGCAGGGGGTGGCACTGGATGGGCTTTAAGGTTCCATCCAACCCAATCCATTTTGGGATTCTGTGACATGATTCTGGGGCTCTTGGCTTTTGCACTCTCCAAGCCTTGGGTGCTGTGGCTCCAGGTGCTGTAGCTGTGGCTCTCCATGATTTTGTGGCCAAACAGAGCCCTGGTAACCTGCAGTGAGGCTGTGGGCTGCTCTCCCACTGTGACCCATGGCTGTCACCACTCTCCTCCCAGTTCCCTTTGCTCTGGGTGACAGGTTCTTGGGCAGAGGAGACACAGGATCATTTTAGAAGTGTCCAGGCAGCATCCTGAGCTCGTATGGGATTTCCACCTGTTGTGATGGTGTGACTGGGGAGAAAAGGTGGGGTTTTGGAGCACAGCCAGCCTTGGCCCTTTCCTCCACATTTCATCAGCCCTGTTGTGATCACATTGATAAAGTCACAGGGATCACCAGGGCGCTGGGGAGCTACTGGGATATAATTAGGGTTTTGGTTCACTTTCCTGGCTGCTTTCCCGTTAGGGGAGGGACAGCAGGGATTATGGATGGAGCAGATGTGTGGAGGGAGGGGACGTTTGGCTTGCATGGGTGGTTAATGCCGTGTACAGGCCAATGCTGGGGGGTTGAAGTCTGTTATCCCAGGCATGAGGGATGAAGAAACCTCTTGGGCTCATCCCCCTCACATGCACTAGCCCCAGATTGCTCCTCTCTGCTGGGATTGCACAGCTGCTCCCAAAGGAGGGGTTGGGAGCAGCTCACGGCTCTGAACTCCCTCCTCTCCCTGTACTCCTCTACAGGAGCCAGATGTGAGCAGCAGGTTTAGGGAGAAAATGCTGCTACCCTGGGACAGTTCCAGCAGCCTTGTGTGTTATTCCTGATTTTTTTTGTGGGCATTTAAAGCACTTTTTACCCCAGGTGCCACTTGCCTGTGAACCTGGTGGTGCCTGCCTGGCCAGGATGGCTCTTTGCCATCAGTGTCGGTGCTTCCACCACATCGTGCCTGTGGCAGCAAAGTGCAGCTCGAGGTGCTGCTGGGTGGTGTCCTTGCCCCACAACAACCATGTGAGCCTGTTGGGAACTTTTCTCCATGGAACTGGCCAAAAAGCTCACATTTTGTGCCATTTGGTGGGATAGCCAGTGATCGAAGTTTGGAAAACCCTCTCCAGCCATCACCTTGGCTTTTGGGAAGGTCTGCAGGGTCCAGGTTTGTCTGGAAGCTGCTGGAAGGAGCACAGAGTAGGTGTGGGGTTTTCTATAGGAGTGTGGGGTGCAGGATGTGGATGCTGCTTGGTTGGCCAACCCAAGGCAACCTCTTTGGCTTGGGTTGACCCTCACACCTCCAGCTGTAGACCCCTGAGTGCCCTGGGAGCCAGGCCTGCTGGTATTCCCAGCCCGGCAGGAAGCTCTGCAAAGCTCATAAGAGCGGCACTGGGGAATAATGAGATTTCCAGACTAATTTGGCCGGATTCAAGAACTTCCACTGAAGCATCTGCACCCGGGGGAGTCGCCCAAGTCTCCGGCAGATCTGGTGCTGCTGATCCCCAGGGTTGTCCTCTTCTCCTCTGCAGTCATTGAGCGCCAGTACAAGACCCTGTACTCCCTGGGGAGTGAAGATGGGAAACCTCACCATGGTGGCACTAGGGCAGTGCAGGGCCTGAAATTATCCAGAGCTCCAGACGATGGCTGTTGGAGGTGGCTCTTCATGGCTGTGGGGGTGCTCATGGCTTGGTCTGTCTTTGCTCTGATTCCTCTGCTCAGCTGTATTTGCAGGAGAGGTTGTGGCATGACGGGACAAGGACACCTGTCCCTCCTTCCCCTCTAGGCTGGAAGTGAAATGGGTTTATTTAGTGGGAGGTACAGGGATTTGATTGATCTCATTTGTTGGTTTCCTTGGATGACAATTACCTTGGTCATGTTCCCTCACCCCCATGAAGCAGAAATCCAGGTCCAGCTGCGATGGAAGAGGGCTGGCCAGCATGGGTAGAGGTCATCTTGCCTCGATCCAATCTTTCCTCTTCCCGAGCTGTGTCCAAAACTGGCACTGCTGTGTGTATGACCATCTCTGTGTGTGGGTGACCTTAGGGAGCTGTGGCTGCTCGTGTTTGGTGAAGCCCCTTGCTGCTGGGGAGGGCCGTGCGAGCCAGCGTGCACAGAGGTGGTGGTGAGCTCCTGCACATGTGTGCCTGGCGCATGGTGCAGGGACCACCTGGGACTCGTCTCCTACACTGAGGGGGTGGAGGATAAAGTTGACAAGGCCAATTTGGAACAGTGCAATTTAAGATTCAAGTATCAAGATGCAAATGAAGCCCGTTTTTTCTTCCCACTCCCAAGTGACTGCGGTTCCCTCTCCAGGAAACTCCTGCCATGATCCCTGCACCAAGCTCTGGTCCCTCTGTGGTCTTGCCGGGCTTTTGCCATCGGGCTGATTACCATGACAGTTTGCTGCAAGGCTGCAGATATTTGCTTCCCCTTTGGTTGTTTTGCCTGTGCATCGGGGAGCAGCAAAGATGCCACGCTGGCAGCTGTGAGCAGATGGGGTCAGATCTGTTATCATGTATTCCTCCCACCCCTCTCCTCGGAGGGGAGGAGGACATTTTGCATTTTAAATGCATATAAATCCCATAGAGCAAGAGGAAAGAATATCTATTGGGTTTGCAGGGCTGCAGGGTGATGCCTTTGGCACTGCAGGGCTGTTTCAGCATTACCTGTGCGTTGCTGGGCTTCTGCTTTGGTCCCCAAAGAGTTGGGATAGGGGTTGAGCAGAGGCTCCAAACTGTTTGTGCAGTGTTTGGCTTTTGCTTTGGTTTGCAAACAGCCGAGATGGCAGCTCAGAGCAGCCTCTGGATCCCCCATCCTGGTGGGTTCTTGCTGTCCTTCCCATCATGGTACCAATGTTTTCTGCATTTCTCTCTCTCTCTCCAGTGGCATTGGAAGTGGAATGTGTGTATCCATGGGTACAAGCTTCCCTGAAAGGCTCCCTGGATTAGTCGATGCTGCTGAGGACCTAGAGGGTCAGACACCAGTGCTGAGGGTCACCCACTTGGTGACCACCCCTGGGTTTACTGACCCTCCCTGCCCAGCATGAGTGGTTGTGCCAGGACTGGATACGGCTGTTCCCACCATGCACAGACCCCTCGCAGGCTGTTCAGCAGGAAAGAGGTTAACAGGAAGGAGGCAGACTAAGCTCTGGCTGCCAACTCCGACCCTGCTTTGGAGTGGGGAGCAGCTGGGAGCTGCAAGAGCAGTGCGAAAATAACCTTATAAGGCCAAGACACGCCGGCTCCAGCCTCTGCACAGCCCCGGCCGGGCTCGCTCTGCTCCAGCACCCGCTCGCCAGATGGGTGCCCGTGGGGACAGGGCTTCACATGGGATATGTGGCCCCAAACTTGCTGCCTGGTCTCCCCTGGGATGGGTGCTGCCCATGCTTAGGTGAGGTGGCACTGGGTGGGAGAGGAGCCCAAGGGTGCTCCCGGCCAGTTCGCAGGCAGCTCCTGGCCTCGCTCGGTGTTTAGACTTGCTGTCTGTGGACATAAACACCAGATCTGCTTAAAAGTGGCCCCTGGCTGAACTCTCCTGCACTTCACCCCCTTCTCAAACTGCTCCCGGGGAAGAAAATTCCTTCCCACTGGCAAAAGGGGAGCTGATGTTGTTTTATGTCCTGATGGAGGCTCAGGAGGGCTCTTCAGGGGCTGGCATGCAGGGACAGGTGTGTGTGGCACTT
Source organism: Rhipidura dahli (assembly GCA_013399225.1). Classification (NCBI taxonomy): domain Eukaryota; kingdom Metazoa; phylum Chordata; class Aves; order Passeriformes; family Rhipiduridae; genus Rhipidura; species Rhipidura dahli. The sequence goes on along the minus strand of VXAC01000707.1, from coordinate 673,118 downwards.
GCTAACCCATCCCACCTCCTTGGGGTGGGTGACCTGGGGCTGTGGAGAATTCCTTTAGCAAAACAAATCTCAGGAGCTGGCTGTCGGCACCTGTGATGAACAAGCCAGGGTCAACAGTGGGGAAATCTGTAGTGGGGCTGGGGGAAGTGGCATTTACGGCATTTATCCACCTGGGGGATGTTCTGCATTGCTGGCTGGATTACACCAGGGCAAGTGTCTTGTCCACTCCTTGTGTTGGCACAGGTTTGTTGCCAGTACAGAGGCACACTGGCATGTGCCAAGGCCACATCTGCAGGGCACTGCTCATGTCTCCATCTGTGAAAGGCGTAATGGCTTCTGGCAGGCTGGTGAATCCAGGCAGTGGTGACATTTGGGGGCACCTTCCCCAGTTTCTTGCACAGGGGCACAAGGTGTGAGTACTGAAGTGCAGGGGACATGTGTTGCTTGATACTTCCATGTGAATATGGCATTGAGGACATGGTTTAATGGTGAACGCGGTGGTGATGCCGGATTGGTGGTTGGACTGGATGATAAAGATCTTTTCCAACCCTTATGATTCTGTGATTCCCCTGCCAGTGGTAAAAAGCTGCTTTTACATTCCCTGGTGCATGGCCAGAGGTTTCTCGGTGGCTTTCACTGAACAATGGATGCTGATACAGGAGGTTTGCAGGTGGGAAAGGTGTGCTCAGGTGGCCAAGAAAAGATACCTCCCTTTTGCTTGGATGGCACAGGGAAAGCAGAGCTGCCATGGGCGTGTGGGAGCACAACCTTCTGCTGCCCTTTGATGGATGACTGCTCCAGTCCATCCTTTTGCAGAGCCTGCAGAGGTTGTTTTCAAGAGCCTTTGTCTAATTTAATAAATCCAGGATGCTCAGCCTGCCAGCTGATCTATAAGTGTAATAAAATCTGCCCAGCGCAGCGCTCCGGCCCCGTTGTGGCCCTGTCGATAGCCTCGTGCCTGGTGGCAGGGGGCCCAAGAGGCTCATTAAAGCCCTGCTGCCATGCCAGCCGTGCTTGCCTGGCGCCTGGGCAGCTTGGGGCAGGCTGAGCCAACCCTGTGTGTGCACGGAGCATCCCCAGCTGGGATTGCAGCAATGCAAGCTCCCCTTGCATTGCTGAAAAGGGGTGGCTCTACATCTGAAAAAGGATCCTCTGCAACCATCTGAAAGGTGGTAGCCAGCTGTGGGTCAATCTCTTCTCACAGCTAGCAAGAGATAGGACGAGAGGAAACAGTCTCAAGATGCTCCAGGGGAGGTTTAGACTGGATATTAGGAGAAGTTTCTTTACTGAAAGGGTGGTCAGGCATTGGAACAGGCTGCCCAGAAAAGTGGTGGAGTCATCATCCCTGGAAGTGTTTAAAAACCATATAGATGTGGTGCTTAGGGACATAGTTTAGTGGAGGACTTGGTAGTGCCCTGGGTTAATGATGGGAGGTGTTTCTATGATTCTGTAACTTTTGAAGGAGTTGGTGCTTTCTTGATGGCCTCCAGGTGGGAATGGTGGACATGGCTCTGGTTTGGGCTCCCAGTGCCATGCTGGTGCTGGGAGCTGCCTGTCCAAGCTGTGTCTGTGCCCTTGCCCAAGCCGTGGTTGTCTCCCATGTTGCCCTGAGGTGACAATGGGACAGCAGGGTCTCGCTCCCTTTTGTTTGCATCCTGCCTGGGGCACCGTGATCAGCTGAGCCTGGGCACAGGGATGGGTGAAGCTTTTAGCAAACCCAAGAGCTGCCTTTGCAGAGCACTCAGGAGTGCTGCGAATGAGCTGTGCTCGGCAGCCACCCTCATGAATATTTTAGCTGGGAGAATTAACATTTGTCAAGACACATTTATGGAGGCAGCGTGGATGTCTCTTCCCCAGGCGCTGCAGGCTCGCTGCTGCTCGGGGCAGTGCTGGGAGCCAGGGCAGAGCCAGCCAGATCCTGGATCCTGAGCCCAGAGTGGGACAGCAGAGCCGTGGTCTCCCCTGGGACAGCCAGGCCCTGGTGCCAAGGCAACCAGCTCGCCATGCAAGATAGACAAATGGTTGTGGTTTTTTTTTTCTCTTCCCCTCCTGGTTCTTGGCAGAAAGTAAAATGTCCCTTTTGTTTGGTTTCCTCCTCCCCCTGCCCCATTGCCTTTCTTTAAAGGTTGTGTTCCAGATTTCATCAACCCACGTTGTGTAATAGCCCCGGAGAACGGGTTGGGCATTGGCCATATCCCATGGAGGCCGTAGCAGAGCCTCTCCTCGGGAGCTTGACCGTGGGGTTACCTGCTCCAAAAACATCCTGTGTACAGCTCCTGAGCAAAGCTCCCTTATGTTTTGTATCAAGCTGCCATGATCCCCATGTGTTAGAAATGACAGGGAATGTCCTTGGAAAAAAATTCAGCAATTTTTAAATCTAAAGAATCCTGTTTTTCTACTTCAGCCCTGCAGTGCCTTATGGAAATGAGGGACTTTCCAGATAAACCCTTTTGATTTACAGCATCAACTCCTGTACCTGGGAGTTCATCACCCATGGAGCATGCAGCACTGTGCAGGAGGATGCAGCAATGCCCTGCTTGGGATTTCTTCCTTCAGACTTCTGAGAGGTCCCCATTCTTTCTGTCCCTCCTTTCCACTGCCCAAGTAGGTAGGGAGGTGCTGCAGTTGCTGAGCTCTGCATCCTAGGAGCATCCACCCAAAGATCCCTGCATCTCATCCAGAGGCTGCTGGTATTGTTGATGTGGTGAGCATGGAATGACTCACGCCCTGGGCACCCGGGGAGGGAGAGGAGGAGGAGGAGGAGAAGGAGAGCACTCCATAGGCTTTGTGTGTTATAGAGAGGGACACTGTGAGCACGTGTGTGTGTCAATAGGGATCTGTCATTCCAGAGGGAAACAGCAACGCAATTGTTTCTTGTCTCCGGTTCTTCTGCTGGTACTGCCAGTGTGGAGAGCTGTAGCTGCTCCTGTGGTGCAAGTGCTCCCTTTCCTGTGCTGGTGAGGGGTGGGGACTGCTCAAGTGACTGGGCTGGAAGCACCTGGTGGCCTCAAGGAGATCTGGTGATGGTGGCCATAAGGGTGCCCTCTGCTTCCACAGAGGTGCACCTTGCTGCTCTTCTACTCCTATCCCCAGTTGAATGGCACATACAGCAACCAGATCCAGTTCTGGGATTGCTGTGGGCTCCATCACATTGGCAGCAACATGGGAGATGGCAAAGGCTGGGCCAGTGCCTGAGGACAGGCAGCAACCAGCAGCTGGAGCAGGAGCTGAGCCTGAGCATCCACTCCTGCCTCACCCAGACATGAAGCCACCCTGGGGCCTGATGCTGGATTCAGCCCTGTATTAAAGCATCTGCACTTCCAAGGGCTGGTTGAAATCCCAGCCTTGTTGTTTTGGTGTCTCTGCCATGCAACACCTCTCTGCTTCTGCATTTATTTATTCCCTTGCAACTGCTGGAGCCACAAAGTCCTCACCTGGCCAGGGACCAGCTTTGCTCATCCTTCTCCAAGGTTTTCCAGCCTTGAGAAGCCCCCCAGCCCAGAAACAGGTGCTTAGAGGCAGAGAAGGGGTCCAAGCCATGTCCTTTACCTTGATGGAGTTTGTGTGTGCGCACACGCGTTTCCACCAGGCACCATTTGCATTTTGCTTCACTTCAAAGTGCCTGCGCTGCCTCCAAGGAAGGAAACAAGGGGTGTAAAGGAATTTACATCCCAAGCGAGTAAGGCTGCTGGTCTGTCAGGTTTCATCTACTGCTGAGGAGTGCAGGGGAGCTGCTGTGGGATGGAGGGTTCATCCCTGGGGCCGCAGGTGGAAGAGGGTCATTCCCAGCTTTGCTCCCAGCCCTTTGCTGGTGTCTGGCTCAGAGGTGCGATGGTGGATGGAAACCCACGTGTCAGGCTGTGTGAGATGCCAGCGTTCACCCTCCACAGGGAGGGCTGAGTGGCAAAACCACTTTGCAGGGCCAGCCCGGCAGTGCGGGGGCCCCAAACCGGCTCCTCCGCTCCCAGCACTCTGGTCAGGGCTGGGTGTGAGCAGCGGGAGCGGCCGCCCTGAACTGCCATGGGCTTGGAGGGTGTTGGTTCTTCCTCTCCTCCTGTGCCAGCTCCCTGCCAAATCCCTTGGGGGCCTTACAGGGAGTCAAGGGACCAAGTGGCCCAGGATCTCCCTGTGGGACTGGGGCTCTGTTCCTGCTCCTCACCTCCCGTCCTTGTTGAATTTCCTGGTGCAAAACTGCTCTGGGAGGTGAAGGAGGTTGGACCCAAACCTTACAGTCCTGGAGGCCTTGGCTGTGCTGGAGGCCAGCGAGACAAAAACTTTTCTGAGACTCCACTTGGAACAGGAGAAAGTTTTTCCGTTGGGTTTTTATAGCTCCCGGAAAGCAGAGTTTTATTTTTGTTGTCTAAGACAAAAAATCCTCTTAGGAGCTGACTACCCGCAGCGGTGCAGGGCAGGAGGCTGGGCATGCGCCATGCTGGGGGTCTGGGCTGGGCTTTGCTTTCCCTCCCTCCATCCTGGGGGTTCTCTGGATGCTGATTTCCACAAGGAAAGGAGGAGAGTTTGATGTCCATGATGTACAACTGGTCCCATTCACGTACCTGGTGCAGCAGCCCCTGTGACGGCTCCTTGCCACCCCTGTGCTGTCATAGGATTCTCCCACCCAGGGACACAGCTGCAGGGAAAGCCCTTTCCTGGGGAAAGGGGCTATTTCCCACTGCCTACAGTTGGTAAAACTCAGAGCTTTGGGGGATGGATCTGAATTTTCTGGGTTTGTAGGCTGGGGCCATTGAGCTCTCTCCAGTCACCCTTTCTTTGCATGGCACAGGCTGCTTTTGGAGGGGTTTTGCTGGCAGGGGAGCTGGTTTCCATGGTAAAAACCTTAACAGCATCTGCCAGAAATCCGTCTCCTTGTTGGCCCAGCCATCTGGAGGGCACAAGGAGGCTTTGGCAGGGTGAGGAGGTGTCCGCAGGCTGCTTTAGGTTCTCCTTTGGTGCCATTGGCAGCTCAGAGGGATCTCTCCCTCAGTCGTTTATGTCCCAGGTGCAGGTTTGCCCTGGAATGCTGGAAGGACCCCATTGTCACCAGGCCTGGTGGGGACAGGCAGGCTGGGAGCCATGGAATTCTCAGGGGGGAGGGCTGCGGGCACCAGGAACGAGTGGATACACTGTAATCGGATGAGCCAGCGCTGCTCCAGATGGACCTGTCAGCTCTTGTCAGTGCTGACACCCCTCTGGATGTCCCTCAATGTCCCCTTGGGCCACAGGGGCTACCACCTGTCCCACTTCACCAGGTCTGCTTGGAGCAATGAGGCCCGAGAGGCAACACTGTTCACAAAACCCACCAAGCAAAGTTCCTTCCATGTTGCAGTCCCTTCCTGGCAAACTCCATGGGGTTTTTTAATTTTAATGGGAAAAACCTGGCACTTGTGTCTTTCTGTTTGTCCCTGAGCCATGCTGTGCTGAGGGCAGTGGGACTTGCTGCTTTGCCACCCTTGTCCCCAGGTGCCATCCACCAGCCCAGATGGTTTGCAGCTGCAGACCTAAAGCTGGCCACTTGGTGCCTTTCCTTGGTGTCTGGGTGCCACAGCAGGGCAACCATCCTTCCCTGGATATTCAGCATAGGAGAAGCACCTTACTGGCAGCAGTGGGCCAGAATGGTCTGGCAGGAGTTGTACCTGTTGGTCTGTGTCCCCAGATGTGCAGCACAGAGTTTTGCTGTGTGCTGGGATCTGGGTACTTGTGGACAAAGCATCCTGGTGTCTGCCAGGAGAAGGTTTTAGGGCTCAGCTGTGCACTCCTCTGCTCTTCTCTCCGTAAAGTTGCTCTTTTCTCCTTTCCCTCGCAGCCGACCACCCTCCCACAAGGCACCATCAACATGAACCAGTGCACGGATGTGGTGGATGGGGAGAGCCGGACAGGGCAGAAATTCTCCTTGTGCATCCTGACACCGGAGAAGGAGCATTTCATCCGGGCCGAGAACAAGGAGATCATCAGTGGGTGAGTGCAGATCTGAGCCACTCCCAGGCTCTTCCATTAGCCAGGAGGAGGAGGAGGAGGGTACTCAAGGCTGAGTGCTATGGCTGTGCATACCCAGGCTGATCCTGGGTGCTGGAGATCCTGATGGGTGCTGTGGTGACCCCACAGTGCTTTTAGGGATCCCACCAGGTACCCAGCCCATTGGCACAGGTCCTGTCCCCACACCAGTGGCAGGTCCCGTAATTCTGTGGCTGGCATGTCCGAGCCTGAGTGCCACACACCCTCTGGTCCTCATCCATCCCTGGGCAGACATGTAATCATGGGGTGGATGCTCCCCACGTCCCTGGTCCCAGGGGAGCATCTGACCTCCAAGGATCATTAAAATATCACGGGAATGCAGTGGCTCAGTGACACTGAAGATTAGACCGCTAAAATGAGCAAATCGGGGTAAATTTCCCAACTCCAGGTGTTGGATGGTGACCTAGAAACATCCTCTTCCATCACTCACATGCCAGCTGGGATTGAAGCTGGTGCTGGTGAAGGTGCAGAGCTCTGGGAGAGCTGAGCTGCCAGCACTCTGCCAGTGACAGAGTGTGGCTGTGCTGCTGCTCACCTGAGAGCCTTTCCCACATGGAGTGCCCAGAGCTCAGTGCCGCCTTCCCAAAATTTGTTGACATCTGAAGCTCGAGCAGGAAGTTGAAGGGGTGAAGAATTGCTCTTTCCTAGTGTTCCTGAGGAATGGCATCTCCCACCTCGCCCAGCCGTGGCAGCAGGAGAGTCAGCACTTTTTGCTGAGATTTCTATTTCCAAGCCTTGTCTTCACTTGTGACTCCCCTTGGTTTGTAAATACTTGTTGAAATAGACATTTTTCTACCAAGATCTTGGGATTTTGACCAGATGAGTGTTTCCATGCATTGAAATTTCCCTGCCCTGCTGAGACAAGTGAGCACAGGTAAACCTTGGGTTAGCAAACCTGTCCCCCAGCCCCATTTACGGTGACACATCGCAGTGGCTTCAGAGCTGGGATGCAGAGCCCTGTGGGAATCACGGCGCAGGGGAGCCAGCTCTTCTCCTCCCTGGCAGGAACAGTGACTATGCCCCAAATCGTGGCCAGCCCCTATGCTCTGCTCTCTCCACCCTCTCCCCACGCTCCAGTTCCCAGCTTAGCCTTTGTTGCTGGTCCTGCCTGCTGCGGGAGGGAGAGGCATTGCGGAGCGAGGTGGGGCTGATTTATTGCTCATCGGCCCAGCGATGGGTTTTGAAGCAGTGCGTTTGCTCCTGACTGCAGGCATTAATCATCCCCGAGCAGTCCCACTCTGGGGCTGAGCCAGGCTGGTTTCGTTTGCAGTTGCAGCACAACAGGAAGATTTCCCTGGCTGGGGGAGAAATTTGTTTTTACGTTCATTCTGTGCTTCTGGCGTTTATTGCTTAACCAAACCCCACTTGATGTGGTCATCTCTGAACGCTTTACAGCAGCAGCGTGCAGAGCTGGGGGGAGAAGGAAAGGGGAGCAGGGGCATTTGAAGCAGGAATGTTTTCCAGTGGTCCAGGGATCCCTGTGGAGTTCTCAGAGATGCGGGGGCAGGTTGTCAGGCCACGGTGGGAGGACATGGGACTTCTCAATGCCGAGTTCACGCTGCTCTTCCTTAGACAAAAGCGCTTTGTCTGCAGTGTGAGGGTGTTGGCATCGCTCAAGGGGGACGGTCCTGCTGGAAGCTCTGTCCCTCTCCTCTGTCTTTCAGGATCCTTGAATCCCTGCCCCATGTCAGCCTTGGCTGTAGCTTCACTTCAGCAGAGAGCAGGGTTTGAGCCAGAAAACCCCAGGGTCGTCTCTCTTTTCCTGCCTTATTTTCCCCCCAGGAGTTGGGTGGGATTTCTGGATATCATTCACCAAGCTGACCCTGACCAAGTCAGTGTCACTTCTGTCCCTGTGGCACAGACCTCACCTTCTGCTTTCTCTGCCTGCAGGTGGCTGGAGATGCTGATTGTCTATCCCAGGACAAACAAGCAGAATCAGAAGAAGAAGAGGAAGGTAGAGCCCCCAACTCCCCAGGTAACCCAGGGGGACACACACACTGTCACCCAGTCCCTTGCCTCCTTCTCAGGGCCATGGCCTTGCTCTGCTCCCTGGAGAGATCCCCCTAAAGCATCGGGGTCAGCATCCCTCTGACGCTGCCTATGTGGAGGGTGAGAACTGGGGCAAACCAGGGCAGCATCGGTGCAAATTAATTCCTGGTTATCACTTCCAGGGTCACACACTCCTGCTTTCCTGGCTGCTTTGAGGCCATATTTTGCCCCCTGGGTGCTGTTTTGTGGTGCCACCCCTGCACACAGTCCTGGGAGTGACCACAAAGCCACATGGTCCCTATGGGGGACCAGGAAGAGGTGCTGTTCATGGGCCATTTCGTCAGAAGGAGGATGAAATTCCATCGGGCTCCAGTTACTCCCTTCGAGATGACCCCAGAGATAATGGGAATGATAGGAAAATACTAAAGGCCAGGGCCAGGCTGGGAGCTCCGGGGGCCGGAGCTGGGCTCTCCAGGGACCCGGCAGTGGCTTCGTGCTCACTTTGACTATAAATGGTAAAAAGTGGGGCCGGCCGTGACTCACTCGTTCCTGCCGGGCTCCCACGTGGCCAGAGTGGGGGAGAATCCCACAGATGGGGAACGTGACCCCAAGGCCACCCTCGTCCCTTGCCGGGGCTGAGAACAGCCATGTCCCTGAGGCTGCCTGACCTCCGGGCACACGTCCCACTGCCACAGGGGACTGGCTGGGAGGGCTCCTCCGGCTGTGCTGGGGGACCAAAACCAGCGTCAGGGCTCCCCTGAGCCTTGGTTTTCAGGTCCTCTTTGATGAAGTTCCAAGGATGGCCCTGGTGCAAACTGGGCCATGCATGGGTTTTGTACAGTGTTTGTTTGAATAAGTTTTCATCACTCCACTGGATAAAGATGGACAATGGGAAAAAAGTTAGTGGGGAGACGATCCTTTTTTGAACACTCAGCTGTGAGTCTGAGCCACCCTTGCCAAGGTCTGGGGTCCTCACAGCCTGAACAACCCCTCAAGTGCTGGCTCTAGTGATGCTCCAGGGAAGATGCCTCCTCTCTCTGTGTTACGAGCTGTCGATCCTGAATTCCCAAGAAGAGGACTGCTGCATTTGGGGCACTGCAGGGAGTGGATGTAGCAGGACAGGGATGTTCACTCTGGCTGGAGTGCAACACTAAACCCAGGCTGTGTTCAGGAGGGGGACGGAGTGGAGATGAGAAGAGGCGCAGAGCCAGAAAAACATCATTCTGGGTTACATTTCATCACCATGGCAACTTCTTGGAAACCGTACAGGATCCAAGCTCCTGAGCACCAAATAAGGGAAGTGGCTGTGGGAAGGATGCTGGCTCCCCGTGGGCAGATGGGCTCCCCAGGTGCTTGGGGATGGGGAGCAGGCACATTGTTCCCTTATCTTGGGACAGACCACCTTGTCTTGCTTGCTACCCTCCTTCTACTCTCTCCATCCCATGGCTTCCAGCCCCATAGTGCTGGAAAGAGGCTCAAGTTCACTTTATAAAGCCAACCTCCATGTGGGAAGTGCTGCTGGATGGATGCTGTGCTGTGTCAGGCACTTAGGAGCAACCTGCAAAGGCAGAAGCAGCATCTTTCCTCTGCTTCCTAAATCGTGCAGATGCAGGTGGCTGGTCTGGGGAAGGAAAGAAGATGCTGAGGAGAAAATCAGCATGAAATTCTCCTCTGTGAAATGGCCTCTCCTGAAGTTGGCTGCTGTTCAGTTGCTCTCCATGTGCTAGTGGAGAATGCTTGCACTCTCCTTAAAGATGGCCACACACTAATCAGGCAGTAGATCACATCTTAGAGCTGCTTAGGGAGGGGTGGACACCTCTGTGATATGAAAAAAGAATTTTATATTCTTGCTTTTTCTCACTCTCACATAGTTTTTGCTTGTCTGTGGCAGAGCAGAGCTTGGTTACAGCTGGATGCTCTTGGAGCATCAAGGTAATTTCCAACTTCTCCCATCATTTTGCATCATCCCTCTGCAAAATCACCAGGGTGGGAGCAATGCAGGGAATACCACTCCTGCTGCAGATTTTTGGACAGGGAGTGTTAGGTGTTTACATTTTGCTTTGCAAGTAGGTTGCAGTTTTAGGGGGAAAAAGGCAAATTTCTCTTGCAGCTTTTGCCGTGCTCCGGTGGAGAGGTGCAGGCAGCAGGCGAGACTGGAATGTCTGTGCCTGCCTGCTGCCCATGGGAACTCAAGGCAGGGTTAGGGGCTGAAATGTGGGATTTGAGGCTCTGCCCTGGGTTTGCACAGGGGTGTGGCAGGCTCAGGTAAGCAGAGCATGCCCAGACACACCTCATGCAACCAGAGGCCGGTTTTGCCGATTTTGGTGCATTCTGCCTTTTGGAGTTGTTCATACCCCTGAGCAGCAGAGAGTTAATGTGTCTGCTCCCTCTCGGACTTCTTTTTGGCCCACATCTCTGCCTAATTAAATACATATCTACAAATAATTACGTGGGGTTGTGTGTAAGAGATATAAAGATATATATCCTGAGCTGGTGATTGGCTTTGGGCTTGGATCAATGAAGGAGAGTGTTCGGTGGACCTTGGAGATCGGCCCAATCCTCTGCTTGAGCAGGGTCCCCTTGAGCAGATGCCTGTGAACTCTGGATCGTTTACCTCCAACACTGCATTCCTTTAGTGTAAAATTTCCCAAGGGGATTTTTTTTTTTTTAATTGAGGTCATTTGCTGCTTCTCATGTCTTTGCATGGAGCCAGGACCCACTCCCTGGGAGATCCCCAGTGGCTCCAGCACAGCCCTGCAAGTGCCAGTGGAGGTGCCGGGCTAAAACCCACCTGATGTGGGAGGAGGGGATGGAGAGGATGCTCTTTGCAGCCCTTGTTCCTATCTTTCAGTTGCCAGTTCGTGCACTCCTGTATTCCCCCCTGCTCCATGGAAAGGCAGCAAGCAGCTGGAAAACGTCCCACAATCCGAAGGGGAGTTAATTGTCATTGATTTATTGGTGGCTTTAAGAAGAATAATCTCTGAATGCAGAAGCTTAATACGACAACAGCAAAACATCTGCTAATGAACAAAGCCAAGGAAGGAGTTGGAAAAGCTGCTGCCTCTTCTGGGTCACACTCTGAACCTGGGCTGGCCAGGCCGTGGCCACCAAAGTGGCATCATCCATCATCTGATGGACTCCAGAGCTCCTTGTTAGCAGAGAAGCACTGAAGATGATGGGGAATGTTTTAAAAGAGTGTAAAGCACTGACACATGTCACTGTCTCGTCCCTGTCCCATTGTGATGTGTCATTGGCAGCACCAATGTAGAACTGACACTCTGGGGCAAAGTCTCTAAAAAAACCTTTCTGTGTCTCCTCTGTTTTTAGGAGCCTGGTCCTGCTAAGATGGCTGTGACCAGCAGCAACATTCCCAGCGCTGAGAAGGTCCCTGCCACCAAGTCCACGCTGTGGCAGGAAGAAATGAGGGGCAAAGACCAAGCAGATGGGGGCAGTGGCATTGGCCCAGCCCAGAGCCCCATGCAAGGCCAGGCTGGGGCTGCCAGCTCCATGAAGGATCCTGTGCTGGACAGTAAGGAAGGTGAGGGATGGGGATACCAGCACTGGTGTAACTCTGTGATGGCCATGCTATTGTTCTCCCAGGAACAATGGGGGCTGGGGACAGTCACAGGGCTGGGGACATTTCCCTTATCTTCCCACTCAGTTGGGGAATGTTTTCTGCAGTGAGGTGTCCATTGCCTTGCATCCATGGAGCTGTGGTTGCTGCTGGGCTGCGAAGGACAGGGAGGGAAATGGATGCAGAGCAGTGACTGCAGTTGCCTATTTCTTGGTGTGAAAGTTCAGATCTTTCACCTGTACAAACCTGACCCAAGGGTTGGATCAGCATCCCCAGCTCCCTGCAGACTATCCCACCATCTCCATGGCCATTTGGGCTGGTCAGGGTGGAAAAGCCAGGGGTGCAGGAGGTAGCACAGCGCAGGGCTGGTGCCCAGACCAACTTTACTCGTACATGCCCCTCTCCTGGGTAGAAAAAGGGTGTTTCTTAAAAGCAGTACATGGACTTGAAACCAAGCATGGTGACTTCTCTGTCCCTTAGAGGAGAGCTCCATGAACGGAGACCGGATAGACTGCGGGCGGAAGACACGCGTGGAGAGCGGGTACTTCTCCTTGGAGAAGACCAAACAAGACTCGAAGCTGGAAGAGCAGCAACTGCCGCCCCCACCAAGCCCACCCAGCCCCAGCACCCCGAACAACAGGTACAGTTATCCCAAATCGCCCTCACAGGAGCATGCCCAGCCCTTTCCTTCCCCAGGTATCCGATCAGGCGACCGAATGATTCACAGCTTCTCTCTGAACTCCTTGGACTCGAAGAGCAGTTGCCCCATGCACAAGGACTCCAGCAGCAGAGATGTAGAAAGGGGAGCTGAAAAATCGGGGCGTCCCCTTTCTTTTAAAGCCAGCCGGCAGTACACCACCCTGGCCGACGTTCCCAAGGCCATTAGGATCAGTAATCGTGAGGCCTTCCAGGTGGAGAGGAAGCGGCTAGAGCGGAGAACCCGGGCTCGTAGCCCTGGGAGAGAAGAAGTGGCCCGGCTCTTTGGGAATGAGAGAAGGTAAGGGATGAGTGGCTCATCTCCTTGCATGCTTCCAGCAGCAGTGAGGTTGCGTCCCCAGCGCAGCCTGGATGGAGCAGGTGGAGTTTGCTGGGTGGAGCCTCTTTGTTTTTCAGTTCTCCTGGGTTTAAGGGTGCCCATCCACGCTGACCAGGTGATGGGATGTCTTTAATAGTGGTAGTGAGCAGGTGTCACCCTGCTGGGCTGCTCTGGGAATACAGAATAATTTGGGTTGGAAGGGACCTTAATGTTCATTCAGTTCCATCCTTTACTGTGGGCAGGGACAGCTTCCACTATCCCAGGTTCCTCCAAGCCCCATCCAGCCTGGCCTTGGACACTTCCAGAGGTGGGGCAGCTACAGCTTCTCTGTGCAACGTCTGTCAGTGCCTCACCACCCTCACAGGGAAGAATTCCTTCCTACTGTCTAATCTAAACCTACCCTGGTGTTGGGTGGTGGTGGATGCCCACATTGCCACCAAGCCCACCCTGCTGGCCCCTCCCGGCGCGGCACACGCTGGCAGCCGGCACCATTAATTAGGTTAGCTCTCCTAATGGCGTTAGTGCCAGGTGCCTTACGCAACTGCCTAATGAGCTGAGAGAGGTTTCAAAATGTCACGGCATTAATCTGGGAGAGGAGGGAGAGGCGGCTGCAGTGCCACGGCTGGGCTCAGCGGGCTGCAAAACAGCTTAGTGCGGAGGAGGACGGGGAGGGCGTCCGCAGCGCGCGCCGGGTGCGCTCTGGGCGAGGCCAAGGACGGGCTCCACTCGCCCTGGGAGAGACACATTTGTGCAGTGAGGGCAGTGGAGCAAACTGGGAGATGGGCCCCGGGCGAGAGGGCCGCCTGCCAGTCTGATTTTCCTGCCCTGGTTCTCCTCCGGGCATGTTCTCTCTCGCACGGTTTCAGTAGCAGCTTCTCGTCTGTTTCTTCCCAGCCCCTAAAGGACTGTTTTCCAGACTGGCTTCCGAGAACTGGGAGCAGGTCTGGGATGTGCAGTACAGCCTCATGCTGGTGCCATCAGTCAGCAGGAGGATCCCAAACCTGGCCCAGGGTCTGTGCAGGGAGTGCTGGACTGGGAATAAACAAGGAGAGCTTGGGTTTGGCTTTGTGTGCCTTGGGAATTGGTTTTTCCCCAGGATAGAGGAGGAGGATACTGCCTTGGCCACCCTAGCTTGGGACAGGGCTGAGAAAAGGCTGGTGGCTCTGGTTTTCAGGCTGAGCTGGTGCTGCCTGTGGGTGACATTGTGTCCCTGCTGTGTTCGCTTGCACAGGATGCCTTGTCACATCCCCAGTGTGACAGGACCGTGCATTCCTGCAGTGCCAACAGTCCCTTGCTCCAGCCCTGGGGTATCCTGTAGCATTGGGATCATCCTGCATGGAGCTGGGAAGCAGATTAATAACAGATAACAGGGCTTGGGAGAGGACATTGCTGCCAGAGTCTGTCCTTTTTTGATGTCAGCCCCCCTCATTGCCTGCTGGTGGGTGCCTTTTCCCAGGGAAAGTCTGTTTTTCCCAGCCTAGCTTAGGCTGTTAACAGTTTTCTTTGCTTATCAGTATTGGCAGCAATTCTCCTGTATCAGCCCAGGGCTTTTATCAGAGCAGAACGGGTGTAGGGAGAGGGGCAGGAGCTGCACCAGGCGCTGGGGTCTTACTGCCCACGGGGCTGAGCCTAGTCCAGCTTTTGGGAGGGGGGTAATGGCAGAGAGTAGGGGGAGGGGTCCTCTCCTGCCAGAGGGTTTGGCCATGGATCACAGCCCATGGTGCTGGAGGAATGTGCCGTGAGTAGGGATGGCTCAGTGGGTGTTTAGGGATGGGCACGTTTGTTTTCTCTTCCAGTAACCTGGGAATTGGCCGGTGCAGGTGGCGTGGGTGGAGAGGCCGTGTGTCCTGGAGCTGGGACAGCCATGTTGGAGCTCAGTGGACTCAACAGGGCACAGAGACACTGTCCAGTGTCACACCAGAGAATTAACATTCCCCAGCACCCTGCACAGCTTGGCTTGGCTGCTTTTTAAACTTGAGTTTACTTAGTCCCCACATCCCTCTCATTTTTCTCCTCTGAGCTCAGCCTGTGCTGTTTGAGGTTGGGCAGATACAATAACTCACTGCCATGCTGTGGGGTTGGCTTTTTCCCCCTGGTTTAACACCATTTGTAATAATCCTTCTCAGTAACCCACTAACATGTCTGGGAACACTTGTCCCATGCCAACCCCACAGGCACCAGCCGGGCATCGTGCAGATCTGCCTCTCAGTGCAGCCAGATGAACTCATTCAGATTCTCTTGGTATTTTCAGCTCTTCCACCCATTTTTTTGTAATTCAGTGCAAGTGTCAGAGCTGTGGATGGAAAAGAATTCTTTTAGGTACCCAGTGTTGCATCCTGAGTGCCACACCTGATGGCTTAGCTCCGAATAAAGCAGTTTGTCAAGGCTTCTGGTCCTGTTCCCTTATCGTGAGAAATATTCCAGGATTTAAGTCCAGGAATTTTGTGTGTTGACCATTTATACCTGACGCTGCCTCCACGCCCCATGCAGATGTCTGAGCTCGCAGCCACTCAGAACCAGCAATCAGCAAACAGGAGATAATCTCCACGATTTTGGCAGAGCAGCAGAGTGCGAGTTCCCTCTGCTGGCACGTGGCAGGACGGGGCTGCGGCACCCACCAGGACATCCCACCGGGCTGGGGGGCTGGGATTGAGGCCAGAGAGGTCAAGCCATCTCCAGTCTCCCCTCTCAGACCTGTTCCTAGGGCAAAAGAGCAGGGGCAGCTCTTTGGAAACCCCGTGGATGAAACTCAAAGCATTGCACACAAAATCGCAGCTGAAAAGAGCTGCGGGCATGTCCTTAGACAGCAGTCCCCATGTCCCAGAGGGACTCTGCAGCTGCAGGGATAAATCCCTGCACATCTCAGGATTTCTGTTTGACAAACTTGGCTTTTTGTGCACAGTTCCAGGGGTGCAGCCTGTAAAACCATAGCTTTCCCTGTTGACCCCATGTTCTTCTCACGCTGGCAAGAGTTCACTGTGGTGTCAGCCAGATCTGCTGTAGGAGTGTGGTCAGGGGCTGAGGTATATTTCTAGCATCAATTAATAGCAGAACTGCTTGAAATTGCTTAAAAGACTTTTCTTGCTCAAATTCCTTCTCTGGAGTTTCTTGAGGTGTAAAGCTCTGCTCTGAATTCTGCTTCTCCTCAACAGAGGAACGCCTGCTCTCCCAAATACAGGTTTTCCTTGTAAAACTATCCTCATCATTCTTGTGGACCTCTTGGGAAATTCCTCTTCCTTTTCCTGACACTCACTATCTTTCTTGACACTAAATAATGAATGAATCCAATAAAAACAAAGCTCTTTCTTCCAATCAAAGAAAATCACTTTAATGACAGCTCGTGCTGGTCTTTTGAGCTTTCCTTCCCACTGCACACCCCCTCCACTAACAGCTGAGATCTGCAGCCTGGGTTTAGTGGCCTGGAAAAGATTAACAGCCTGCATGGCCGAGGAATTCCTTGGGATGAGCTTTTGTAGTTGAAAAGCACTAAATAGCACCACAGCTTTTAAAAAGCTTCTTCATACATGTCCCAGCCTTGTTTTGTCCACCCAGAGCTGCTGTGCAGAGGGAGCAGCTCTATCCAACACGTGTGGAGGGGGGGAGAGCCCTTCCCTCCCTGTCCCTCCAGGATCTCTGGCAGTAACCTCTCTGAAATGTTGATCTAATGGGAAAAAAAAAAGATTCTCTCCTGTAATCTGGATGATATTAACCCTTGGGGCTGTGATTTGGTTGCAGTGATTTATTTTTCTCTTCCCTTTTTCAATGACGAATGACTGGAATGATTTTGATTTTGTTTTGTATGTAGATGCAAATATATAATTTCCTCTTCTGTTCATTCATTTTCCAGCCTTGTTTTCTTCCAGGTCTTGTTGCTCTCCACCTTCTCCTGCTGTGTTGCTGTGTGACGTGTCCACCTTTACTTCGCCTGCTTCGCTACCATCTCATCTCAATCTCAAGCCGTAGAACAACCTGGTGGTGCAGCCCCTTTCATGAGAAATCAACCTGCTTTTGATTTTGTTTTTATGTTTTTTTGGTTGGGTTTTTGTTCTTTTTTTTTTTCTCTTGATTTGTTTTTCTTCAGACCTTCACCTAACAGGGCACAGATAATGTTAATTCATGGACCTTTTCCTCCCTCCTGAACTAAGACTTAGAGAAGGCTGGGCCAGTATAAAAAGGGTTAAAAAACTGTGACTCCGAAACAATTCTGTCTGTCAGTGAACACAGAACATGGATTTATGCTCCACAGCCTGGCCTGTGTTGGGCATCTCATGAGCAGAGCATCCCAGGGAAACTGGGAGCTCTGCATGAGCCTGGGATCTGCCCACTCCCAGTTTGCAAGCTGGGAGGCAGCAGGGTCTGAACAGATGTCTCCTAAAAGCATCAAAGATCTTTAAATTTACAAAGCAAAGTCTTCCCCACCAATTTTGTCCTTTCCTCTTTGGTTGTGTCCTGGCAGCCTGGCTCTGAGCGGCAGTGGGGGGCCCCAGCCCCCCAGGGTATGGGATGTGCTCAGACTGGTTGTCTCATTTATGGAATTTGGTGCAAATACTGGTTGAAAATTGAACATCTCCCATTTTTTTGAACCCTTAACATGCTGTTCCTCTTTGTGGGAAGTGTGAAAAATGTTTTTATTTTGGATAACCTGTTCTCCCTCATGTGATTGCCGTTGTGATTTTCATGCACATCAGAGGCTCACACAGAGCAAGCAGCCCCAAGTTTAGATGTGGTACATGTGGGTCCAAATTTTGTGTCAAAGCTTTTTTGAGGAGGTTTGAAACAGAACTTTAAGCCTCACAACTTGGAACACAGCTGGCGTGTGCTGGTGGTGGGTTATTGCTTTATATTCCCAGGTTGTGATTAAAGACATGAGACTGACACTTGCCCGACCCCCCCAGGAATGCAAACTTATTCACCAGCAGGTTCTTTGGAAATTCCTCTCCTGTGGGTCAGCGAGCAGCTTTTCATGCTGAAACAGCATTTCTAATTCCACCTGTTTGCTCATCCTTAGGAGAATCCCATTTGGTTTTGATCCAGAGTTGGCTCCTGCTTCATAAACATTTCTTCCTAGTTCTCTGTCCTCAGAGACACAAGTGCCACAGTGCAATGGGCCACCAAGGCAGTGTCTGAGAGCCCAGGTTGTGCCCCCTGATGTCCAGACTGGATTTTCAGCCCAGTTAAGAGGAAAGGCCCCAGAGGTGCCCTGCTGTGGCACAGGGTGCTCCTCATCTCCTCATGCCCCTTCAGCTGGTGCATCCTGTGAGCCAGAGCCACAGTCTGGGGGCACCTATGGACACCCCTTGCTCCATGCAGTCCTGTGACTGTTCCCTGTGTGGGGCTGAGTTTTCAGAGGGTTCTTGTTGCAGTGAACACACTGGGGGACCCAGAGCCACCCATTATCTCTGCACCCCAGTTTGGTCTGATGTGTCAGTGCTCTGGGGTCTGGGGGGTCATTGACAGCCCCAGTCCTAGAGGGTAGAGGCAAAGCTTAAGCCAAAGCTGCTCCATAATCCCTGCTTCCCAAAGAGCTGTAAAATTCACAAATGAAAAATTTTGGGTGGTTTTGTGAGGGGTTTCTAATTACTGAAGAAGATGCTACATGCAGAGCTGAATAACGTGAGGTTTTTCCCCACTTTGTGGGTAAAATGATGTCAGATCAGGGTTTTTGCCCTGGATTTGGATTTGCTGGAGCTCGCAGAGAAACAGGGACCAAAAGCCAGGTGTGCATGAACTCTGGGTTGAGTAATTCTGCAACCTTAAATGTGCGGGGTTGTACAGCTCCGCACAGTTCCTGCTCTTGGGTTTAAACCATCTCTGGTTTCCCTTTTGTCTCTATTTTCCAGGAGATCCCAGGTAATTGAGAAGTTTGAGGCACTAGATATTGAGAACGCAGAGCACATGGAAACAAACGTGTCGGGAGGCGCTGCCCTCTCCAGCGAGACGCGGCAGGGCAGGAGCGAGAAGAGGGTTTTCCCACGGAAACGGGTGAGATGCTCAGCCAGGGTCTCCTGGAAGATGAAACCTGGAATCCTGCAGCCTGGGATAGAGGGTTTAGCTCCAGGGTTTGTCCCTGGATGTGGAGCTGGAGTCGCAGGCAGCTCCTGCGGGAGCTGAGCTGTTGTGTGTGCTCTGCGCAAATTTTCCTGCTCTGCTCCTTTGGCCCAGGTGTAGATCAGAGTAAGGAAAATAAGGCTGTCTCTTCTTCTTTCTCCAAAATACAACGGGAAACTTCAGGGCTGGCATGGCAGGACACATCAGGGTAGGGTGAAGTAACAAAAGAAACAGGTTTTAGAGTCCCAGATATGCTTGGATATAATGGGAACAAATTAATGCCTGAAAGGACGAAAAAATGTATTGCCAAGGAAATGGCACTTATTCTGAGCCTGAGATGCCCCTTAAATAAAGCAGATTTTTATGCCATGAGCCAAGAGAGCAGGACTCTGTCCTAGTTCCTGCACTGATCTGGGCTAATGCTGTTCACACAGGACTTCACTTGTGAAGGAGCAGCTGTGGGCTCCATCCTGGACGTGTCTGCATCACCTCTGTCTCCACACCGCCGGGCAAAGTCACTGGACAGAAGGTCCACAGAGTCCTCTATGACGGTGAGCCACCAGGGCCATGTCCCCTGCCTTGGGGGAGGATGTGAGAGGCCCTTCCCAGCAGGTGTCATGGAAACTGCACTGTTGATGCTTTCCTCACAGCCAGCACATAGGTGGAAATAGGATGCCCTCAGATCTGGAGCAGGTTCAGGGACCTGAATCAGTTGTGACCAATCCTGAAAGTCTCAGGGGCTCAGCTGGAGAAGGGCCACACTTTTTGCCTGCTGCAGAAATTTAAAGCCAGAGTCTTGCAGGGAGCACTTCTCCTTAAAGTACAGCAGCAAAAGTACAGCAGCAGCTGGGGAAGCAGACCCCATTTTGCTGGTTATTTTCCCCTGGAATACCCCATTTCCTCGATGCTTTGTGTGATGTGTCAGACACTCATGCTGTGAAGTGCTGGGGTCACCTCACCTGGCTGGAGCCTCTCTTTGCCCCATGGTGTCCCCCAGCAGAGGCTGCAGCAGAGCATTTCCAACTCAACAGAGAGTCAGTGCAGTTTCTGGACTGGGACCAACTGCTGTGTCATGACTGAGGTATTTTCATAGGATCACAGAATGGTTTGGGATGGAAAGGACCTTAAAGATCATCTTGTTCCAACTCCCCTGCTAGGGAGAGGGACACTATCCACTAGACCAGGCTGAGCAAACACATGTCCCAGTTTTCTAATGCCATTTCCTTGATGTTTATGCAATTGGAAGTGGTTGTGAGTGGGATGAAGGCTGCAAGGAAGGGCTGAACCTTCCCTCCTGGTTTTTCCTCCCTTTGCATATTTCAGATGCTCACCAGGCCTGGAGGCAAACAGTGCAGAACAAACACGAAGTGCTCTCCTCTCCCTCACCACCCTTCTGCAGGGACAAAATAAATACACTTGCTAATCTCTCAAATAGATTACAGGGTTACTGTAAATACAAATTGCATTTTTTGTGGATGGACAGCTTCTATTCAAGGACTTATCAGAAAAATGCAGTAGCTTAGTGTTTCTGGAGCTTTTCCTGTAGACTTGTACAGGCACAAGTGTGATTTTAAATTCTTGGTGGGAATAAAAAGTGCAAGAAGTGCATATGAAGTGGCAGTGCACATTACATAGTGAAGGGAAGAAAGTCATGGAGGTTTAGATTAGATATCAAGAAGAAACTCTTCTCTGTGAGGGTGGGGAGGCCCTGGCACAAGTTGCCCAGAGAAGCTGTGGCTGCCCTGTCCCTGGAAGTGTCCAAGGCCAGGTTGGACAGGGCTTGGAGCAACCTGGGATAGTGGAAGGTGTCCCTCCCCATGGCAGGGGCTGGGACTGGATGATTTTACTGTTTCTTCCTACCCAAAACATTCTATAATTCAGTGCTTTACTTTCCTCCTGTGTTTTTGTGGAGCAGGACTGGGTTCCCACCACCATGGGATCACTCAAATGTGGGATGTGCTGCCCCACAGGTTTGATTGAATAGACTTCCAGACCCAATTTCCATTGCTGCCCTTGCTGTAGCCCATTTCAGATGCTGCAGCTGGATTTCACACACTGCTGTCCTTTCCTCCTCCACTCTGCAGCACGTGGAGCAGCTGGAGGAGCTCATCCTCGGGGGAGTGAAAGCATTTCCACCACATCCTTCCCTGCACACAGGCAGGGCCGGGAGGAAGGGCTGGCAGCAGTTATCCCACGCTGTCTTGCTTGCTTTTTTCAGGAGTTCAGCATCCCCATGCACCCACATTGGAGGAAAAAGCAGGTGTCGTTTGGGTGGTGCAGGGCTCGGATTCCCTGTATTTCCAGCCTTGGGAACTCAGCCTGTTTTGAACCCTGCAGCCTTGCATCAACAGCACATAGTTTTTCTTTCATAATATATAATAGAGGGTAAAACTGCCTGAAGTCTTGCTAATTCCTTGTTTATCCTTTCTCTGTAATGCTGGTGTAGCATTTGCAGGAGAAATGGTAGGAAGGGAACAGCCTGAGTAAACTGTGCAGCAGGTGTGTGCTCCTCTGGGAACAAGCAGTTAGCCACCATGCAGTGTAATGATCCAGTTTGGGCTAGTTGGCCTTCAAAGGTCCCTTCCAAGCCAAACTGGTTTGTTATTCTATGAATTTAACTGTTGTTGGTCTCTTACTGCTCTGCTGGGTTTTATCAAGTCGCTGCTGTTGCCTTCTGGGTGCAGACACTTCTTCCCTCTCTTGATCCCTCTCTCCTTTCTTCCAGCCCGACCTGCTGAACTTCAAGAAGGGCTGGTTGACAAAGCAATATGAGGATGGGCAGGTGAGTCAGGAGAAAGCTCTGCCCTTCGTGTCAGTGTTTGGTGCTGTGGTCAGTCCTGGTTTCTGGCAGCTCACTCCAACATCCTGGCTGTGCTGGCTGCTCATGGAGTTGCTCTTGGTGCTGATGGAGCCCCAGTGTCCTGGGTAGATGAGTATTGGGCTGTCTTGAAGTGGGAATTGCTGGTGCTCTGTCCTAGGGAGGTTTCAAATGTGGATATCATATCATGGGTTTCTAGGGAGCCAGGGCAGCTTGGATGGCAGCACAGGTTTCATGTTCCTGTTCCCTATTTATTAGTCTCATCTCCCTTGCGACCCAGCGACCTCTTTGGTGTCAGAAATGAGGCTCAGGTAAAGTCTCCTGAGTGCTAGGGAAATGGCAAGGCCAATAAATAAATAAATGACACAGAGAAGCAGCTGGTGCCACTTTCCTGCTGCCAATTCCCAAAGGGATGCCGGATATTCTGCTCTACTGGAGCCTTAGGAATGGGCACTGGTGCCAAGGCAGCATGGATGGCCCTGGCTGTTTGCAAACCACCCCTTCCCTGGATTTCCTTCCCTCCTGCTCAGCTGTCAAGGGAAAATGAGGGCAATTTGCCTGTGGCTGTGGGTGGCCCAGGCTCTGTGGTGGGTACCCCTGGTCCAAGGACACATCCATAGACAGCCAAAGGGGAATTGGCAGCTGGAGTGAGTGCTTTATTGACTGAAAGTTGCCTTGGGTGAGCCTGTGCTGGAAGCGTGCAGGAGGCAGATTTGTATAGAGCAAGGGCCGGGAACAGACTCCCAGTTTAATTTCTAGGTACTGCAGATAAAACATGAATGTGCTCTTTTTTTGTGCTAAAAAGGTTTTAAGTGCAGTCCTTGAAAGCCTCATCTTGCAGTGGAGCTAATGGGGAGGCTGTGAGTGCCCCGTGGCTCTCACGGTGTCACTGTCATGTGCAGGATCTCGTGCTCTGCAGGGCGGCAGCACCTGGGAATTTGGGGTCCTGGTGGTGCAAACCATCACTGTCCCCTGCCTTGCTGCCTGTTTGGGTCTCCCCTTTATCATGGAGGGGCCTTGATGAAGCCAGGTGTGGAGCTGGGAGGGATGGGCATTGAGCTGCCTCCTGCGGGGCGTCTCTGCTGGGTGACTTGTGACGAGCAGCCGTGAATGCGGTGGTGGCGAGGGAGCAGGATTGTAACTGCTCCATCTTGGTTGCTTCCTAGTGGAAGAAACACTGGTTTGTGCTGACTGACCAGAGCCTGAGATACTACCGGGATTCAGTGGCAGAGGAGGTAAGGGTCTTCTGTCAGTGTTCAACCCATTACAGGGCAGCTCCTGGTGCTCTCAAACAGACCTTGGGTGGGTCACTGCCTCCCTCAGTGCCCCCATTCCCAGATACCGAAGTCCTGGAGCCCCTTCAGGCCCTTTGTGCTTCTCAGGGACCTGCTGTGTCCCCCTCTGAGCCCACCATGCTTTGGGGCTGCAAAGCTTTGTGGCTTATTTTACCTCTTTCCTCTGCAGGCAGCTGACTTGGATGGAGAAATCGATTTATCCACGTGCTATGATGTCACTGAGTACCCAGTTCAGCGGAACTACGGCTTCCAGATCCATGTAAGGAAAACATGGGGAGGAGGATGAGTCCAGCTGGTGGGGATGCTTGTCTGTGACAAGGGGAACATCTCAAGCACCCAAGAGAGGCCACTCAGCACCCCCCACAGTGCTCCAGAGAGCTCTGGCCTTGGGTTTGAGAGCCAGTTGTTCAGCTGTCAGAAAAGGAAGAAGAAAAGGGAAGGTTTTGTCACAGCCTTAGGGTCTCACCTCTGGCAGAATCAACCTGATTGCTCAGAAGGGGTAATTCCTAATGGGAGTGTGCCAGGGGACAGAGGGGCTGGGTTTGACGTCGGTGTGGCCAGCAAGCAGTACCCCAGCACTGGGGGCCTGGGGAGTTGGGAAGCTGCTGGTAGGTGCAATCACCTGCTCTGAGCTGTTCCTTCTCTCTGTAGACAAAGGAAGGGGAGTTCACCCTCTCTGCCATGACGTCGGGCATTCGCCGCAATTGGATCCAGACCATCATGAAGCACGTTCGTCCCACCACTGCTCCCGATGTAACAAGGTAAGGGGGGACTGTAGCAGCCCCTGCAGTTGTGTGGTTTGCTGTGCAGTAGTAACTCATCCCTCATCCCTTTTCTTCCCTCTTTCTGAGCCTGTCTGTTCCTGGAAGCTGCAGCTCTTTCTTATGTCTCTCTGAGTTTAATTTGGATGCACTTTGCAGGGACGCTGATGTGCTGAGTTACTCTTATGCGTGCAGATTTCAGAGAGGGTTGAAAATGTGGTTTTAATTTGTGCATAGGAATATGAAATACTGTTCCTATATCAAGGCTTCTCTGGATTCCCACCAGGTATTGTGAAACCACTTGGATTTAGTTGTGCTGGGTTCACCCTTTCCTCTGGCTACTGTTCAGCACGAGCTGCCCAGCCCCTCTATGGGTCACAGCAGCAGGAGCCCAGGGTTCAGTTTAGAAGCTGTTTGGCTCTGATCTGTTCTAAACTTCAGCCAGCAAATTGTCTTCCCTTCTCTTTTGATCTTCCAGAAAGCTGCTGCAGCTCATCCCCCTTAAGCTTTAGTAATGTTGGTGTCTCCTCCTGCATCAGTGCCAGAGGAAGGGGACCCCCTGCGTCACAGAGTACTTTCTGTGGGCACTTTTGGCTATGGGTACAGGGTGTTTGGCCTCCTCACAGCTGTCTGCTGGCCACACTCATACAGGCCACCTCTTACAGGCTGTGTGGGCACGGCCTCACCACTAACTCCGTCTCCTGTCCTTACTGTAGCTGCAGCCAGCAGGTTTTTGCCAGGTTTGTCCCTGTGTTGATGGAATGGCTCTTCTCACCCAGTGCTGTTGACCTGGAGATGCTCCAGGCTCCCCTTCCTTATCCTGCTTAGCCCTCAGCCACTTGTTTCCCAGCCCTGCCCGAGCTCTGGTGGATCTCGCGGGGGTCTCGGGGAATCCGCCTCTCTCCTCACTCCTTTGTATGTTTGATTTCCATGCAATCCCAGGAAAAACTTCTCTTTGAAACTATCCGTGCTGAAGCCCAGGTTGGAAAACTGTGTTCTCTCCTGTATTAACGTTCTGTGGTTTGTATATCTTGTGATTCACTGCATGCTCCTCCTTTTTTACACCTCAGATGGGAAGTCCTCCAGTTTCCATTTATTTTTCTTTCTTTTTTTCCCCCCCTTCCTCTTTTTTTTTTTCCTTTAAATAAAAGCCAGAGAGAAGGGAAGAAGCAACCTGGTCTTGACCCTTGATTTCCCCACACTGGTATCTTCCGATGTGACTAGATATGAAGACCAAGGAAATTTGAGGGGACCTCTCTGTCTTTAAAGAGCCAGATGTATTTATGGTTGCTCACAGGTTACTGCAGCACGATAGCCCTGTGCTCACTGTCTGCACCTGCTCTGAGCCCACACGAAGTGGTTTCACTTGGCTTTCCCTCTGAGAGGGTTCAGGCGCAGGTCCCTGTTGGGCAGTAACTTGTTACACTGCACAGACAGACCGTGAATCAATCCTGAGCTGGGGAAGGGGAAGGGGATGTGTGTGCTTCTGTTGTTTCCCACCGAGCTGGTGTTGGCCGGGGTCGAGGCTGGCGTGTGTTAGTCACATTGCTGAGGAGTCCTGTGCTGTGTGTGGAACAGGGCTGTGTTGTTCACTGGTGCCTGCCTGGCAGCCCTTTGCAGCAGTGTGGGGTATCCCAGCCCATCCCAGCTGGCTTTGGGATGTCGTTACATTCCGCACCCGGGGAGCGGCTTGTGAAGGGGGCTGCTGGAAGGCCGGAGGACAGACTGCCCAGGGCTCAGCGTGGGGGGGTGCCAGGCACTGGCACAGTGTGTCTGGGGGCAGGCAGGACGTTGTGCTCGGTGTGCCAGGATGGCAGCGGTGCTCACCCATCCCCAGGGATGGTCCCACCCCGCACACTCATGCAGCCCTTGGCCTTGTCTCATCAACCTGCTGCCGTGGCTCCACCCAGCCAAACACACCTTGTCTTGGTTTCTTGAGCCCTAGCGATGGTTTATGTTGCTGTGTGTGTCAGCACCTGGCATGGGGAGCAGATGCTGCACTGCTTCCTGCCCTCAGCAGTGCCCTGCAATCTGCAGAGGCACTAATTATAGGCTGCTCATGATGATGGGGCAAATAGAAAATACCCCCATGAACAGAAGTGGCTGCTTCAGAACTGGATCCATGTTCACCTCACAGCCCTTATGAGGCTGGGTTCCCCAGTGCTCCCCAGTTCCCTGCAACCTTTGTGCACTTCTTGCCACAGTGTGCTCAGCTCGCAGCTTGCACCACTCCCACACCCATCCCTATTAAAAAAAAAAAAAAACCTTCTTATTTTGACCTATAAATACCATTGGGAGGCAAAGACCCCCCTCTTACAGTGTGATATGAATTAATTTCTCTGTGGTGGAGGAGATGTGAAATGTTTGAGCAGAGTTAATAGCCATGAGGCACTTGCAGGAGATGAAATGAGAAACTTTGGGTCAATGTTCTGAGTGTCTTCACTTTGTTCCCAGTGGCCATCCCTCCATCCCTGACACACATCCCATGCCCTTTGGAAAGCAGTGGAGGAGAAATGAGCTCGTGAGAGATATCACCTCTAGAAATGACAAGATTCTTCCACGTGGGATTTAGAGCAGCATAATTTTTGTGTCCCAACATCATTGGGGGGCCTCAGGACCCCTGTTTCTTTCCTAACACTCTTCTCCATTTTAAGACTCAGTCTTATCCTCTCTTTACTTTAAAATGCAGCTGTAATCACTAACTGACTCCAGATTGAGAGCCTGGCTTTGGAGTTGTGCAGTATCATGGGTGAGGAGCAGTGACATTTCACAGTCGTGCTTTCTGGGTTTATTTTATTAGCTGCAAGTGACAGCACTGAAGAAGGAATTATCTTTGAGCTGGTTTTAGCCTGTAACTGCCAGAGTCTCGCGAAACCCAGCTCTACTGAGCCTGTGGTTTTCTGGTGGATGACAATGCATCGGAAGATACTAGCCCATGCAGAGCCATCTCTTCTGCTCCATCCTTTTTTTGGGCATATGCACATCCATGAGGTTCTTGGCTGGGGGCTGGGGTGTGTTTCTGAGGTGGGAGAAGCTGTGATGCTGCTGTTGCTGCTGTTGCTGCTGCTGCTGCTCCCGGTCATGGTGGTCCCCATGCATGTGGTCCCATAGGTCAGAGCCTGCAGTGAAGGGCCCAGCAAGCTGCTTTCCAGCTCTTCCAGGAAGCTTGTCGAGTCTCTGCTGGAGGCTGGGGATGCTGTGGTTGTACTGGAAGCAGGGAGAGCCAGGAGTCAGCCTGAGCAGCAGGGCTGTGCCTCAGGAGGCAGCTCAGGAGCTTTGGGTAGCAAGGAGGGTTCAGCAAGTGCCCGCCACTCCCTCGGTCCACAGACTTAACGTACCGCTGTTTTATGGTTTAATTTTGATCTGCATGTTGCAGGGCTGGCATGTCCATATTTAATAAGCTAATACTGCATTATGGATTATCTGTAGGTTGGAAATGGTATTGCCTTCCCATATTAACTTTCCCTGCTTGATGAGTATGTCTCCCCACCTTAACCTACCACCTTCTAACTCGGCACTAAAAATCATTTCTTGCTTGAGAAATTGTTTTCAGTGATTTCCATGATGTGTTGAATTACTCACTCTCCTTGCTGCACTGACCTCTGCCCAAACCAGGGTGGTGCCCAGTGCCAGAGGGGCTGCCCTTGCTGCCTGTGGGGCTGGGTGCCCCAGGGAGGTCTGTGCCTTCAGTGCAGATAGTGGCATGGAGAAGTTTTTGACCCATTAATACTTTCCCAAGCTGAAGGGAAACCTTCCCCTTGTTTCCGAAGACTCTTGGAGCTGCTTTGTGCTTCTCTGCCCCACAGCTCCAAAGCCAGCCAGGCTTTGGTGGGATTGGCAGCATCCTTCCCAAAGGCACGTGACTATGGCCCTGTCAGCCAGGGTGTGCATGGTGCCCCACGGCCAGGGGGCTGGAGGAGCTGTTGGAAGCTCTCACAGCACAGTTTGGGGTCACCGCCTCAGCCACAGGTTGCTGCTTGGTCGTGGTGACTGGCCCCAGTGTGGCTGCTGAGGAGGAATGAGGTTGGGATCAGCTGCTCTCCGGGTGCCAGGGTGTCCCAGGAGCAGCGAGGGCCGCTTGCACCAAGGCTTTGCACACCAGCACAACCTGGGGAAGGGCAGCAGCAGCTCCTGCGCCCGAGAGGCAAGGGGAGACAGAGGGGCGGGGGCACCACGTGGCATTGGCTTGGGCTTCCAGCAGCCCTTTTCCACCCGGCTCTTCGAGGCATGCATGGGAGCACCCAGCCATCTCCAGCACCCACTGACACTTTCCTTCACCCTCTCTCTGTCCTCGCAGCTCGCTGCCAGAAGAGAAAAGCAAAACAAGCTCTTCCTTTGAGACTGGTCCAAAGCCAAGCGAGAAGCCAGATGCGGAACAAGCTGAGCTGGACACAGAGCAAAAGCGGAGTCGTGCCCGGGAACGCCGACGAGAAGGACGGTCCAAGACCTTTGACTGGGCTGAATTTCGCCCCATCCAGCAGGCCCTGGTGCAGGAGCGTGCAAACGCTTCAGACTCCTCCAGCAGCGGCTCGGCCGCCTTCCCCAGGGACAGCGGAGCCGCCGACGCCGACCCGGGAGAGCTGGAGCGGGAGCGGGCCCGGCGGCGGGAGGAGCGGCGCAAGCGCTTCGAGATGATCGATGCCGTGGATGGGGCAGGGTCGGAAGAGGCGCTGAGGATGGATGTGGACCGAATCCTGCCCATCCCAGCAGACATCAAACCGCAGAACGTCCACGTGGAGATCGAGCAGCGCTGGCACCAGGTGGAGACCACCCCGCTGCGGGAGGAGAAGCAGATCCCCATCACACCCCTGCACCTCACCCACGCCGAGGACCGGGAAGAGGGGCTGACGAAGCATCACCTGACCACGCTGCTGGAGAAGGAGGTAAAGGGGTGTGTGGGGTACAGGCTGCCTGCCAGAATGGCCTTCAGGCCACTGGGGTGACTGTAGGAAGCCTGAGATAGGTTTAAAAATAGCCATATTTATTTCTCTTTCATAATAGCAACTAGTAGGGATGCCGTAGGTTCCTTGAGGAGCTGGTAGGGCACAGATCTGCATCTGTTTCTGTTCAGCCCTGCCAGCAGCTTTCGTGTTTCCCACGGCTGTGGAAAGGGCTACTCTTATGGCCTGGTACTTCCTTACCTCTCCCAGCCAATGCAGCCTGATTTGTGTTGGTTGTAGCCAGCCCATCTCTGATGAAATGGGTACAATCGAGGTGTATCAACCAGACTACAAATTCAAGCTCCTAAACCTCTGTGCCTCTGTAGCTGTAGAGATTTGTGTCTGCAGTTATAAACTGCCTTGAGTTGCAGCACACACCACAAAGGTTCCCTTTTTGTGGAGCCTACATCAAATAGTCTTAAGATTTTTGGAAAAGAATGGAGGAGACTCAGCTCACTTGGAAGAGTTCTGTGCCTGGGATAACAAAGGTTGTTGCTAGCTGGGATTAAGGTGTATTAGTGGGAATGAAAGGGGTAACCTTTTCTCATGAAGTAACCAGGAATATCACCAAGCTGAACTGGGCTGGGATTTGCCAGGGTCGTGCCCGGCACGAGCTGGTGCCGTTCATCCTTTGCCGCAGTGAGCTTTACGAATTACACTATTGCATAAATAAGTTCTTTCAGAGGGGAGGGATTTTCTTGGCAAAATGAAATCCTGGTCCCAGAGCAGAGCAGAGCAGAGCAGTGGTGCCATCAAAAGCTCCGTTCATTCTGCTCTGTGTCCTCTCCAAGCCACTTGTTCCTTATGGCTGACCCCCTTCCCACTCCCTGGACACTGTCTCTGTTCATGTCCCTCCAGCTGGAGCAGAAGCAGAAGGAGGCCCTGGAGCTCCTGGAGCAGAACCGGCACCTGCAGGATCAGCTGAAAGTGGCTCTGGGCCGGGAGCAGAGTGCCCGGGAGGGCTACGTGTTGCAGGTAGGAGAGCAGGGAGGAGAGGGAGCTCCATCTTCCCTGTGCTCGGGGGATCCCTGGTGGGCTTCCATCTGCGGTGTTCATGGGGACGTCCTGGGTGACCAGCACTGAGCTCCGAGAGATTTGACCTTCTTGCAGACATGGCTAATTCTGTAGCATTACCAGAGTCATCTGCTTACAGAAGCCTCTGATCCGGGATGGAATAGAAGGTAGCATTATTACCTATTAGCGCTCCCAAGGGAAAACGAAACACAGCCAGGCAGATGGGACCTCAGCAAAGTCCACCTCTGATCCATCCCATACTCTGTTTGCCGTTTCAACAGCTGTGTCCCCCTTTCTGTGCCCCAGATGCTCCCCTCAGACAGTGGGGTGCACACAAGGCTTTCCAAGCATCCTGTAGCCCGCCAGTTGCTCCTGGCTGGGGATTTTGTGTGCCCATTACATGAGCAAACACAGGACACTGAGATGTATTTCCCAGGCACGTTTCCCTCCAGCCAGAGTGGGATTTGCACTGGAATGACCTGTTACCGTGGATCACTTTGGTGGTTTCTGCTGTCACAAGATGCCATTACTTAGCAAAACCTAGAAATGAGTTTTGGAGGATCTAGCAGGAGAGACAGGATGGTCTTTGGGGAAACCTTTCCTCCCCTCCTCCAAACAAAGCGAGTTTTTCCCAGCCCTTCCTCTGGGAATGTCTGTCCCTGGAGAAAGTCGTGGCACCTGCAGGGCAGCCTCTGGCTGCTCTTATGGGTCCATAGTCTTGTTCTGTGCAGGGGCAGCTTTTCGACCTGCTCAAATCTACTTGACCAAAGGGGCTGTGGATCAAGGTGGCTGTGCATGATATGCTACACTCCCGTGGCAGCAAACCCAGTGTCAATGCCAAACCTTGCATCCTTATTTCTCACAGGAAAAAGAAGTTTCACAGGCAGTGGAGCCAGCCCAGGGAGGGGGACATCTTGCCTTCCTTGCCCATGATCTCCCAAGAGGAGTAATTAATTCATTTCTGGAGTCTCCAAGCTGACAGTGCCTGCTTGGAGGAGTTCCATTTTCACTTGGCAGTGCTGGAAGAGTAACTTAACTCCCACTTCCCTGGGTCAGAGGCATCCAACCTCCCTTTGCCTGGAGCCTGGAAAAATCAGGGAATGGGGATAAAAGCTGGATGCTGAATCCACCATCAGATTGAAATTGGCCGCAGTGCCTCAATACGAGGAGGGATGGCAAGAGGGGAAGCCTGCAGAGAGGCTGAGCTGCAGTGAGCAGTGACCCAAACTTGGACCTGGAAGTTGGAGAGGGTTTTTGGAAAGGTTGGAGGCTTTTGCCTGCTCCAGTCTAATTGTTTTGGGGATTTCCCTTGTGTTTCCTGGGAGCCAGAGGGATTAAAGTCCTATTGTAGAAGGGAGTAACCCCACCAAACCCTGCTGGGGTGGAGGGAGTGGAGCCGCTGAGGAAATTCTGTAGCCCCAGACTGCAGACAAACATCACAGCATTTTTTTGGACAAATCCCCTGAATTCCATGTGTCCCCCCACCTCCATCATTCCTAATTTTGGGGAGGTTCCTGCATTGTCGATGGGAAAGGCTGATGGAGAAGCCTGACTGCTGCCAAGCCCATCCCTCCTGAGCTGCCTGGGAGGCACCAACCCCTCCTTGGCAGCCTGACCAGCCCTGCACGGACCCCCAGGCACTGCCTGTTCTGTGAGGCAGCACTGAGCCTCCCCTCCAATGCATGTGCCAGGCACTGAAGCCTCTCTGGCCTCATGTAACCCCTCTCTTGCTCTGAGCTTCCTCAGGATGGGGCACGCTAACCCTGATCCCTACTGGGAGAAACACCAGGAGCTCCTGCTCCTGGCAGATGGGCTGGAGACATCCCCCAGGTCCAGCCACTCTGGGTGGGAGGGGGCACATACTAACCTGTCCCGGGCGGATGTTCTTGCATGTTTTTTGATGTAAAGCATGAAATTTAACTTAACATAACTGAGTGTCACATCTGTGGGCTTTCCTTAATCAGCAACCAGAGTACAGCAAGGCAGGCCAAATTCCTAGGCTTAACACTGTGCTTCTCTCGCCTCTTCCTGTCTGTGTATTTTTTTTTTTTTAAAGATACATAATTTCTGTCGCCTTTTGCATGACGCTTTCTGTGAGTTTTCTCTTTGCATGCTCCATTGCTTTGGTTTGAATCTCACAAAGGTTGGTTTCCTTCATTTTTACATTCTCATCACACCTTTTCCCTCCCTCCACTTGTCGGGCTTTTTATTTTGTCTTTTGTCGGTTTATTTTATTTTGCAGGTAGAGAAATTAGATCCTCCCTAGCCCTAAGCTTTAGCATAACAGCGTCTCTCTAATGCGATGAGCAGCCACTCAGTCCTGTTTGGCAGGCACAGAAATGACATCGCCACCACGGCTGGCCCGTCGCCCTGCGTTTGGGTGGGATGTGATGTCATTTGCTGTCACCTCGCTTTCTGTTGTTGCTTTTGGTCGGTAGGACTGTGTTACCTGAACTGTGCACTTTTTGTTTCACAACCAAACAAACAAACTCGCTAAAAAAAAAAGCAGTTCCTTCCTCCTCCACCATGTTCCATCTCCTCCTCCTCATCCATCGCATTTTTCTCTTGTCTGTCTGTGTCTGTTTTACTGCTGGTGTTTCTTTTTCATTGTTTTTTTAGTTCTGTTTGAGTTTGGGTTTATTTTTTTTTCCATTTAGCCTGTTACTGTACAGCTGTTTTGATGTTGTGGTCAGTGTTTTCTGTTACTGGAAAGCAGTTGTCGCTCATTTAAAAAAAAAAAAAAGTTGGTTAAACAAACCAAATTGTGCCAAGAACAAATCATCCCAATTGGAGCAGTGGGTAGCAGCCAAGTCGCTGTGAGGAGCTTTTCCATGGCCTGTCTGGCCAGAGGTGTGACACTCAGAAGGGAGAGCCAAGAGTGTTACTAATCTAGTATTTAATCAATTTTTTTAAGACCGAGGTGGCCGCCTCGCCATCAGGTGCCTGGCAGAGGCTCCACAAAGTCAACCAAGACCTCCAAAGCGAGCTGGAAGCCCAATGCCAGCGTCAAGAAGTGATCAATCAGCAGATTCAATCGCTGAAGCGCAGCTACGCCGAGGCCAAGGACGTGATCCGGCACCATGAGGCCGAGATCCAGAGCCTGCAGGCGAGGCTCAGTAACGCGGCAGCCGAGCTCGCCATCAAGGAGCAGACCCTGGCCAAGCTCAAGAGCGACCTGAAGAGCGAGAGGGAAAAAGCCAAAGAGCAGCTGGAGGAGTGGCAGCACGGCGAGGCCGCGCTCAGCTCCCAGCTGAAGGCCAGCGAGCAGAAGCTGAAGAGCGCAGAGGCTCTGCTGCTGGAGAAGACCCAGGAGCTGCGGGACCTGGAGATGCAGCAGGCTCTGCAGAGGGACCACCAGAAGGAAGTGCAGCGGCTCCAGGACAGGATTGCGGACCTCAGTGGGCAGCTGAACGCCAGCGAGCAGGCGCGGGTCCTCATGGAGGAGAAGCTGCAGAAGAACTACGAGGCTCTGCTGGAAAGCTGCGAGAGGGAAAAGCAAGTTTTGATACGGAGCCTGAAGGAGGTGGAGGACAAGGCCAATGAGTATGAGAACCAGCTGCAGAACAGCGAGCAGCAAATGGAGATTCTGCAGAAGGAGAAGCTGAGCGCCAAGTTTGAAGGCAGTGAGCTCGTCCACCAGCTGGAGGAGCAGCTGGCCATGAAGGAGGCCAGCATCCAGAAGCTCGCTGAGCACATCAAGGAGCTTGAAAGAGAGAGGGATCAGATCAAGTGCCGGTTCCACGAGCTCATGAATCAGGTGGCTGAGTCAGATAATGAAGTTGCAAAGCTACAAGCAAAGTTGAAAATGGAAGAGACCAA
Source organism: Rhipidura dahli (assembly GCA_013399225.1). Classification (NCBI taxonomy): domain Eukaryota; kingdom Metazoa; phylum Chordata; class Aves; order Passeriformes; family Rhipiduridae; genus Rhipidura; species Rhipidura dahli. The sequence goes on along the minus strand of VXAC01000707.1, from coordinate 639,812 downwards.
CTACCACAGTCTGGAGCAGTCGTTTGAGGAAGTGTCAGATCAGTTCCGGGGGGTGCAGGAGGTGCTGAAAGAGAAAGAAGAAGAGCTGAGACATGTTAAGGAAACGCACTTGAGAATTGTGGAGAAGAAAGATCAAGATCTCAGTGAGGCTTTGGTTAAAATGGTAGCTTTAGATAGCAGTTTAGAGGAGACTAAAGTAAAGCTAAAGGCCAAGGAGGAGGCTTTAAAGAAATTAGCTAGTGTGAGCACAGGTCCATGTACTGAGGAGGCAGAAGACCTTGGCCCCAGTCTTGAGGCTGATGAAAGTCAGCCATCCCAACTGGGGCAGGCTCTGCAAACTCAGGATGTCCTCCCAGCTCTGACTTATGCATTGAAGGAGGAGGACGATGAGGTTCTTGAGACCACCCGGAGGCAAGCAGAAGAATTCGGCTCCCCATCTAAAGTTGTAGAGCTCCAGGACCAAGAGTTGGTTCAGAAAGCCTTAGCAAAGCCTGATGTAGGAATCATGGGGGCCAAGAGGCAAAGGATCCGTTTCTCGAGCATCCAGTGTCAAAAATACATCCATCCAGACGGATCAGAGAAAAACTGGACAAGCAGTACCTCTTCAGACACAAGCCAGGACAGATCTCTGTCTGAAGAAAGCATGTCCTCAGAGCCAACTCTGGGTTACCCCTCATCGGGGACGAGTGATTCTGAGACTTATCTCTCCATCATCCATTCCCTGGAAACCAAACTGTATATCACAGAGGAAAAGCTCAAAGATGTGACGATGAAGCTTGAAAGCCAGCACGGCCATAACCAGGAGACACTCATCGCCCTCCACCATCAGTGGGCCAGCACGGAGTCCCAGCTGCGGGAACAGCTTCAGACCAGCCTGTCCCAAGTCAATGCTTTGATCTCGCAGCTGGAGAGCGAGAGGCAGGAAAAGTTCAAGCTCGTAGAAAGTCACGTCAGCGAGCTGGGAGGCTTCCAGATGAAAAACGATCAAGCGCTGACTTGCTTAGAGAAGTGCAGGGAGCAGCTAAGATCCTTACCCAAATCAGACAAGGAAAAAGAGGGTGATTTGTTCCTTGTTACTCTGTCCAGCATGGAAACAACCTTATCGAATGCAATCCAAGCCTTGAGTGGGGCGCCAGTGCCATCAGAGTATCAGCAGAGTGAAAGCCTCACCATGGAAAGCCCCACTCCAGAAGGAGGGGATTTGGGAGAAGAGGAGCACGTCTCCAAGGAGCAGAGAACGGATGTGTTTGATGCCGGCCAGCTGAGGTGGCTTTCTGAGAAGGTGGCATTTGAGGCCTCTCTCATCAACCAAATAGCAGAGTCTTTAAAAAATGCAAGCTCTGAGATATCCCAGCTTCTGAGAGAGATCCAGGGAACGGCTGAGGTGGTTTTGTTGGAACCAGCAAGTGTTTCTCACACAGCCAATGATTTGGCCAGTGTCCTGTCTAAAAAGCTGCTGCTGGAAGGGGAGTTCTGGAGCCAGGTGGAGGAGCTGAGAGCGCACTTGAACACTGGAGAAGGAGAAGCTGAGGGTAAAACAGAAACAACTTTGGGCTTTTCCCCATGTTTTCTCAGTGCTGTAGCAGATGCTACATTGATCAAGGCAGAACTTGGGTTTGTTGCAGAGAAAATGAGAGAATCTTTTCATCAGAGGTTAAAAACAATTGAAGAAGAGCTCCATAATACCAAAACAGCTCTCCAGCAGCACAAATGCATGTTGGAGGAGATCATCAAAGCGTACAGGACTCCTGAGTTTGACAGAGTTATGCACCAGATTTCTGAAGCACTTGAAATACAGAAAGATGCTTCAGAAAGAACCCAGATCTCCTGGGATGGGAGCCATCTCCAAATGGTGCCATGCCAGGAATTAGCCAAGGTGGAGGAGACTGGCAGCGCCCCAGACCGTAGTAGTGAAGCTCTTGTTTCCATTCAGGAAGATCTTGCCCAGCAGCTAAAGGACAAATCCAATGTTCTGAAGGAGATATCTGTTGCCTTACTCTCTCTGCCTCCCGAGGAGGCCATGAGAGACTGTCAGAAGCTCCTGAAGATATCGCAGAGTCTTTCCTACCATTCGTGCATGGGAGACCTGGAGCGGTATTCAACTTTGTTAGTCCACGATGCCATTGTTCAGGCTCAGGTTTGTTACGCCGCTTGCAAAGTCCAGCTGGAGCACGAGAGGGAGATGAAGTCCTACAAGGAGTCCTTGCAGAGCATGGATGTGCTGTGCCAGGAGCGGGTGAAGACGGTGTCTCTCCTGCGGGACGAGTACGAGGAGCTGCTCAGGAAGCAGCAGGGCGAGTACAGCGAGGTGATTGCCGTGCTGGAGAGGGAGAACGCCGACCTCAAGGCAAAAGTGTCCCAGCTGGACAACCAGCGGAGGCTCTTGGAGGAGGAAAGGCATAAACACAGCAAGAGCTTGAGCGAGCTGCAGGGGCGGTACGAGGAGGAGATCCGAAATGTGATCGAGCAGCTCAACAGGACAGAGGATGCCCTGAAGGCTGAGAGGACGGAGGGGCTCAACCAGCTGGATGCCATTGTCCGCGACAAGCAGAACATGGAGCAGTATCACCTGGAGCAGATGCAAACGCTGGAGGAAAAGTTCCAGGCCAAGATCAAGGAGCTGCAGGTCATCCACGGCGAGGAGCTGCAGGCGCTGCAGGAGCACTACAGCCAGAACCTGCAGCGCCTGCAAGAGACCCTCGACGAGTACCAGAGGCAGCACCCAGAGGTGGCCCCGGGCACTGGGGACACCTGGGCGGCCGGTGAGGTGGGTGGCACCGGGCAGGACCCCGGCAGCGACCCGGACTCCATGCACGGCCTGAGGGAACGCATCCAGGAGCTTGAGGCCCAGATGAACGTCATGAGGGATGAGCTGGAGAACAAACATCTGGAGGGGAATGCTTCCACTTTGAGGGAAAAATACCAGAAAGACTTTGAAAACCTAAAGGTCTTGATATGTTTAACACTTCCTGCTTTCTGCTGCTGAGCATGCGGGAGGGCGTGTGTAGTCCTGGGGTTCGCATGCCGAAACAAGGAACATCCCCTAAAAGAACCAGCTTGCCAAAACAAGCCCTAAAGTATTGGCCAGACCTCTGTGAAGCATGGTGTTTCATTTTTCTCCATGCTGGGGTATTCTAAATGCATTGCTCAGGGCTTGGGAGGGTGGGTTTCTGAAGGTGGTCATTGTGTGGAGAGGGAAAGAGAGTTTCCAAGTAGCTCGATAACATCACGCTCTTTCTACATGAAGACCTCAGTGTTCCTCCTTGTACCCAACACTTAAATTTTGTTTGTGACTTCCCTTTAAAAGCATTCCTGAACTCTCTCTTTTCCCAGTCTGATCAAATCTCCAGTCTGTCTCTGCTGCCTTCAAAAATGCAGGATGAAGTGGAAACTTGATGCTCTCAAAATGTACGTTCCTAGGGAAAGTAGCTGCAAACAGATGCCAAATTCTGTAGCAAAGCAGAGCTCCTCTGCAGGAGGCTGCAACGACCACGCTGGTGTTGGACACAGTAATTCTGTAGACAAAAAAGAGTGCACAGTTACGGAACACCCAGGTGAGGTGCAGAGAAACCCACCGGCAATGAAATGCCACTGTTCAAATTGCCCCACCAGTCAGACTGGCTGTAAAACTGGTTTGAGATCATCCAGCATCTAACAAAAAAATTATTTGGTGGTTTGCTTTTCCTAGGAGAGCATTCCCAGTGCAGAAGTGAGTTTAGGGTGGTACAGTACTCTGGCGGCACCAAGGGAGGCTGCCAGGTTGAAAAGGAAGCCAAAAAGGCAGTGATGCAGAGGCTCTGCTGGTGAGGCCTTCACAGACCAGTTGCTCTTAAGAATCAGCAAAAATGTGGGAGAGCTTGCTTCCAGCCACACAATCCAGCACACATTTGAGCTGGGGGTGAAGTGTGGCTCAGCTCCAGCCAAAAGCTGCTTTCAGCCTGGGGAGAGCAGTAGTTTTGCTGAATCCCATTGGAATTAAGCAGTGGTGGTCAGAAAGCCAACCAGGCGATTGGAAACCTGCCCAAATTAGAGGCTTAAATGTGCTCCATTCTTAAGAACCTGATGAAGAATATAACATCAATAGCACGAGAATAACTTCAGCCTGGAGAAGAGAAGGCTCCAGGAAGACCTTGGAGCTCTTTCCACTGTCTAGAGGGACTCCAAGAGAGCTGAAAGGGACTTTTGACAAAGGCATGGAGTGACAGGACAAGAGGGAATGGCCTTAAGATGAAGGAGGGTAGATTGAGATTTAATATTGGGAAGGAATTCTTTCCTGTGAGGGTGGTGAGGCCTTGGCACAGGCTGCCCCATCCCTGCAAGTGTCCAAGGCCAGGTTCAAGGCATGGAGCAACCAGGGAAAGTGGAAGGTGTCCCTGTACATGGCAGGGGGTGGAACAGGATGGGGCTTTAAGATCCCTTTCAACCCAAACCATTCTGGGATTCTGTGAGATATGGGTTTGTACACATGGATTTGTGGCAATGCATTTACAATACATTAAATAGAGGATCTACAGCCTCCCATGGAGGAGTGTGCACCTTTTTCTTCCAAAATCAGAGGTGTTACAGGAGTTGGACTTGATGATCCCTGTGGATTCCTTCCAACTCAGCATATTCTATGATTCTGGGTGTAATGAAGAACCCTGCAGGGCTTCTCTGTGCCACAGCCAAGTCCAGACAGGTCTGGCACTGAGTTAGGAGTTTAACAAACAAACAAACAAACAAGGCTGGGAAAGTGAAGAATGCCTTGGGATGAAAAATTAAATGGGTGGGAAAAAAGCCACCAAAGCTGAAAATTGGGAATGAGGATTAGGTGTAGGTAACAGAACATTAGCTAACAAAGGGATGCTGAGGGGTGTATGTTAGTGAGGGTCAGTGGTGTTGGGCTGTCCTGAGCACTTTTGCCACTGGTGGAGTGAATTTGTCCCCCTAAAATTTCCCATGGGGTCCCAGAGGTCCCTAGGGGACAGTTCTCACTTTCCACGGAGAACACTGGTGTGGATCAAGGGGAGCTCCAGTGAAATGAGGGAGTAAAGCCAGCCTGTGTCATTAAGAGGAAAAGCCCTGTGCAGTGCTTGGCATCAGCTTTGTCCCAAGCTGCCCGATGGGGCTCAGCACCTTGTCCCCAGTGTGTGCCCCTTCTTCCCTCGTGGCTTGGGCCTGCCTGTGGCTTTGCTGGTCCTGTCTGTGTCCCGCAGCTGTGTGTCCATCCGGGATCCCAATGTGCTTGGGCTGGCAGCTGAGCTGGGAACATTTGCATTTGTCTGCTGCAAAGGCAGGAGTTGGGGCTGTGCCAGGGGCAGAAGGACCAGGCAGGCATTCAGGACCTTGCCTCTGATGAATCCTGACTCCCCATATTGCTGCTCCTGTGTCTTGGCCTGAGTTCTTTCCTAGTAATTCAGTTAGCAAGTAATTGTCCCTGCAGCATTTGTAGCAATACTGGGTTGGGAATTAAGGTCCTTTTGCTGTCACGTCATCTTCCTTCCACCCAGAGGTTGAAAAAAAACCAGGCATTGAAAAGAGCACAAGGGGTGCAGAAGGTGCACAGATGGGGTTTTTTTGTTGTTTTTTTTGTCATATATTTGCATTCCCCAATCGGTTCTGCCCCTAAAATGGGGTCTGCCTCTAAACCAGGTCTGCCCCTGTGCGTCCCTTTCCCTGGAGCTGTCAGGGGTCAGCAACTGCAGGGCAAACCCTGACCTTTGCGAGGTCCATCCTGCTCCATGGCTGGGGAAGCAGAAGATCCATGCTGGACCTGGGGAGCTGAGCTGCCTGCTGGCGTGTGGCTCCTGATAGGCTCCCCACCGCCGTGGCACCGGCCCTGTGCTCCTGGGCCAACCCTTTCCCCTCCTCCCTTCACAGGCAACATGTGAGAGGGGCTTTGCAGCCATGGAGGAGACGCACCAGAAGAAGATCGAGGACCTGCAGCGGCAGCACCAGCGGGAGCTGGAGAAGCTGCGGGAGGAGAAGGATCGCCTGCTGGCAGAGGAAACGGCTGCCACCATCTCAGGTACCAGAGGGTCCCCCATGGTGGGGCAGCTCCATGGGATGGGAACCATGGGAGTGGGGTGGGCTGCACTGAGGAGCAGAGCAGGGATGGGATGAGGGTTGGGTGAGCTGCACAGGGAGATGGGAAAGGGCTTGTGGGAAAGGTGTTTTGGATGGAGGACCATCTCCTGGTCCTCCAGGATTGGTGCCCATCTCCTGGTCTTTCTCCAGGCTTGGTATCCCTGTCTTTGGCTGTTATCCAGTCTGATCTGTTTTCCATTCCAACTCAGAAAGACATTAGTCATTCCTGTGGTTAAATTATTGTCAACTCCACACTGAATTCATTCTTCAGTGCCCCAGGGAATGTTAAAACACTGGAGTTCAGGGGCTCTGCATTAGGAGTCTCACAGTTCAGGAATCAATGTTTGAAGTGGACAGTTATTTCGGCTGTTGAAAAGCGGGATGTGCAGAAGCTCCTTTGCAGCTGGGACACAGACTGAAGGGGTTGTGAAGCAGTGTGAGGTTTGCGGGGACGACTTTGGTTTTGTTCCTTTAAAAAATGAACAAAAACTCAAAAACCCACTCATGGGTGGAGGGTGCTGGGTGCTAACAGCGTGCTGCCCCTCACAGCCATCGAAGCCATGAAGAACGCGCACAGGGAGGAGCTGGAGCGGGAGCTGGAGAAGTCCCAGCGCTCCCAGATCAGCAGCGTCAACGCTGACATCGAGGCCCTCCGAAGGCAGTACCTGTAAGACCATTACCATTCTCTGTCTCTTGCCATCTTGCAGGGAGATTATGTGTGGGAGACCCCTCTCTCCTGTTTGATTTTGGCATTGAGTTCAGGGTGAACGTATTGTTGCAGGGGCCTTTTCCCTTGGTCCAGACCCAGCTGCATCTGTCAGAGCCTCCTGGTTGCCCATAACCTTTCAGGCTCCAGGTCAATGTCCCCACATTACCCAAAATAGCTGCTTTTTGGTCCCCAGAAGTAGCAGATGTGCAGCCAGTGCTGCCTTTCACACAGCTGCAGCAGCAGGGTCATTCAAAAGGTGAGGAGGAAGCGCCGAGTTTCCATGGCAAGGCTGTCCTCCCGTGGGAACTGAGCAGAGCTGCCTGTCAGCTTTATCAGCCTTGATACATCCATATAGGGTGGGGAGGTGTGCAAATACACCTGGTCCCGAGTGCCCAGAGCAAACTTAGAATCCTGGAATGGTTTGGATTGGAAGGGATCTTAAAGCTCACCTCATTCCAGCCCCCTGCCATGGGCAAGGACACTTCCCACTATCCCAGGTTGCCCCAAGTGCTGTGCAACCTGGCCTTGGACACTTCCAGGGATGGAGCAGCCATAGCTGCTTTGGGCACCCTGTGCCAAAGCCTCACCACCCTCACAGGGAAGAATTTCTCACAGATGGATTTTGATAGATCTCAGCTCAGTTTTTGGAAACCTGCGAAAGTTCTGCTACTTAACCTCTGAAAGAAAGACCTCCTGTGCTCTTTGGTGCCCAAGCATGGCTCTGCCAGGAGAGGCTAGAGTTTACTTGCTCTGGACTTGATTTTTTCCCCAAAAGGAAAATGCAGTCCTCACGCTCGGTGCTTAGCCCCCTGTTGGGTTTTCCTGGGATGCTGAAGGAAGAATGGGCACAGGTGTGTGTGGAGAGGGCACTACCCTGATGTGTGTTCCGCAGGGAGGAGCTGCAGTCGGTGCAGCGGGAGCTGGAGGTGCTTTCGGAGCAGTATTCGCAGAAGTGTTTGGAGAACGCCCACCTGGCGCAGGCGCTGGAGGCTGAGAGGCAGGCCCTCCGCCAGTGCCAGCGGGAGAACCAGGAGCTCAACGCCCACAACCAGGTGAGGCTCCCTGCCCGGGTGGCACTGGGCTCCGTGCTGAGCTGTGGCCATGCTCCCCCTTCCCACAACGGCTCTCCCCCTCTTCCCAGGAGCTGAATAACCGCCTGGCTGCGGAGATCACACGATTGCGGACCCTGCTGACCGGGGAGGGCGGGGGAGAGGCTGCTGGGTCGCCTCTCACGCAGGGCAAGGATGCCTACGAGCTGGAGGTGAGTTCTGCAGAGGGGCACGGGGGTGGGCATGAGTGCCGTGTACCCCAGGAGTGTGTCACAGCCAGGAGGTGTCACAGCCATCTGTCCCCCAGTCAGCCCTCATGGCTGGTCAGCACTGTCGTCGTGGGCTGCATGAAGCCAGGAGATTCTGGGGTCCTAATCTTCCCTTCTCACCATGTCGAGCCAGACACTCACTCTTCCTTCTGCAGCCCCTGCTCGTTCCCAGGATCCAATCCATGCGGAGCAGTGGGGACAGAAACAGGGGTGTGCAGGGAGTGCATCAGCACTGCAAGCTTGGGCAAGTTCCCAAGAGATCCAGGAGGAGTTTTCCTGTGAGAAGCAGAAGATGAGTGGACCAGAGGTTTTGTGGTGCTGCCATGAGGCTGAGTCTCCAGCCCTTGGCTTGATTGTCACCCGGTGCAGCAGGTGTCACACTGTGTCTGCTCAGGTGCAAAGATGCTGGTTTCTGTTCCCACAGGTCCTGCTGCGGGTCAAAGAATCCGAAATCCAGTACCTGAAGCAGGAGATCAGCTCCCTCAAAGACGAGCTGCAGACAGCACTGAGGGTAATGCCAACAGTGGTTCTGCAAATCCTCTTACTGTGCTCTGCTCCTGAGTGTCTGTGCTTAGATTTCAGCCCATTTACACCCAGATTTGAAACCATATTTAATTTTTCCCCTGAATGTAATTCAATACCCATTTTGGTGTCATCAGTAAAGCACTCCATGTATCAATGTAAGACTTATCCCACAAAGAACACAGTGTGGGAAAACATCCCTTTCAGCGTGATTTCCCCATTTTCTGTCACATCAGATCAGATTTAAATGGCACAACCAATCAGTGTTAGAGATCTGCCCAGCCTCGCAGCAGTGGAACTGGTTTGCTCTGGACAAGCCAAGGCCATTTCTGGGAATTCTGCTTGAATTCTGTGTCTTGGTTAAAATGAAAAGCCACAAACAACCCTGTAGCTGAGGGGCTGCCTGCATGGGCAGCGCTGTGTGCTCGCCCTTGGCTCTCAGCTCTCCGCCTGTCTCTGTTCCCGCAGTCCCCTATCGCTGCTGGAAGCAGCTCTAAGGGTGTGTGTTGCCCTGGCCAAGCCTTTCTCCTGCTGCCGGCTCTTCTTCCGTCAGCATTTGCCAAGCTCCTCTTCAGTGCATCCACAAATCCCTCGGCTCCAGCTGTCTGTCTGGCTCCATCGGGTTGTTCTTGTTCCCTTGCCAGGATAAGAAATACGCCAGTGACAAGTACAAAGACATCTACACGGAGCTGAGCATCGTGAAGGCCAAGGCAGACTGTGATATCAGCAGGTTGAAAGAACAGCTGAAAGCAGCCACAGAAGCTCAGGGAGAGAAATCCCCTGTGAACACCACTGTATCGGGATATGGTCAGTCCTCCTCCAGCAGCTCTAAGCAGTCCTGGGTGTCCTGAGCTAACATGGGAATCCTGGAGTACAAACCCTTGTGCAGTGATGGGTCTGAGTGTAGGACTTGGCCTTCCAACCCAAAGCTGATGGGCTTTGAAAGCCTTCTGGCATTTTGCATCAGGAAAAACCTCGTGATGCAGGGGTGCCCAAAAGCACCCTCTGCCCTTAGGGCAGTGCTAAGAGTCGGGCTCATCGGGGCACTTTGCTGGGCTGGGAGGGCAGAGCCCCAGCCCTGTCCTTGCAGGAAGGCAGTGGGGCACCAGGCTAATCCCACTTCTTTTGCTTCTTCCCAGATATTATGAAATCAAAAAGCAACCCTGATTTCTTGAAGAAAGACAGATCCAGTGTTAGCCGGCAACTAAGGAATATCAGGTCAAAGGTGAGCTCAGATGTCCTGCCCAGTGGAATGGGAATGAGGAATGCCCAGCATTTCTCTTCGGTGGGGATCCCAAGTGGGAAGAAGTGGGCAGGGGAAGAAAACTAAGAGTTTTCCAGCCACTAGTACTAGCCTGGATGTTTTTTTGCTGCAAAAGCAATGACTGTACAGCCAAGCAAGGCCCACTCCCCCACTCTGGACCTGCTCAGATGGAGGCATGAAGCTGCTCCCTGGTTGGAAAAAAGGCTGAAGTTTACCCTGTTCTTTGGTCTTTCACAGGAGGACTATCCCAGTATCTGCTCCCTCTTTTCAGTTGCAATTTAGGTGGAAATCATTCTAGTTTTAGTGTTCATCACTGCAAGATTTTTTGTCTTAATGTGTGTCAGCAATGCCTGAGTCCTGGGCATATTTAACACACACTTCGCTTGTGTGTTAACATGGTGCAGATGGCCCTGTGCTTCTGTGGTCCTTCTGTGCTTGCTGTTGATCCCAAAGCCCAGTGATGCTGTGCCAAGCTCTCCTTGGCAGCCAGTTACATCATGTGGGGGATAAGGAAGGGCAAATAATGCTGATCAGGAGTCAGCATTAAACACAGGGCAGTTGGGAGGAAGCTCAGCATGAGCAAACCTGCTTCACCTCTCACCTCGTGTCTCATGCTGATGTTTGAAGTGGTTGGGCCCTTGCAGGGCAGGCAGAATGCTTCAAGCTCAGTGCCCACGTGGGGAAACACTCGGAGCTCTGTGAGCAGCAGCTCCTCAGCTCGGGGTGTCTGCGCTGCACCCAGTACACAGAGAGACTTCTGCACATTTTGGGGCAGCTCAGACCTGCTGGGCCACTCCAGTGTTGGGTTTCCCTTCACCACTTCAACTCAGATCACTTTCTGTGTGCTCCCCATGTGTGTTGCTTGGTGAGGAAGGAGAGGAGAGGAAGCAGGGGCTGTGCCAGGGCATCACTGTGGGACGGGGGCTGGGGCTGCGCCAGCGCCAATTCATTTGGGATTTATGAGCTTCTTCTTTTGTTTTTTTGTTTTATTTTGCTTTTTCCTTCAACAGTCCGTTATTGAGCAGGTCTCATGGGATAACTGAAATGAACCCGAATCCAGGTTCCCTGCCACGTAGGTAAACACACCGGCACCCACCCAGCGCCGCGGCCGCCCCCAGAGCGGCCCAACCTCTGCATGCACTGCTCACACCTCCCTGCCAAACCAGAGCCCTCCTTCTCTCAATGACTGACTGTCGGGTTTATTCACTGCTAATCCTTTTCCTGGGGGAAGGGAAGGGGAGAAGGCAGTGCACCCAAGATCTGTGTGAAACGCAGTCTCTCTGCCTCTTCCCTGGGGAATGTGGCTTTTGGTCTTCTGCTCTTCCCACCCTCACCAACACAGCTCATCGTCACGGAGAGGATTTGGACATGGTGGGGCACGTTTTCCTGTTTGCTGTGTTGGGAGCGTGGGACACTTGAGTGTGCATGCCTGAATGACTCTGCATGCCTCAGACTAAACTCCAGCACCGTCCAGGTCTCGTAGGAAAACACCTGTTTTGCTGTTAGCCAGGTGCAGGAATAGGCAGGGATGCCTTTAAGTGTACTTCCATAACAGCCCGGAGCATGGAAAATGGTCTCAGCCACTGCAGCTGCAGAGAGGATGTCCTGGACTGCCCTAATTTCCTGTACCCACAATTGCTGCTTCTTCAGGTTGATCCATGCCTGAGCAAGAGTCTTCCTTGCCCAGTAACCTTCTCCTCCTGCTCTCCATCCCTGAGCCTCCAAGGCTTCCAAGCTCATCCAGCAAAAGGAGTGAGCTGCTGAGAAATGAGGCTGACCCTAATGAGCCAGGTATCTCCATTAACTGGAGTAATAGTGAATTTCCTGGCCCATGGCAAAGACTGAGGTGGGAGCACCTTCAGAGGCAGGTTAGGAGAGGGGAGCTCTCTCCCTGGAGAGCCCCAGGAAGTCTGTAGGAAGATCCCTTTATCACAGATATCATCCTACATTAGTCTCACTTCATCAGCAGCTGAAATGGGTTGTGGGACTGCCTGGGGGCTGACTTTGCTGGAATTTGTGCCATCAGGCAGAAGAGTCTGATGATTCCTCGTGTCTCCTTCCATCTACTGAGAAAGCAGATGTGAGAACTGGAATGCATGAGCTGCTCCCATTTAAAGAGGCCCAAAGTAAACTTCCTTTAGGAAGTGTGTGCTCTGAGACTTGCATCCCTGGAGACTCTGCTGCCCGTTGGAAAGAGAGCACACGGCGTTTGGAAATTCAATCCAGTTCGGTGCTTTCATTGCTGTGCTGCCTGGCAAAGCCCTTCTGTGTTTGTGGGCCTGTGGGAGAAAAACATTTCCAGAAATACAGTAACCATGGGAATCTGCACAGCCTTGGGGCAAGTTTATCATGGAGTCCTGCCTTGATAAACACATGGGAAGGAAAACTCAGCCCAAAAGTCCAACCTGCTGCTATGATAGAACAGTCCTCTGGCTCCATAGCTAGGGAAGGGAAAGGAAAAGGGGAGGTGGCTGCTTGATAGTGCAGGAATCACAGAATGGGTTGAGTTGGAAGGGACCTTTAAAATCATCTTGTTCTACCCCCTGCCATGGGCAAGGACACCTTCCACTATCCCAGGTTGCTCCAAGCCTCATCCAGCCTGGCCTTGGACACTTCCAGGGATGGGGCAGCCACAGCTTCTCTGGGCAACCTGTGCCAGGGCCTCCCCATCCTCACAGGGAACAATTCCTTCCCAATATCCCATCTAACCCTGTTCTCTGGCAATGTGAAGCCATTCCCTCTTGTTCTGTCACTCCATGCTTTGTCCAAAGTCCCTCTCCAGCTCTCTTGGAGCCCCTTTAGGCACTGGAAGGGGCTCTAAGGTCTCCTTGAGCCGTCTCTTCTCCAGGTTGAACAATCCCAATTCCCTCAGACTTTCCTCATAGGAGCTGATTTCCATCCCTCCAGTCTGTTCCTTTGAAGGTGCCAAGTCTTCTTTGTAAAACATTTGTCATTATTTGTAAAGCAATAATGTTCCAGCTGCAGCATAAATTCCTTGAAGTTCCAAGGACTGAGCTGGCAGCAGAGCTGTGGGGTGGGGACAGGCAGTGGGGCACAGAGGGGCAGAGCCCTGGCTATGGGGGCTATTTTTAGGGGTGAGAGGTGGCTGTGCCTCCTCATCCCCAGGGACAGCTCACCACCCAATGCTTTGCTCTTCTCAGTCTCTCAGACCACAGGTTTGGGGCTGCAGGAACGAGGGAGGCTGGCATTAGGCTGGTGCATCCCCTCAGGCTGGTTTCAGTTTAAAGCTGTCCTGCAGGAGACAGGCAATTTGTTTCTGGATTTCTGTCCCTCTCAGTGCTGTACTACTGAGTCCCCGTGTGTAGGTAATGGATTTCACAATTCCAAATGCCAGGGGGCTGCTGGCCAGCTGAGAGTTGTGCCTTGAAATCTGGATGCTGCATCCGAATTGGATCAGTCATCAGGGCCTGCCAGACCTGAACAGCATTTAGGAGTCCTCTGTGTAACCGTGGGCAGTCAAGGCAGCTTTGGTTTGGGAGAGTCCCAGGGTGGAGTGAGAGAAGGGGTGGGATGGTTGCTGGCAGCACACACCATTTTCCAGGGTTTCTTGAGCAAATCCTGCATGGAGTGGAGCCAGGACTGTCCCCATGGGTGCCGCAGCTGTGCAGGAGGCAGGGGGGACCAGCCTGCAGGTCCTGCTCAGCATCCTGGGGCCTCAGTGTAGGAGATCTGAGCTGGCCTGCCCGGGGCTCCCTCCGCTGGAACTGCCCCATCCAGCAGCGCCCTGTGAGCTCCGGGGGTCACTCCCAAGTCAGCTAATCCCGCTTGCAGCATAATGTGCCTCTCATTCGCTTCTGGTTCGTCGCCTGGTTCATTGCAATCTCACCCTGTCTCCAGGCAGTAACCACCCTCCATAACCGTGTGTTCTCTCTCATGTCCCACTAATCCTCCGCCAAGGAGCCCATTCCTCGCTGCCACGTCTCCTCTGCCTGAGCATCGCTCCCTCTCGGCGCGCCAGGCGCCCGCCCGTGCCCCAACGCTCTCTGTCTTTTGTCTCTCCCAGAGTCTGAAGGAAGGCCTGACTGTGCAAGAACGCCTGAAGCTTTTTGAATCCAGGGACTTGAAGAAAGACTAGTTCTCCCCGCTCCGCTTGACCACGCGCACCTCCCAGCTTGAGGCAGCACAGCACCAGCACCGTTTGTCTCTCGTTCCTTACGATGTCCTCGCTGTCGTTCGTCCTGACGCCCCAACGGGACCCGGCGCCGCGGTGGCGGTGCCCCCCCCTCGCCTCCCCGGCTCCTTTCCCTGCTTGTGAGATGCTCCAGAGACTCTGAGAGGGAGAGGAAGGGATTGGAGTGGGGTTTTTGCCCCCCCTCTCTTTGGCGCTTTGTAGGAGAATCCTTTCTTTACTGTAAACCATTACACTAAGTGTCAGTATTAAGGCTCAGTAGCCTGTTAATAAGCTATAGCTCTGTCGGGAAGAGCGAGCAGGGCCTGGGTGGTGTCAGCCAGACCGAGCTCTTACTGCTGTCTAGAGACCCCGTGCTCAGAGCACACCAGGAGCCTGATCTAACCATTGATCTCGACTGCATTACTTGCACCTACAAGGGGGGAAAGCCCGGGGGAAGCTGCCGGGGAGCGCGAGTCCGTGCCAGCGTCCGCAGCCTGGAGGTACCACACTGACACCTCGCTGGAGAAGGACGCAAGAAGTGATTCTCCTGCCCCGTGACTGTGCCGTATCCTGAATGTAGGTGCCACTGAAGCTCGCCGGGCTTCGGTGGCTGCCCACGTGGTTTTGGATGGGGAGCTGCAGCTACTGAAGTGCACCATCGACTCGGCCCCGTCGGCGCGTCCTCGCTCCCGTCTCGCCGGTGGTCGGAGTTGGTGTTCCAGGGGCCGAGCTGTAAGATCACTTTCTTGCCTCTGTTAGATCAAGCCCAGCACTCTTTTTTTTTTGCTGTTACTCCCTTCCTCTCATTGAATCCCGTGTATCCCAGGGTCTGTGCGCATGTGAAACTCCCTTTTCCTAGTCAAAGGAAAGTAGAGTAGAAAGTAGAGCCAATATTGACTGAAAATGCACAGTGCTCAATGCATATAATGCTCCTTTTTTACCAGCTTCTTGAATTCAACTCTTCTTGTCAGCAGGGCAGCTCCTATTTTAATTCTTTAATCTTTTCCTGAAATAAAAATCTCAAAACCAGTATGTGCTTCAGACCTTCTCAGTCCTAATAGCTTTTGTATTTAAAACATACAGTTGAGCACCATGAGACTGATAAATGGATACAAATGAAGGGATGAGGAGCTGGTAGCACTTAGATGGTCACAGCCAGCTGAACAGAGGCTTCTTAGCACAAGGCTGTTCTGCTTTGCAGGTGTGGGGTTCATCCCAGGCTCAATCTCAAGATGCCACCTGGAAGGATCCCAAGTCCAGCCTGTCCAGGGCTGAAGGAGACTCCAGCACGTTGGCTTCCCAGTCTGGTTAGGTGCTGAGTGACCACATGGCTTCAGGCTGGGATGTGGAAGATACCTTGGCCTTCATCTGGAGCAGAGCTTCCTCTTGTCCTTCGGGCACTCAGCCAAGGTTGAAGCTGGCAGCCCCCAGTGCTTCCCTGCTGGTTTTGGGTCTGGTGGGTGGCACAGGCTGGTGAAGCCATCCCCAGTTGTGCCAGGTTGGACCATGGCAGCTGCCAGAGTTACCTTCATCTTCCTGGGAGCAGCATCTCTGTTCCAGCCACCAGACCCTCAGCAGGACACGGTGTCACTGAACCACGGTGTGAACCAGGCTCTTGTCCAGCTTGTGTGGCCTTGCTGTGGCCAAGTGTCCAGCTTGGCACCTCCTGGGGCACTCATGGCAGCACTTGGCAGCCGGTCCTGCCCAGAGGAGCCCTGCTTGTCCCCAGCCAGGATGCCAGCACCTTGCAGGGGGCAGAGCACCTGTTCCTGCTGGGATGCTCTGTGTGCCTCGGTGTGCATGGAAGTCCGGAGATGAGAGCAGGGCAGGAAAGAGGCTCAACATGTTGGATACAAAGCCTTTCCCTCGTCAGCAGCACATGCCCTCGGATGTGTGGATGTGCAGCCAGTCACTGTATCTGAGTTCAGCACAGCACTTCCATAATCTGGGCACTGGAGAACCTGGGAGCCTTCCTGCCATCATCCACCTGGATCACTTCTCCAGTCACTTCATCTCTGGCTGCTCTGGGTCTGTGGTGAGCTCTGATCTCTTGGCAGAGGCCATGGGAGGCAGCATGGATTTGGGATGGCACGTGGGCCTTACTGTCATTGCTCTTCCCTTGCAAGATGTCACTGCCTCTAGAAAACCCTCCTCCTCTTCTCTTTAGACTGATGATGGCACTTTGTTCTTTTTAGCCAACCAAGCAGAATGTTCTGGTCTCCTTGCCATGTGGACCCTGACCTTCCTCAGATTCCCCAGCAGATCCTGCTCATACACTCTACCTTGTAGGAGCAGACATTTTCCATGGGGGCTTCTCTGGAAAAATGAATGGAGAATCTTGGTCTTCTGTACAGACAGGGCTGAGCAGTGGCCTTGGCATTGTTGGGATCAGCTGTACCCTCCATGGCAGTGCTTGGGAAGGATGTTTGGGGTGTCTTTAGGGTGGGGGCTGTGAGTTCTGGGGGTCACTGAGAGGAGGAGGAAAGGTGCCTTATGCAGCCAAATGTTCTGAGCCCCTGCTGAGGGTTCTGGGCTCACTGGTGACTCTAAGCATCTCCCCAAGGCAAGAAGGCAGCACTTGAGCTGCCTTTACAGTAAAGAAAAAGAACCTGCAGCACCAATAAACAGCCCCAAACTGAAATATTCCTGCAGAGCACAGTGCTTGAGAATAAAGGGAGAAGTCCTTCTACTCGTAGCAGTGGTCCTTAGTTATCCTCCTGCTTCTTCCTGCTCCAGGCTTCATCAACCTTCTGGGATTAGGCAGTAGCTATTTAAATTAGAAAGTGTGTGGGCAAGTGCTGCATTCTGCATCACTCCACACTATTGATAGCATCAAAAAGGGAGGTTTAGGAAAAGTCAAGTGCAGCAAAGGCACAGGTGTCTTCTTGTCGGCTCCAAGTAATCTTATTTCTCCTGAGTAAAATTCTCCTCCCACTTGCACCATCTCCCCTGAGCCAGACTGAATCCTTCTTTAAATGCCACCTTTCTTTGCCCACGTATTAAAAAAAGAAGTAAATTGTGTTCATTTGCTTCAAAAAATAGAATTGCTTAGAATTGGTGCTGACTTGCAAACCAGAAAATTCCCTTTTTGTTTTGGTATCAGAGAACTGGGCTGCAGAAAAAGTGCTCACACTGCAAAATATGCCACTTTTGTACCAGCTCTATTTGATGGCACTTCTACAAGACCATTGCATTTTTGTCCTGGTTTGGATACTCAGTTTCTTGTGGACACTCAAGCACACACACACTCGCTGTGGTTTGCCTTTGCTCTGTAATTTTCTCCATTTTTTTTAGGTAAAAAATCTTTCTTATTCTTTTTTTAAAAAAAACCAAAAATAATTTAAAACCTGTATAGTACTCCAAGCACGCAGTGTAAATATTTATTCCTCAGCAGTTTGCAGAGGGTTCTTTTGTGACTGAGTTGTGGGTTTGATTTTTAAGTCTTGTTGCAGCACAGAGGCCCCACGTGTGGGTTGGGAGAGGAACAACGAGTGTGGTGTCCAATCCACCCCATCTGCCCTGATAAACTGCTTTTTTGGGGTTTGAGGACTGTTATAAATATCTTTTCAAACCTTTTCTGCCAATCTATGCCTTTAGCTTTGAAGGTACCTGTCCAAAGATTGTGTACAGTCTACTGGAGCACTGTAACCTACTTTGCTATAAATTTGGGGTATTTTTTTCCAGTCAGAGGACTCAATAATCTTGTGTTTGATAGTGGCATCAACGCTGTGCATGTGCAAACTGTGACCTGTTGTTACAGAGAGCAGCAACAGCTCCCTGCTGAGCCACAGCTGCCCTTTCACAGCCACCTGGGGCTGTGGCAGTGAGCACAGCGAGCCCCCGGGGCTGGGAGGCACCAGTAACACTGTGCAGCACATTTGGGATGCTCTTGGGCTTCCCAAGGGAGCCACAGCCCCCACAGCACAGACACCCCTCCCACAGCAGTGTGGCCACGAGCTGTAACTCACTGTGTAACTTCCAAGGCAGTGTAACTACAACAAGGAGATCCAAGGCACAGCTGCAGGCACAGGGAGCACCAGGCTGGGAACAACCACCTCGGGGTGTGAGGCTGCTGAGGAAACGGGGTGTGGGATTTACTGGAGAAACCTGACAAGGTGGTACCAACTGGACTAACCCAGCTGGCCCTCAACTCATAAATAATGGGTGCAATCAGCATTATTTTCTTTGTGCTCTCTTCACCCCGTGTGCAGGATAAGAACACTCACTGTTTGTTCTCACCTAGAGATAGCAAAGCATGTAAAATACCAGAGACTGTGGTAAGTAGAAAGCAGGAGCTCTCCAGCTTGGCCTGTGACCACCCTCCTGGAGTTCTGGATGACTTGAGAGTTTAAAGAATCATTTGGAAGGATGGAGGTTTGGGGGCAGGGAAGGAAGCTCTGCAAGGCTGTGGGTGGTGTCTGATGTTCAGGTGTTATTATTGGTCAGTCTTCCTCCAGTGCCCTCGGAACAGCCTGGCCTTGGCTGTCTCAGCAGAGCTTCACCCGACTCACCAACGATGGGCACTGTGCTCTGCCACGTGTGTCTGGAACAACCCAGGGGACTGTGAGCACTGAGGGTGAAGGAGTCATTTCCCAGGGTCGTTTGTGTGATGATGTGACAGCAGCCACTCCTCAGCTGCAGCAGCTTCGGAGCAGGGCCAGTGGGACCCGGGCAGTGCCGGGCTGCTGCAGCCTCAGCTCTCTCACACATCATTTTTCCCCCCTGCAAAGGGGAAGGGCGTGGGAGGCTCCTGTTTCTCCACCTGTGTTCCTGTTTCTCCACCTGATTTCCTGTCTCCTTCCCTTCTCCCTTCCACTCCCAGTTTATTCCAGTGCTTTTTTAAGAGGCACCGTTCCTGATCAGCTGCTTGCTGTAATAGAAATGTCACTTTTTCTCACTGTATTTATTCCTTACAAACCTTGTGTGACATGCTAGGCTCCCCTGGATGTAGCTGATCATTTTTACTTTGTAAATATAATTACCTAACTTTACATTAACTATATGGTAATAAACTATTTTTGCACCACCCTTTGCATGCAGTTTGTGACAGGTTTGTTTCTAAAAAGAAGGAAGAACAGGGCAGAGGTCAGAGCATGAGAAGGGAGGTGTTTGCTTTTAAAGTCACACTTCACAAAGGACATGCAACAGGCAGGATTTTGACAGCACTTATATATTTTAAGTCGTTTAAATCTAGTGCTGTTGAATGGGATTTGCTGAAGAATGACCTTCCCTAGGTGCTTCCATATAGCTAATATCATTTTCTTTCCCCCACGCAAACTTTCTCAGAACAGAACAAATCTAAAATCTGGGGATGTCCATGTATCTTAAATATTGAATAAGGATCTATAGGAATTGGAATGCAAAAGTCAGATGAGGATGTTGATGTTTTCTGTGAAAATGCTTTATTTAACAGTGCCAATCGCAGCACTACTGGTAACAAAACTGGTAACAGAATATCAATTTGGAGAGACAGTAAGGCACTTTCTATTTAGTATAAAACAGACACTATTTAAAGTTTGAAATACTTAGGTTTACATCATCCTTGTTCCACTCTTGAGTTGCAGGGATGGAGATGTCACCTCCCTCTCCTCGCTGTCCCCAGCCTGGTGCTGCCAGGCGAGGGCACAGACCGTGGCACAGTGTGCCAGCACCTCAAAGAACCAGGGTTTCCAGCCCTCCCCTGAAGTGGGTGACCCAACTGCAGCTGTGTCTGCTCTCCAGACAAACATCCCAAAGAACCATTTCTCTCATTTCCTTTCAGAGTTCCCTACACTTCCTTGCCTGAAGAGAAGCTGTCATTACTTTCTGTGCTCGTGCTTGTACACCAGAGCTCTGCTAGCCTTTAACCAAAGGAAACACACACAATCAAAACTTAAAAATTTTTGCTATTTCCCACAAATTTCCTTTACAAAGTTTCAGCAATACCAACAAGAAATGGAACTGAGGCACTTAATCTATAGAAACTCACAACTCTGCTGTAGCCCTTTTATCCCTCCTTTAGTTGCTGCTGTAGAGGAGGAGCCCTTGGGCTACAATTCCATATCCCAAGTTGGAAAACGTTCCTTTTACCACTGAAACACATGCCCAGCACTGTGTGAACACACCTGGTCTGCACCAGGACTCGGCAACGAGCCTGCCCAAAGTTTTAATGCCTGTGAATGCAGCTCTGTGCCTGTTACCCTCATAACCAAAAAGTTGTGTCCTTCCCTCTAGCACGGGAATGACACAAGGGATCTGTGGCATTTTAGGGCAGAGAACACTTCACTTCTCTGGAGACGTTTACCAGAGTTACACCCAGATGAACAAAACAATGATGTCTATACATAACAATAAAATCTGTGGTGTTACCATGGTCCACTAGCCCTGTGAGGCAACTCAGTCATTCACTGCTTTTGACAAAAAAACTGTAATTGGCGGGATTGTACTCTTCCCAAATCCTTTCAAACTCGTCCTGAAAAGCCTTGACATACTCGGCGTCCTCCACGACCAGCACATTCTCCCGGTTGCTCTGGATGGCCTGCGTGGTCCAGTTGAGGGAGCCTGTGATGAGCATCCTCCGGTCCACGATGGCGAACTTGTGATGCATGTACCCGCTGTGCTGGTCGTGGCGCACCTGGATCCCTGCAGAGACACAGACACCTTCTCAGGGGTCACCGAGCCCCGCAGTGGGCCACGGCCACCCCCGGTGCCGGGCTCCATCCCCGGGCCGTGCTCGGTGCCCGGCTCCGCCGCGCTCACCCGCGTGGCGCAGGCGGCCGATCTGGGAGCCGTGCAGCCCCATGTACTGCGCGTCCGTGACGAGGCGGACGCGGACCCCGCGGCGGTGCAGCAGCTGCACGGCGCGGGCGAGCTGCGGGCAGCAGAAGGAGAAGAGGCAGAGATCGAGCGAGCGGCGGGCGGAGAGCAGGCGGCGCACGAGGCGGCTCAGGGCGGTGTCGCCGCTCGGCANGCCCCGCGCCGCCCACATCGCCGGGCCCGGCCCTGACCGCGCAGCCGCGCAGAGGAGGGAGCGGCCTGTGGGGAGGAGCGGCCGCCGCACGGGGCTGGGCCGGGCTCCGAAATCCCGACATCGACCCTGCCCCGGGCTCCGAAAGCTCCCCAAACGCCGATCCCTCTCCACAGGTACCGGAACGCTGACACCGAACTCTTCGCCACACACCGACCGTGGACGCCGCAGACACGCAACACATCCTTTAATCAGAGGTTCGAAGGCTTGGGTTCGAAGGGGTCTCAAAGGTCACACTGTTCCACCCCCTGCCATGGGCAGGGACACTTTCCACTCTCCAGGTTGCTCCAAGCCCCGTCCGGCCTGGCCTTGGACACTGCCAGGGACGGGGCAGCCACAGCTTCTCTGGGCACCCTGTGCCAGGGCCTCACCACCCTCACAGAAAAGGATTTCTTCCCAATATCCCATCTAACCCTGTTCTCTGGCAATGTGAAGCCATTCCCTCTTGTTCTGTCACTCCATGCTTTGTCCAAAGTCCCTCTCCAGCTCTCTTGGAGCCCCTTTAGGCACTGGAAGGTGCTCTGAGATCTCCCTGGAGCCTTCCCCTCTCCATGTGGGCACCCCAGCTCTCCCAGCCTCTCTCCAGAGCAGAGGAGCTCCAGCCCTGGGAGCATCTTTGTGGCCTCCTCAGGACTTACTCCAGCAGCTCCACATCCTTGTGATGGTTTTGGCCCCAGAGCTGGAGGCAGCTCTGCAGGTGGAGTCTCATGAGGGCAGAATAGAGGGGGACAGTGACCTGCTGGACCCTGCCTGGCTGAGGGGACGGGGTGGCAGAGCTGGTACCCAAAGGCTCTGTCTGTAACTGCAGCCAGCAGTCACCCTGCACTGGGTCAGCTGCAGCACTCACAGCTCCCACCTCGCTCCCAGGTACACACTGCTCAGCCAGGCAGAAATCACACTGGAATAATGAATTAGCATCAATCAGTTTGTCTCTAAGGCGTATCGTTTGGAGGGAAGGAGGGTGGTGGAAGATGTCTGCAGACATCACCTTTTGTTAATTAAGTTGTGCACATTCCAGCTCCTGCTGATAGCAAAGGGAGCACCCGCGGCCTCACCTGTGAGCTGCAGGAACCTGCCCAGGCAGTCATTTGGTAATCCCACATATAGATGTGTTTTGGCAGGCAAGCACAGCTGGGGTGTAGGTTCACTGACTTGGTAGCTCTCCCCTTTCTTTCCTGTGGGCATTTTATAAATGTTAAGTTAGTGGTTTCCTTGCCCTGGCTCCAAGCTGACAGCCTTGTTCAGGTCAGGATGGAGAAGGATCAACATCGTGCACGACTCACCAAGAGCAAGGGAGAAGCAGCAGCCTTGGGCTCATCCTTGTGACCTACCTTTTGTTGTTTTGAAAGAAGCCACTGGAGTAGGTTTTGATGTTGGATTGCTTGGGAGAGCTGCTTTTTTTTAAGGACAAAACCAATTCAGCAATCAAGAAGGTCTCGATGCCAAATGATGCCAAACTCACCTGCTCTGTTACGCAGCTCTAGACTGGACCAGAATAGTTTTAAAATAAAGAGCACTAGGTCAGTCTACAAGAAACTAATACAAAGATAAAAGACCTATATTAAATTTTCTACATTAGATTTTGGCTAAGGATACAGGAATCCATTACTTCTTCCCTGCGCCCCCCAACACACACACACTGAAAATTAACACAAAACCAGGCTTTGTTCATTTTACAAAAATAGCTCTTATGAGATTTAATGCCTGTCTCCATTTTACAGATGTTCCAGACAAAAATCAACCTGCATATTTTATATATAAGAACCAAACTTGTGACAAGCTGGAACATCCTCTCTGAGCTTGAGTGAGTGTAGAAGGTCACCTGGGTAAAACCTGCCTTTAGCTTGTTCAAAATATCCATGGTAATGTCAAGTGTTCCCAATAATCATCCAGAAAAACAAAAAAAAAGACATAAACCCCAGACTTCACAACAAAAACAGTGATTCCTTACAGTACAGATAAGGAATATCTGGTTAGGTAATTAAAAAATGCACCAATGTTTTCATCAACTATTAAGCAAAAATGGCTACTATAGAGTTATATAAGGGAGCACCTACAGGTTGAATCTCTTCTGCTTAACTTAATTAGGAAGCTAAAAAAGACAGAAGAGCACCTTATCCTGGCGAGGTTATCTTCATTACCTGGAAGTTCTGCAACCACAGGCAAAACAAGGCGAGTAGTTTCCCTTCTGAGAGGCAAGCAGGCTGCATTTTGAGACTTCTTATTTTACAATTCACCCTCCCAGACAAGATTTCCAAAGCAAATGCTAAAACCGTCTCAAGTTAAGATATAAATAAATAAAGAGGAGTGACAGGACTCCCGTGGGATATCCTGACTTATGCTACAGCAGAAAATAGTCTCTTAAATCTGAGCACAAAGTCGTTTGAAATAATTTACATGTGATCCATACCCTGTGACGTGTCTCTTACTTTTGGTTCTTGTTCTCTCAGGCATTTAGGAGATTTATGAGGGATTTCAGTGAGATTAACCAAATGCACTCCCAGTTCTGATGTTCTGATGTTGTCACAGGCCTGCCAAGGAATCCAAAGGTGAGGCCTGCTGCCACACTGTGATGCTTTATGAGGATGGGATTTTAATTTATTTAGCTGGTTCTCTGAGCATTGCTGTGTTTTAGTCTTGAGTGTGCACGTCTAGATTGAGAGCTGAGTTCCAGGAGAGACAGCAGCACTGTGGATTAGCACTTATTAGTCCAGTCTCACAGCAAGTAGAAAAGACTCAAGTCACTCTTCAAGTTGGTTTGAGGACCAGGAGAATAGTGGTGAAGCCTCACTATCCACCTAAAGCACATGCTGCAGGCTCAGCAGAGGTAACCAGGGTTCCCTGCCCTTCTCTGAAGGCAGCAGGGGAGGTTGGGCACCCTTTAATTCCGGGACTCGGAGGATGTCGGGCTGCGAACTGTTGACATCAGGTGGGACTTGTATGTCTTGCTCAGGCCGGTCATCCAGAACTTGAGAAGCTTGACATTGTCCTCCTCTGCAGCTCCCAGAATGCTCAGCAGCTTTTGGGTATCCTCCTTGGGTCTGCTGTCCACTTTAGTGAATTTAAAGAGGACTTTCACTTTACTGCAGGAACAAGAGATTCCTGTTGTTATCAAATGGATTCACACGCATTAAACAGGGAACAAGGAGGAACTGGAGCTTCTCTTGGCACCTACTGCAACTAAATATTAGTAAGAGCTTCAACCAGTGTTTCATAGAAACTGTTCTCATGCTTTGATGAAGGAGGGGGATTAGTTAGGGATATGACTCATTTGCAGTAATAATGGGCATATTTCTAGTTTGGCTTTTTCATTCTAGCGGAAAGTAGAACAATTAATTGTGACAACTGGGAATCTTCCCTGGGAGACAAATCCAATACCCATCTGGCCTTCAGGTAAATTCACAAACTCGTGATATTCCATGAATTAATTCACATGACTGACTGGTCTTCCTTCACAGCTACCTGCACCTCTGAAATGCAGTGCCTGAAGGCAGAACCCGGGCATGTGTTTGGGTGTTACCTGTGCTGGGGTACGGCCATACTGACAGCAGAGAGGGATTTGCATATTTAATCCTCCTAACCAAGGTGAGGCAGACAGGTGTTGTCATGCAGGTAACCTACAGATGTGTGAACTGAAGCATAAAGGTTAAGAACTGCTGAAAGCCAAAAAGAGATTTAGGACTAGAGTAGAAAATTCTTAACTCCTGACTTAATTTGTTCCTGTAAATCCAACTAGTGCTGAACAGCAGCAGAAGTCACCTGACTAAAGTGTGTCCTGCACTCTGCTGTAACTGCTCCAGGAGCAGTGTCAAAGCTGCTCCCCTGAAAGCAACGTAGCTCTACTTACTTCATCCACTCCTCCTTCAGGCAAACAAGGCACTGATCCACAACATCCACTGAGAGGTTCTGGTTGGTCAGGGCAGCTTCGATCTTGTTCAAGATTGTTGGGCCAACTACAGGAGCAGAAAAAGGGGGAAAGGGTGAGAAAGAGGACACATGAGCTAAAGGTTACTGCTTACAGCCTTACTACTACTTCATAAATATATCCCCCAGTGGCCTGCTAGGATTTAATTTCCATGGAAGAGGAGCTGAAGATTATCCCATTAGAAAAACATCTGATCCAAGAAGCAACATGGAATTTAGTGGAGGACCCTGGGACATCAAAACAGGTTCAGGGGCCTTTGCTTTCTTCAGCCCCACTTCTTAACTGCTGCTTAGGTTTTGTTGTGCCCTTATCAAACAATCCTTAAACACAAAAGGTTATGAAAAAGCCTTCATGCTTTGTATAATATACAAACATATAAAAATATAAACCCTCAACTTACTCTTGATTTAATGTTCCTCTTGTTAAGGGCAGTTCCAGGATACTTAAAGAAAAAATAAACCAGCAACCAACCCAAGGTATTCCTGGACCACTTTTTAGAAGTCCCTAGGAGACTTTTTTCCCAGCAGTCCACGGCCTAGTAAGTTTGATGCTGTGGTGGAGAAAAGACTTTCCAGTGACTCTTTTTGTCCAGAAGTTTCTGGACATGCCACTGATGGATGGAAAATAGACTGATGTATTTATACATGTGCAATAGGAAGAGCACTATGGAGAGAGCAAGTCTCTGCAAGTGTCCAACTGCTGGAAGGAAGTAGGTAAAATTAAATAAAAATATCTGGCTATTTCTCTATCAGTCATATTTTGTTATCAAGTGGAACATGGAAAATTAGTGATGTCGTGGTCCTTACAAGTTACTCTTACTCAAAATAAACACTCAAGTATTCCAGGATTGAAAGTGTGGGTTACAGAATTTCCCTACAACTTTTTTAATGTGTATATTACAGAATTCATTTCTCATTTATGAAAATTAATGGGCAAAATGCTGATCTAGTAGAGCAAATCCTTTATAATTGAACAATCTGTGGTGAACCTCACCTCAAACAGCTAAACCCCAGCTGAATATTGACCCAGCTTCTACTCTTCTAACCTCCTTAAGGGCCAGTACATGAAAACCAGTTAAAGATCAAGATGCTCTTTTAATCCCAGTGACAGAGGTTCTTTCTGCTTTCAAATCACCCACCTCGATCTGCTGCAACAGGGCTCCCACTGGTGACCACGAACTCGTACTTGTTGAGGGACTGCTCATCATCAAACAGGGTTGGGTAGAGGCTGGAGCGGGTGGCAGCACGGACTTCCACGAGGACTGCAAACTCTGGAGCAACAAGAGCCCAAAAGAGCATGAGCTGTGCTAGGGCAGATTCCAAAACACAGCTGCAGACCCTGCCATGGTCAGTGCCTAGAGAAGGTGTCACATCTTTCAGTCACTGACCAGGCAAAGACAGAGGGAAAACAAAATGAAGCAGTTTGGGCTTTATTTCATGCAGGCAATACTTATTTGAAAAAAAAGAAAAATATAGTGTTCTTGAACATGAGATGACAGGGAGAGGAGAAGGTTCTGCAACAGGTTCTTACCAGATGACAGGATGTGGGGTGGGATTTGGACGTGTGGGCTCAGGCCTAGGAAGTTGCACCGATAGGCCTCCTCATACTGGTCACTGTAGGGGATGATCCGCACACACCCGATGGGCAGCATCGTCTGCAGGGGGAAGGAAACCACTCCAGAGAAACTCTGGAAGTAAAACTGAAGGACTGTTCTCTCCCTTACTTCAGGGCTAACCAAGACCTGGAGCATGGCTTAGGCAGATGCTCCTGATTTGGAGGATCACAGTAACTTGCTCAGCTTGAGAGCCCATGCAGTCGCTGAGGACAAGCAAGATATCCAAAGGTTGAGGGGTTTTTGTTCTGTGCCTTTTTTTTTGGGCTGTTTTAATTGTTGTTTTTCTCAAAAAACACATAATTTAAAACACACTCTTCACAAGATTACATATCAGGGGCAGATCATTATAAAGGCTGGAGTAGTAGAGAAATACATGTAAAAATATGCAGCCAAGAAATAAAGGAAAATGTCTCTACCCGTAGCACGTCAAAGGCAGACTGGACAAGATCCATATCTCGAGCTTTCCAGATGACCTGGTTCCCCATCAGAACATGCCAAGCCAGCATTCGGAATGCTGATGCCCCAAGAACCTGAAAAAAAAAACCCCAAACCATTCTGCACTGGTTATGAAAAAGAGTGAAACGTCCAGTTTGCCCCATTAAAAACCTGAGTGACAGGTAGAAAAATGGCTAGAACTGAATAGCAGGAATGAATATGAAAATTTAGCACATGAACTTTCCCCCTCGGTCAGGTCACTGGGAGCACTGGGGAAAAGCAAGATCTGTACAGAA
This sequence comes from Rhipidura dahli, assembly GCA_013399225.1. Lineage (NCBI taxonomy): Eukaryota > Metazoa > Chordata > Aves > Passeriformes > Rhipiduridae > Rhipidura > Rhipidura dahli. The sequence goes on along the minus strand of VXAC01000707.1, from coordinate 612,524 downwards.
TAATTTATTCAATTTGTAAATTATTTTTCCCCTCTGAAACACTTTTTTATAAGGCAAATATTACTTGGCTTTGAAGATGCTGCACAACCTCTGTATTAAATTACTGTCACTGCTCTTGAGAAGAAGAAAAGTGCAGAATTTGAGAGAAATCATCTGACCCCACTCCACATGACTGATGATCACCAGAGGCCCACGTGAGGAAGGGAGCGTGCCCGGAGATGCAGCTCACATCATGTTCCAAGCTGGGCAGGCACTGTGCTGAACACAGCACCAGGACATGTGCAGATTGCAGGAAATAAATGTATCTTTAAAAAAAACCCCAAATTATCAGGAGAAAAGAGCTCAGCACCCTTTCTTACCTGTCTCATGTGCCTGAGGGAGCGAAAGACAGACAACCTTCTATGAGCTACATTCCAGCTGTTGCAATCTGGCATCAGAGATGTTTCAGGGGAGCTTTTGGACAGCTCCTGCCCTTCCACAATATCTGGCTGGGAAGAAGGCTTCTCTTCTTCCTCAGAACCATCCCAGCCTTCTGACTCTTCTTTCAGATCTGGGGAAAAAAA